>WAAB01014954.1:76573-133080 GCA_013389865.1 Piaya cayana | reverse complement strand
TCCATAGTGACAGGTGACAGGATGAGGGGGAATGGCCTCAAGGTCCAACAACGGAGGTTCAGGCTGGACATCAGACAAACATTTTTCACAGAAAGAGTCATCAGGCACTGGCAGAGGCTGCCCAGGGAGGTGGTTGAGTCACCATCCTTGGTGATATTTAAAAGACAGGTGGAAGAGGTGCTAAGGGGCATGGTTTAGTGTTTGATAGGAATGTTTGGACTTGATGATCCTGGAGGTCTTTTCCAATGTAATGATTCTGCGATAATGTGATAATGTCAGGGTATATATGAGAAATTATCATCATAGTGAAAATGGAAAAAGGAGGTTGTGAATCTTTGGGCCTACTGAGCTTCATGTGCTCAGGAAGCTGGGCAATCCTTAGGTCTTTGTAAATCTGTAGCCAGGGTGGCAACTGATTTTGCTTTCAGTTCATAGGAGACTTGCCACTGAGCTGCTCTGACTGATCCCCTGCAGTGGTTTCTCAAATGTGTTATTTTGGCCTTGCCTTCTCTGTCCTGGAAAGGTTTGAGGTGCTGATGCAGAACAAATTCTATTCTCACCTCATTTGCCCAGGCATCCCCCCATAAGCACCTACATGGTGCTTCATATGAACTGTATAGGGTACATGGGGTGCAAAGTGAATCAACATCTACCTGTTTGCACGTGCATACATTTTTATTTTGCAGATAGTTCCTGGAAGTACTCCTTACTGTGAGGTCCCTGGTTACAGCTTTCTTAGAAGTGACTGTTCCTATGGCCTGATGGAAATACCTGGCTATTTGGAACTGAGAGGTCTTGGCAGTGTTCTCCAAGTAGAGAGTTCGTCTTCCTTCTCTTTACACAGCTACAGAATTCACAGCCATCAGCCTCAACAAAACCGTTCTGTAGAGTAAAGGCCATCAACTTCTGGCAGCTCTGTATCACAGTAGTGCCCTCATTAGCCATGCCTCCAGGAGCTGTGAAAAGATCCTGTCCAGCTCTGAACAACTACTGAATCAGCAGGGCACTGCATCTTGCTTTTGCTGGGAAGGAAATCTGGCCTCTGTGTAGTGCTTTGTCAAACATAAGCAGTTTCTCCTTTCATTCCCTTTTAGTTGCCCAAATTGAATACTATTTTGACACAGTCAGACCCAATTAATCTGATTCTGTTTGTACCTGCCAAACCTGTCTTAATTGCAGAATAATTTGCTTATTAAATTAATGGTGAATATTTATGTCTTCCTCATGCTATGAGACAGTACAATTCTGCCTGTCCTTTGAAGAATCCAGAGAGATTAGGGCTTCAGCAAGAATAAAATTTCCATTCGCTTCAGTGGCTTGGGGAGGTTTTAGTGGAGAAATGCTAGACAGCATGTATTATAGCTCTCTTGTTCTGTAGTTACTAATGTAAATGATGTATGCTTCAGCTTGTTCCTCTCCTGGCACGTTTTACCAAAATTAATCTGGTATGAAGAAATTAAAATGATGGGAAAATTTTTCCTGTACACCAGAAGTATTCAATCTAAAAATCACAAAACCTCTTCTTCGTGAGTCTGAAAACTGAGAGCACTGAGTTGTGGTATGCAGTGTCCTGGTAAAAATATCTCAAAAATGGCCATTATTAGTTTTCATTCTGAGGTATGCATCCTATTTCAGTAGACTTGTACAAACTGGCAAGTGGGATATGGTTCCTATAGGTTTGGTGCTGCATAAAACCATTTACATGGCCTGTTCACCTCTTTGGTGTCACTTACAGGTTCTGAAGGAGTCAGGGCTCCTCTGTTCTGTCATTTATTTCTTTTTTTTCTGACATAAGGGAAATCACTTAACTTCTGTTTTATATTTCTTCCTGATTAGTATAAAACTCAGAGACAGATGTACCTATATGCTACAGTGGCAAGCCCCAGGTAAGTGTTCCAGAGAGTTCTATGGGCACATTTTGTTTATGGTGATGTTGTAGATTAGAAAAAGACCAACACTTTTGCTTTGCTGCTAAATTTTGCAAAAATAGAATAGTTAAAAGTGAAATTGGATTATCTTAATTTTAAAAGTTTTACTTAACCTTTTTGATAGACTAATTTTCTAGGTAAAAATAACTGTAAACAGATGCTGGGAGGTACAAAGAAGCAGCCAGTGAAGGGCACGCCGGAGGAAAAGGTGTCTGTCTTTACCAAGGACGCATCGGATATACGGCCTGTCCTCCCAAGGTCTGCAGGTCTCTGGCATTTGCAGAGCAGTGACTGCCTGTAAGAGAAACATCCTGGGATTCCACACTGTGAAGCTGTGAATTTTTTTATCAGTTTCATTGCTGCTTCCTGTCTATGGGCAATTCATGGTGAGAATGGGATTGTTTTGAGTTATAGTTCAAAAAAAGGTGAAAGAGAAGTCCTGACAGCCAGGACCTTATCTGTTTTGGCCATTTAAACTATCCAGAACTGTTGCTGTAACTCATATTTTCTGCCTTTTCTCCAATGTCTTCCCTGCCAGGAGTTGGACTTTTGTCCTGTCAAACAGCGGGAGGCTTGTAGGGGCAAATCCTGAATATTACACTACCCACCTGTTGAATTTTTATGGTCAATGAGTCACGGGTGATGTAGGCATTTTTACTTTGGTTGTGTAAAATCAGCCTGGGTGCTTTCTCTCAGCCAATTCATGCAGTACTGGCATCTTTCCTGTTGAGCCGATTCATGTTATTAGTAGTACAAATGAGTTCCTACTCCTGGTGGTCTATCCCTTTAGTGTGGAGTGACAGTGGTCTTTCTCCTTTTTCCACTTAGTTTTAAAGGGTGAGCAATCACTGACCAAAATGCTTGTTATAGAGTGATAAATAGGTCACCTGCTGAAGGGTTAGTTCTGTTGCTGAAGAATGTCATATGGCTAACAAAAATTTTCTTTTCATCCCCCCAAATGTCTGCATCTCTTTTCTAAAATATTCCCCTTGTTACAATTAGAGCATTTCTTCATGGCCTTTTTTACAGATCAGTAACAGAGGGTAATGGAGCAGAAGGTTCTCTCTGAGATCTTAATTAATCCAAGAAGAGATATGCATCTATAATGTAAGTAAAGATTAGAAATTAGCTCTAAATCCAAAACAGTCTGTGCAAAATTTATGTACACTGGTCTATATAACAATTCAGTGAATGAATAACCATTTATAATGTGGAATTCCTTGAAATAATTGGCCAACACAGTCTTCATCAGAGGAGGAAGTAAAGACTGAATTAATAGTTTGATCACTTAAAGTGAATTGATGGTGGTGTGCCATGGCTAACCAGTCTGTTCTTTCACTCAGACAGCACATAGCACATTACCATGGACTCATAAAAAGGTGCTTTTTTTTACTTCTTGAGTTACACGTTGGGTGTAGCTATGACCTGAACGTAGAAGCCTGTGATAGGGATGGGAGGTTCGGTCAAGCTCTGAAGGAGGGAAGGCATCCAGGAAAAAATGTGTAAGAGCATTTATATGGGCATCAGAGAAGAGAGAAGGCTTGGAGAAATGACAGGCTTCCATGTCAGAAAGTGAATGTCTTCCCTACGCATGCCTGTGAGAGTGGGTGTAGAGGGGAGGCTGACTGCCTGATTTGCTTCTGGAAATCTTTCATGTTTTCAGCGGAGTGAAAAGAACTTTATTTTTATTACTACTAAAAAGTGCTTCTGTACTTTCGGTGTCTGCAAGTGAGAATTAAAGTGCTGCTCAGTGGAAGGTTACCTGAAAGTCAAAGGATATGTTTAGTCTGATGCCTTGGGAGGCTTTAATCTGCATTTCACCTGTGTGATCTCAAAACCAAGTACAAGGGATTAGGAGGTTCCTGTGGTTGGTAATGGGATATAGGAGGCCTTCACACAGGGCAGAGAGGCTTTTTGGTTAGCTGTGGAAGGGAAAGTGAAGGCCATCAGGATTACAAGCAAGGAAGGAGGCAAGAAACAGTGTCAGAAGACAAAGAATAGTCCTTATGACAAAAAGGTAATTAAGAAGCATTTTCAAAGGCTCCAAGTATATGGAGCGTCTCTCCTGAGAGCATTAGCTTGCTCTGAAAAGGGGTGGGAGGACATTGGACTCGGACTGAAGGATAATAGTGGTAACAGAAAGGGAGTGGCTCCTGTGTGTGCCCAAAGCCCTCAGGAAGCTTCATAAGTGAAATAAAAATTTGCAAGGGATGAATGCTGCCCACAAATTGGTTTAATAGTGTATTTTTGTTGTTTCCTTCTTTTATTTTTCATTCTTTTCACCTACTGCTTCCTGCTGTGTTGAAGCAATGTGGTCATATCTATTGCATCCTCTCATGCTAGTTGAGCAACTTGTATCATTGGAGGCAAAATTATGTAAGACAAGAATGACAAGGTCTTTAGTGGTCAACTGCCCTTGTGAGTAATGGGGATACCAAAGACAAAAGTGATTGCCAGGAAGCTACCAGGAAACTGCCTTGGATGGGCACTGGTGCTACGATATGCTTGCACTGTCCATCCTGGATGTTCCCTTGCTGATTGGGGAATGAAGCTGGGATTGCCTTGCCCTTCATTGAAGAAGATTTGATGAGCATTGTACAGCCTGACCAATGGCTCTGATGTTCTGTTCTCTTCTGCCCCAGATTCAGGAATCAAGGGCAGAGCTGCCCAACAGTTACCCCTGGACAGCCCTGACTACCTAGTCTGCATACCTAGTTATACCTCCTATTTCTTCACTCTCCTTTCCTCCTTGCCATACTTCCCTCTTAGCAACTGGTTTATGAAAGGTGAGACTAGGCTTTTGGCCTAGATACCTTCCTGCCCCCTCAGCTTTATGGGGCTGGAGTGTCTGGGGGTGATCATTCTGGCTGTGTCTTTGTTATTTTTATAGTTAGATTAGGGAGAGCTAGCTTTCTGACAGGAAAGCTCTTGCCAGCATCACTGACTGTCCCTACTGGCATCACCCAAAGCAGTGTGTGCAAAATGTGCCACAGAAAAAATGGTTGTTGCTGACCAGTGTTTCCTTTTCTGGCAATACTGAGGCAGAAAGGTATTCCCAGCAACCCTGTTTGCTGCAAATAGCCTTTGTTACCAGCAATTAAGGATTGGATATTATTTTAAAGAATTATGTGGACATCTTTACAGAAGAACTTGACCCTTCCAAATCTAGTCTGTATTTGCAACAAAACCTGCTTTGAAGTCATGTAGCTAATAAAATGCAGACATCAGGAAAGCAAGTCTAAGAAATATCATCTTCTGCATCAAAGGAAGAGAAAATCAAGAAGAGGCATGACTATGCTTTTGGTAGCCCTGTCTTATATGGACGGGGGAAAAATCGCAAATCCCCGTCAGGGAGCTTGTTGTCTTCCCATAGGAACTTCCTTATCTAGCAGGTCAGGACCGTGCCCATTCTCATCCTTTATGTCTGTATTAGGGGTCAGAAATGCAGCCCTGCTAGGAAATAAAAGGGCCTTCAAAGCATGGGATGGTGCTCCTGACTCCTTCCTCAGTCCTCTGTTTAGCTCATTAAGGAGCTCTTGCCAATTAGACCTCCCAAGAACCAGATAGGCAGGAATAAGCCTGCAGTGAATGTATCAGATTGATTGCATCTGTCATTTATACTGCTAGCAAGTAAATGATTGTGTTCTTTGGGCAGTTCATAAATTTGTCTAATTCTGCATGTAATCCTCACATAAAAAATACACAAGAGACTAGTCAAGGGTACCATTTCTCAGCAGGAATGAAAAATGCAAATTTTCAGACCAAGCTATTTTGGAGGGCTGACAAATTCAAAGAGTATTTAATAACACTTTTGAAAATGGCATCCAGTGGTTTTTTGTTTGTTTGTTTGTTTGTTTTTATTCCTTTCTGACCATTTCATGTGTCTTTACCCCAATCTGATCAATGGCATGATCAAAGCTCAAGGGGATGGGTTAAACTCTGGGAAGAATTAGCTCTAGCTTTATTGAGAAATGACTCTTACTCAGTGATGTTTGTCCAAAAAGAGGAAAAATGGCTGGCCTCTTTGGGAACCTGTGCCAGTTGTTAGCCTGGTTAATTACTATTAGGTAATTACTAACGCTTTGATACTAGCTATAACTGATTTTTATGAACACAACAGAGCATAAGATTGAAAGAAGCAACAAAATTACTAGAATGGAGTAGGGTGGTAGAGTTCTGCATGTTCTCTGTATGGGTGTTCCAGGCTAAGGATGTGGGGCAGAGCTGATGTCCCCGATACCTTTCTATAAGAGAAATGTCACCTAGACCAGGTGCATGAAGGACAGTTGGTTTGATGCTTACCAAAAGATATCTACTGCTCTTTAAGGTTTGGAAGTGAACTGACTTCCCAGGACATGAAGGAAGGGGTGTGGAGTTGTCCTTTCTGAGCTAAGTGCCCTTACACTAGTAGCTGCTCTGGAAGAATGTGGCAAGGAAGGACAAGTTATGCAAAGTTCATGTTATTACAGCAAAGGGTAAGTATCCAGTTCCCCCTGCCCTTCCATCTTCCTGCCCCAAGATCTTGCAGTATATTTCTGGTGTGCACATCATTCCTGCGTCATAGCTGTCCTCTTCCCTTATTATTTTTCTACCCTAATTCATCTTGTTCCACAGTGTCTGGCAGGCCTAGCAGTAAAATAAAGCAATGGTTTATTAATCAAAGCCCATAAAGTAAAGCAATGGTTTATTAATCAAAGCCCAAGACAAAGGTACTAGCATTTAGAGGACTGATGACTATAAGCAGAGCAAACTATGTGTGGTTATAGCCTTCATTTAATGTGAGATGCTTCCTTAGCTGTCTCATTACATCTCACTCAAAGGCCATGTAGCACATACTAACTTGAGGTGGATGACCTGATCTCTTCCCACATCAGATAAATTCTTCAAGTTCTGGGGGAATTCAATTTCCCTCATAATGTTTCTGGTCTTACTGTTAATAAGAATAAAGGCCAGTAGCAAAGTACTTTAGTTAGACTTTCTGCTCCTCTCCTCCAGTCAGTCTCTGGGTCACCCAGTCACCAGCACATGGGAAGATTTTAAGAAAAAGCATTAGTAATTCCATACTGTACTCATACGTGCACCTGTGCACACATTTTGTCTCCTGTGCACTTCTAGGGGCAAATGGCATCATTTCCACATGCTCTGTGGTGGGTGGAAGGACAGGATGGGCAGGGAGGCTTCCCTGAGAGACCTGACTGTAGCAGTGGTGGCGGCTGCACACTGATGGTGGGTAACTCCTCTGAGGAAGGAAGAGTCTTTGTCTTTCTCACATCTGGCTCACCTCTCAGACATGGCAAACTTACCTTCCCTACCCCATTCTAGTAAGGGTTTACCTACCATTATTCCCTTCCTTCCTGCATGGAAGGACTGAACAACTGGCTGAGACAAAGGCTGATCATTTCTCTGTCGTGGGAGGCTATAGTGAACAGGGTTGGGACCCATCCACCCACTACAGCCTGTTAGATCTTGTGTTGCCTTCTGCTACCAGCTGCTCTACCATTGCCATAGTCCTGTTGGCTGCAGTCCAGGAGAACCTGTGTTGGGTTGTTTGCAACATGAGCAGAAGAGGAAGATTTGCTGCCTGTGGTGAAGGAAGAGCATGCAACAGGTGTCTGTTGCAGAAGGGAATGATTAATCTCGTTCCATATGTTGTCAACAGAGGTGAGAAATGTTAAGTTTGGTGGTATGACGTCCCTTGACCACAAGTAGTGATATGCTGGAATCTACCTGAAACTGTTTTCAGAAGAGTGTGATTGAAACCTGCAGTTGTTCAACATGAACCAAAGCTCCAAGTATTATATTGTATCAGTGGCTTCTTGGTATAGGAAGTGTAAAGCTGACTTTTGTAATTACAATTTTAACCTATCTATGTCTCTTTAACAGAGACTGAAGTATCTAAGGAGGAAGATGTAAAGCTTCTTGAGAACCTGAAGTTCAATAAATTACCAGGACTAAAAGGTACCAGTATACATCTAAGGCTTTGGGAATAAATACTATAGAGTCACACAAATAATGAATTGTGTGCTTCTTCTCAATCCTGATGAAGTCCAGAGGAATCTCAGTATGTTTTTTCAGATGGAGCATGACATCCTAAGTGTGTAAAAGAGTTGTTGGTTTCTTTAAAGGATCAGACAGCTTTTGAATATTTTTTATCTTAGCCAGTTATGAGTAGCTGTTCATGGTGAGAGGAAGTTGTTTTGCAGTGCCTATTATCAACAGTTTGCTGAGGCACTTCAAAGCATAGTTAGGGAGGGGAAAGGCCAGTGTAGGATCCTGGAGAACAAGTTCCTCATCTAGTGCCTCAATTTTTTAACATCTTTTTGGTGTAGTCCTTTGTAAGAAATTTTGACAGCAAACACAGTGGTACTAGGAAAGGAGTATTTATCCTGAACTGATGCAGTAAGATTTGGAACTGTAGCTATCTGCTATGCCAAGCAAGGGGCACACTATGAAACCATGGAATAAACAAATGGTAACCGATGGCAGAGCAGAGCAAAGTTAAGAGGAGACTTGTAGTTAGGATCATTTGGTACTTGAAGAAAGAACGTTGTAGGGATTTTAAGGATTTAGAGGAGAGTGTAGAAAGTAAACTGAGAACTGTCTTGAGGCCCTATGAAATCAGTGGGAAGTCTTCCCTTGGGCTTCACGTCAAAAACTGAGTGCAGATGATGAAGGGCACCAGAAGGATTGCAAACAGCAGTGCAGATAGAGAGAGAAGGAGGAGGAGGGTGAAGGGCTTTGAAGGTACTGAGAGAGATTACATATTAGGTGAAAACCCCAAAAAGTTCCAGCAGTATCTGTGAATTCTTATGGACTTCCCATTTCCAGATACTTTGGGCTTCTTGTGGTTGAGCTCAGGGAGGGGGCGCGTGAGAAATCCACAGCCACTGGAATTGCTAGGATATTCAGTTTTGTTAAAGAAGGGATTAAAATTTGACTAAAAGGTATAAATCCATATGTCACAGAATTGAGGGTGGGCTGGGATATCATGTGAAAGGTTGCCATCTCCTTCAGTGGCAGAAATTGGAAAAGATGCAATAAAAGTGGTCACAGGAGGAGGAAGGATCAATGTATAGGAGATTTTAAAGAAGAAAGGTTACAAGAGACGTGTGAGGTTTTCTGAACTGTGAAGAAGATCAGTATCCAAAACTAATTTAAAAAAAAAAAACTGAAGGGAATAGTGAAACATGTTCATTTCTTCCTTTGAATGGAGCTCCCTCCACCAAAGAAAAACACAATCTGGTATAGTAAATGTAGAACTAATCAAGGGACATACTTCCTTTCCCAACACTTCAACAGCTGCTGCAGTCTGCAGTCACAAGAGGTGGAGGCACATGAAATAAGCACTCTGGGTTTACTATTGAAAGACTGGCAATTTTGCAGCAGAATGCAACATTTTTATTGTAGTATCTGGAGAAATAAGTGGTAGTATTGCTCACAAGCAGGTATTGGGAGGTAGCTCCTGTACAACCCATGTATAGCCCCACACAATTAGCTAGCTACTTACCTCTTCCCATTTGTCACTCTCTGTCACACGCATCGTTTCTCTTGCGCTTTTGAAGATAACCACAGCAATGCTGGCATGGCAGCCCCAGCGGACCACTCATCTAATCTGCTGTGGCAGTTCCTCTTCTATGTAGGCCACTGAAGGACAAACTAAATCTTTGGTGTCTTAATTCTCTTCTACAAATGGTTTCTTTCTTTGTTACTGCTTTAATTTGTATTAACATTCACTTTCTCTAACCACATCTGTCTGTCCCTCATTTTTGGCCTTGTGGTGAGTCGAGCATCTCTTTTCCTGCAAGGAGCAAGTGTATTTTCAAGGCCTAGGATTTAAATTGCTGTTTTGGTTAAAGAAAAAAAAAAAGGTATAATATTCCTCTCACGTCCTTGACATGAAAATAACAATATGAACAATGGGAGCTGGTCGGAGCCAGCCTGACGCTGGAGCATGCTGCATGGAAGGAGGTTGAAGAGGAAAAAAAAAAAAGCCACATGCTGTGGAGGGAGGATGTTCGGCAGACTATTTCCATCAGTTTGAGAACCCTCACAATAAAAATGAAAGTGCAGAGCGCAGGCCAGCTGCCTGCGATAAGATCACATTGTTGGAAAGGGGAGAAATGTACTGTCTCCACTCTGGCTGGGCAGGCAGCAGAAGTACGAAACAAATGGTGAAATCGCACGTGTGGCCCTTCTTCCTTGGGTGCTGACGTATTGAGCAGTTTTGATTGATTTTCTATGTCACAGTATGACAAAGCCAACCTTAGGAGAATTGCAGCAGATGGTATAGTGTGCAGGGGAATTGTGCAGAGTGTGGACATGGAGAGGAGCTAAATCAATCATTTTTAACAAGTAAATGCAACTTTGTGCAGTTCCCCAGCAGTGGTAGGGCCATAACTGATGTGATGGCTTTATTGCAGCTGTTTGTGGGTGAATTTGGCCTCGAACAGGGAGGAAAGAAGGCTCTGCTGTGGCTCAAACAGAGGTCTCATTTGTTCTCTGAGCAGCTCCGGGATTTGGTTCCTCCCATCTGTGGCAAATTTTCTTATTTACCACCTCCAGTGACCAACTCAGATGTCTGCAGAAATGGCACTTTAAAAAGTTCACAGATGCTAATAGAGATAATGGGATAGCTGGATTTTTTTTAATCATAAATTTAACATATGCTGTGATAAGGCTGCATTGTTGGGTTCTAACTCTCCCACTTAATTTTTAGTTCTTGTTTCTTTAAAGGAAAACTATTAAAAATGTATTTTTTAAAAACCCAAAACTAGATTACCTTTAAAGTTCCTGCATGCTTTCCTTGAGCACTACATCTGGTTGTGAGGCTGAACTCTGTTTACATTTATTCTGGTTGGAGTTCCTAGGTGATTGCCCTGCCAAAATAAATGAGCACATTTCACCATTTTAAGATGATCTTGGTTTTAGCCAAGTACACCAACAATGTCCTTTTCCCAAAAAATTTGGCCCAGTTTCTTAGTCTGTGTATTTCTTAATCTCAGACTGAGGGTCTCATGTTTATTAAGGAAATTTGTAGGTATCAATACTAAATTTTAATGCTCTTTTCTCAGATTCCTTGTGTATCAAGAGGGCTGGTAGATGCAGGTCTTCCCAGTTTCTTTTCTTCAGTAAGCGATACATCTCCTAAGGAATTCAGGCCATCTTAAAAGGGCACATCCTTTACCTCCTGCCTTTGATCTATATGTTCATACAGAAATAATTTTATTCTCTTGTTTTAATGTAAATTATCTACTAAAACAAGGCCTCCTTTGCCCATGTTGTTGAGAAATGAGGCCAGCAAGATAACACAGGGCTGGCCAGTGTGTTGTGTTGCTGGCCAATCTTGTAGGTTTAATGCTCTGTTGATGTCTCTCTGTGCCTTCTAAATAACTTTTATACTCTGTGATTAAAAAAAAATTAAGCCTGTGTTATTGCCAAGGAGACATGGAGAGCTTATTGCAGTGCCTGCCGGCCATTTCTCTCCACCCTTGTGTATGCAGGTGCTAGCATGTGACAGTGCCTCCACTTCCAGTGCTCTTACCTGCTTTGTCCTTCAGGACTGCTTCTCTCCTGCTACAAATTCACAGCTTTTAAAACACTTTAAGAAGAGTTTTTAGGATGAAGTTGCCCAAATACCATGACCCTAGCTTTGTTTCTTCTGGTGTAAAGAACAGACAATACCTTCTCTTTACTGCCTTCTCTGCCACTGACCTCGGGCACAGAGAACAGATGATACAGGGACACCTAGCATAAACTGGGGCAGTTGGGGAACTTATTCGTGAAGTATGATGCTGTGTTATTGCTCCTTCTTGGCAAAAGGTTGTTAAGCTAGCCCACTAATGAGGGATTCTTCTGCATCTTTTGTGACTACTGCAGTGGATGTATTAGGAGAGAATACTTTGGTATGTAACAGAAGGTAAGGCTGCGCCCTGTGTCTGTTGTGGACTGTGGCCTCCCAGTATGAAAGTGTGTATTTAGAGGTAAATTCCACATACTCCAGCATGGCTTTAACAATCAAACTGGCTTGTATCTCTTGTACCGATGCCTAAAGATGTTATCTTTGTGTTCTTTCCTGCATTGACAGGACTGGCCCTGCCATTTAACACCATAGGCTCTGGTTATGGTTGCGTGGAGCAGAAGAGGTCTCTGAATGTGTTAGGTCAGGATTGTCACAGAAACCATATGTATGGATTGGGCCTCTGCTTAAAAATTACTTTCCCAAACTCAGAATCAAAAGCAAGATACCTTTCTCTGAGTGGAAATGTGGAGTTGCCGATCCTGTGCTTATGTTTGCTTTAATATTTTTTTTTCCTAGCTGTTGAGCTCTTATTGTTATACACTCACAAGTGAATATATATCTATGAGAGCCCACTCAGCTTGCTGAATAAAGACACAAGTCTAGAGGGTAGAAAAGAGAACAAGTCAAGCTTCAGATTGCTCCTCATTCAGTGTAAAAATGTAACCAAATTATTTCATCTTTCATTGTCTTTATAATTTCTTCTCTTTAAAACAGAGGTTGTGGAATTTTGTTCTGGGAGGATCTTTTGATTTTTGGATAAAAGTATTAAAGAAGGGAAGAGTACCTCTTCAGACTCCTGTGAGTCCAGCTCTGCCAGGTCAGCTTTTGCTCAGTCAGACATGCTCTTTGTCAATTTTAAGAAGAAAAAGCAGCCCTAACAAATTAGTCTCTGGGTAATGGGTGGGGATTGTGGCCTGCAGATTAATTAGGATGTTTGTTCCCTCTGTTTACTAGTGCTTGAACTAAAGTAGGTATATCCTGTAGAAAAGCGTTACTTAAACTGTTTCCTGGTCTTTTAGGAAGTTTAGTATAATCTAACACACTCAGCTTCATCTCTAGAAAGTTGACTGGTTTTGGTTTTAAAATCTACCTGTGTTTTAAAAAAATGGGGATTCATGGAAGGTGAACCTTTTCACAAAAGTATACCTGTACAGATTTTTCCAAGCTATGCACAGTAGTAGGGGCCAAAGGTCCCACTATTCTAAGAGATAATCTTAAAACAAGAGTATAAAAAAGCATCATTAACTATAAAAAACTGTTAGTTCTCAGTAAAGTCTGTTCAACTCTTTCTCCCTCCTAAAGGGAGACTTTTCCAAAGTCCTTTTCCATATATACATGGGTTTATTTTTCTTTCTTATTTTTATCAAAAGAATTGTGTTTTAAGAACTGCTCAATCCACAGGGCTTAAACAAAGAACTAATGTCTGAATTGTCATTTTAATGTAATTTTCAGGCTGAATATCATTCTGGTATGAGATGCTTGTAGCTTAAAAGCTTTCTCCTATATAAGGAAATGGATTTTATTTAACTTTCTCAGCCATGGTCCTTGTACACAAGAGAGAAGCATCCGAATTTAGACTAAGAATAGAAACTTTCTAACTGCATTAATGAGTTTCTGCCATAGCTCTATATCTAGTAGTCAATGACACTTCCTTTGTGATCACTCGTCTCTGCTTTCTTGAAGGCTAGAGGCCTCAGGTGTGTTTTCCTAGTCATTTCAATATGTCAGAGTCTTTTTGTTTCCAAGTCCACAGTTGCAGCTATTTGGATGTGAGCTTTGCTCTATCTTCCTCCTGGTTATTCCTCCTACTTCATGGCTCACTGAATTTTGATGGTGAAGGCAATGGTAAGCCTCGGGGCTTTATTGGTCCTGGGAGGCTTGAAATCCCAGTCCTTGCCTAAGCATCCCATGTTTTCTGAAGTGGATGATAGGTCTAGTTTCTGCATGTTGCCAAGTAGCATGTGCAGCTCAAATTCCTGATCCTTCATGCATTCCCCTTCAGTACAGTTGGTTGTGCTGAGGTCTGTGCACAGTTGTACCGAAATCAGCTCTTGAGCTCCCCAGCACAAGCAGCTACACACAGAGGTGGCATCCAGACTCCTGAGATCAATTCCTTTGGCACCAATGGGACAGCTGGTGGCTCCTCATCTGTCTGAGTAAAGAGGACACAAGGTGCAATGGGGTGGGAGCAAGCAGGCTGAGTATGATGTGCTGGCTTTGGCAGCTGTCTGACTCTAAAGCTTGGAGTAAAAGTGACCCTTGGCTGCCTTTCCTTAGGACTGTATGCATAGAAGGGGTAATACTGCTATGGGGTATTCAGCAGTGGATCTAATATTTAGCTTATTAGCATGCCACTGGTGCTCATGGAAATGAAAATTATTCTGGCCCATATTGACCTACACATTGTACCTTCCCAGTCTAGGGAAGCGAAGAGTAACTCCTCTTTCCACGAAGCACTCCATCCTTCACCCTGCTGACTGGGAAGCACTAAGAAAGCACACAGAATGCTTTGGTACCCAAGGTGTGGTGCAGTGCTGAGCTGTGTGTGAGCTGACCTCTGCCTGTGGGAGCCCACCAAACCTCTTCTTACCTGGTAACAAAGCACAACTGGCTGCTTCACACATTTGCTGAGATGCATTTCTTGTAGTTACAATGCTTCACATTGATTCTTCTCTCAGATCTGATTTTACTTTTCACTGAAAATTGTCAGTCCGGTCCTTGGTACTGGAGGATTTAAGTAGTTTTAAATCTAGCAACAGAAGACTCGGACCTACTAATCCATGGCTCAGATGAATGCAATGGTTGGGTCCATTTGGAGTTCCTACAGTGCAGATATTACTGTTATGCATAAAAGATACTTAAAAGCACAAAAAGAACTACAAATGCTGAGAACAACTTTTGCCTTGCCCCTTTTCCCCAATAATTCTAGCTCTGCCTGCCTGTAGGCCACTGTTCAGCAAAATTTGGTGAGGAAGTTGCAGAACATGGACACATAGAATCAAAATGGGTATCCCATGCTGCTGTCGGCTTTGTGTGCTGTGGGCTGTTTTTTTGCCTGTCAGAGTGGCTGTGTTGCCCTTCCCTGCAGCTGCCATGGGGCCATTTGGTGTGAGCATCAGAGTGCCAGTGGTGACCTAGTGTGGTGAGCCCCCTTGTGATGGCAGGGAAATGGATTCTTGTTGTTTTGCTCTGGAGTAGCTCAGTTCCATGACACCGTATTTACTGTTGGAGCTCAAGGACAAGCAAGGAGCCCCATGAGTTCAACCTGCTTTAGGTCATAGCAAGTGCAGATGAAAGTTTGTTGTGCCAGTGATTCTTGGCATTGTGTTCACAATATATACTTATCAGGGAACTGCAATACAACAATGGCAAACATTTAACACTCAGGCACTCTTCTAAAAAGTTAACTTTCCTGGGAACAAATTTATTTCCTATTTAGTCAATTCCTTATATTTATTACTAGAGACAGAAGGAGCTTGTTCGTATAGGGAAATTTTGCCACTCATGCTTGCATAATTATAGTAGGATGATTAGGGACATCATTCCTTGCAAAGATGCTTTTTAGGTGCCTAGTAATACATTCTTAATAAAGCGATACTACTGAGAAGGGCAGCATGTAACCATTTGTCAGAAATTTGAGGGTTTCCCCACCTCAGCCACAGATTCTTCTGCTTTTGAAGAGATCATCATTTAATCTGCCTGTGTGTTCATTTGCCCTTTTATGAAAGCTAGGAAAACCTTTCTATCAAGTCTCCCAGGCTGCTGCCAGGTTTAAGTCGTTAAGCTTCAGATCTGTGAATGGAAGGCACTATTAGCTTTACTGCTTGATTTTATTATATTACTATTTTTATTACTGTGGTTGTTTAACAAACACACTGCTTTATGATCTCTATCCTAAAGAAATCCCATTCCACAGAGAAAGAACCATAAGCTGTAGTTACAGGTAGGCTTGCTATTAAACAGCAGGCTCTTGGTAATTTTCTGCTGGCATCCAGGATATCAGAGGCATGCCCTTGTTTTACTGGCTGTGATGAGAAGCAATAGTGAACAGTGGCCACAACAGGGAGAACAGTGGCTCTGAATGGACTCCTGTACCATCCCCTTTGAAAAGGACGCATGGATCCACAGGCAGCAGCCCTTGCAATAATGAAGACTGCTTCCCTGTGGACTTGTGTCTT
The DNA here is from genome assembly GCA_013389865.1 of Piaya cayana. NCBI lineage: Eukaryota > Metazoa > Chordata > Aves > Cuculiformes > Coccyzidae > Piaya > Piaya cayana. The sequence goes on along the minus strand of WAAB01014954.1, from coordinate 117,175 downwards.
TGGGAAAGGTCGGGCATGGTCTACATTTTGGTGGGTTCTCAGATGTCAGTAAGGATTATACTTGGAGAATTTGTTCTCAGGGAAGACACTAATAGGGCAGTAGCCCAGCTCTCCTCCTGCTTCATTGTGCAGAAACCTCCTGGATCATGGCCGGAATGGGGTGTTAGTAAAACCACTTTTTTTCAAACCCTGTGGAGAAAAGTCCCTTTAATTTCAGCATGAATGTAATTTGGACAATCTGGAGTAATCTGAGGCCACTTTAAATTCTCTTTGTAACTTCACAAACTTCTAAGGAGTCCTTTATATCATTTGCGCTGATATAAAGGAGAAATGAATTGGTCCCTATGTTCTTTGCTGACTGGGAGGAGACAAAATTATACACAATGTCAGTGTTACCTCTTCTTTCCTATCCCCATTTCCCTGTAGTTATCCTGTTAAACGATTCAGAGTAGCTCCTTTTCTTTGACTCTCTTCTCTCACCCATTTTACAGTCTTTATGTTACCTCTTTTTAATCATCCAGATACACTTGTGAAGGGCCTATTAGAAACACCTAAGTTTGATAGCTGTATCATTTGAACTTATCTAGGCTTCCATTTAATCTCTGCTCATGGCATGTCATGATGAAAAATAATGCAAGAGAAGATGACGTGTCTCTTATTCAGTAGCATCAATCTCTTCCTTCATTCTTCTCTCTGTTGTAGAATGAAACAAGGATAACAAAATTTAGATCTTGTCTCTTTTGATTGCTTAATTCATTTTATAGCTGTGTATTTGTAATGTAGCTTTGACAGGTATATATCTGGGAGAAACTCTGACCCCATTCTTGTCCACATGGGCCAAATATTGAACACTCTTATGGATGTACTTCTTTTATAATGGTTTTTTTTTTGTTCTTGCAATTCGTCTTATTATCTGTTAAGTTCTTTGTGAGCAAGGTGATGTTAACAGGATTACAGTCAGCAGGTACACTGGAGAATTGTGCATACGGTGTGATGCAGTTCATTGTAAAGCAGTAGACAGGTTTCAGAGGTGTTCTGTCTTAAGGCTACATTATTCTTCAAGTACCTGTAATCACATCCTAGAGGAAAATTATTTTAGTAAATATGTTAAAATAATGAACTCCATTTTAAGCACATTAGGACTTGTGTAACTATGGGTTTTTTTTAATGCTAGACTTATATTTCACAAATCCAAGTTTGCCCCCAACATTAAAAATCACTAATGTAGTAGCCATAAAAATTTTCCAATTTATTGTCATTTTCACTTTGCTAAGAGTTATTTCTGCAGTTACTAAATAATATAACTTACTTTCTTGACCTCAAAACAGTTGAGCAAAATTTCATGGCAAGTCAAGCTGTAATAAAGAGCACTCACAAATGATGGTGTGAATATTGTGTCTATGCCACTGCCCTGCATGTCAGCAAAGGATATAGAAAATCCTGTATTGCTGCTACACACTGGAAGGTGTGTATGTTGGTGGTGAGGGTGGTGTATGGAAAGGGAGGAAATGGGACAGAACCCCAAATAGATGCTATTTACTTGGTAAACAAAATGCTGCCTGAAGGGGTGGAGTCCATGAGCCCAGTGCTTAGTCATGCTGTGCTCCCTCTGCTTCTGCCTCCATGGGGGTTTGCTTTGGCTTATTTCTTTTTTTTTCCTCTCAGTTTTTTTTTCGGTCATATGTCCTCCTCTTACAGGAATAGTCACTGAGAGATCTCTCTTCTTTGACATTTATAACACGTGCCTATGTTTATGGGGTGATCTATGCCTATGTTTAAGGAGGAAGTTGCCTTTGTTTCTCTTACCTTTTTCCAGAAATGAGGCTAATTATTTTGATTTTTTAAAAGCTTTTCCTACGTGCTGGATTGCTCTCGGACTCATCACATTTCGAGAAATTTAATGCAATCCATTACAGCATTAAGTAATTATTCATCTATTGTTGCAACACGTAAACTAATCATAGTGATGCTTAAAGAACATGTGTTGATAATGTAGGAGATACAGAAATTTCAGAAATACTACTTTATGCTGCTTCTCTCACTATTTTTAATGGTTAGTATAGCTTCCATCCTCATTTGTAGCCTTCATTGATCTCTGCTTATTTTCCATTAATGTGCTCATCTGCTGGATGTTTCTCTGTAATAGTACGCATATCTGTTAGTTATTTCCATTGTTTGCTGGTACCCTTTGTACATATTACACCTTCGTTTTCCCACCACGTGTAGCTAGTAACACCAAGGGGTCTTTTGTGCTGCTATATATGATAAGGCTATCACTGAAGGATTCATTCATGCTTTCCCTGTTATGCAGTTGCTGTTGGAAACATTTAAAACAATGTAGTCTTTTTTGTGTATTTCGTTATTTTAATTAGACACAGTCTCTGCTCAGAGAAAGGAAGGATCAAGAAAACTGGATTTGAAATAAGTGTCTGAGGTTCAGAAAGAAGTATTGATGCCCTCAAAATGACAGCACACTTTTTTCCCCATGCTTTTGTGCACATTAAATGGCTTTTCTGTCCTGTGCAGTAAATGCCTGCCTCTTTAATCCCAAACATGAGCTTTTCTATTTGATGTCTGACTTGAACCAGACACTAACCAGATGTGGACTATCACTATTTCAGCAGATTGTAAAATAAAAGGTAAGAAAAGGAATTCTGTGGAAGTTTTGTTGGTCATATTTAACTCAGTGTCAACACTTAATGATACCATACTACAACTCTGGATATAACTTTTCTTCTCCACTCAGTTTGGATGAGCTTAAAATAAAGTGCTTGTGGAGGTGGTTTTGCACCCCTGTGGCAGCTGTGATCAATGAAACATAACAGTTCAACCAATGGTCCAAAATCAGTGTTGGGAACAGTGCACAACATGGTTTTTCCTTACAAATATTACGGTTTCCAAAGGACAGTTTTCCCACTGAGGACCTTTCTTGTGTTGTTAATATACATGTTGCCATTTTGCTTGCTTTATTTAAGATCACTATTTTTAATGTTGTAACAAGCACAACATAAGCTTGGGATTAAAACCTGATTGTGTTGACACAAATGAGAATTTTGTCATTGACTTTAACAGAGGCCAAAATTTTCCTGTTGAATTCTGTATGCATGTTAACTCTGTTCAAACCAAGCTGAAGATAATTTATTATTCAAAGAGACTATGTGGCCTATCTCACAAGTTTTATTTTTCACAGCGGTGATCCTAACCAGACCTGTGCTTGCAGTACTGACGCTGTGCAGGAGGAAACCTAGTAGTACAGTGCTTGGCAATTTGCAAAGTAATCTGGCATATTTGTTTAACACTGCAGTCAGAATATTTGTAGAATTACTGGATTTTTTCCCCCTGTTTATGTTCTTTGTTTTTATTGTCTTGGTTTTGGGCTGAGTGTGTAGGCTTGCTGGAGTATTTCCTCTGCTATTTACACCTGTTATGTAAATCCTTAGCATTAAGCTGTTTTTCTGAGCTGTGGAGAAATGTTGGTTTGGGCTAAACTTGCAGTGAGTGACTGTTATGGCACTAATGAGACTTTGTCTGCATCTAACACTGTCTATCCAAGGGTGTTCCAGTCTCCAAGTCTTTGATAGTCTGTGGGTCACAGCCAGAGTATTCACCACCACTGATCCATCTATATTTGTGAAGCTGTTGTTGCAAAATAGAAATGTTAAATATCTGTGAACTTGTTTATTCAAGTAAGACTTGAGTTAAAATCTCAGATTGGGAGTCTATGAAATAGGAAGAAATGCATAGGCCCATGTTCTGCAGGTCTCCAAGATTTTTATTTTTAGCCTAAATATTCTATGGTGCTATTGTATCTCTTTGAGAGTCGTTGGTCTGAAAAAAGACAGCAGAAGTGATTCTGGATTTAAGTTCTTTAAGTCTGTCCCCTATGGCTTGTTATGAAATATCAAGCAAATCTTTTGTTTTGATCACTTGGATTTTAATTTCCTTTTTTTTCTTCTTATTCCTATTAATAATAATAACATTGCCTTTCAGTCTCAGTCACTATCCCAGATTCCTGTAATAGCTGGGAACTATCCTACATCTGCTTCAGAGAGGTATAAAGGAATGGGGAGAAGCAGGACATTTGGGTTTAAGTTTATGATTGCTCATCGGTGGCACCTTGGTGACAGCAGTGTAATTAGGGGCAGCTTTATGTGTGGTACTGCCAGTCTTCTGGAAACAAAAGACAGAAAAAATTCTGGGAGAAAGCTTCAATGCCTGTTCTACCATCTTGGCTAGTTTTTTCTGTAGGAAAATTATGTCATGCACATGCTTTAGATAACTTGATAAACTTATTTAAAGGCCTCTCAACGAGCCCAGAGTTAGAAACCTAGTTGTGCTGAACATGAAAATACCCTTGAGGACAGCAATAGATATCAGTTGATAAGATGTAGAGAGTAAAGATCTTAGATTTGGCCCCAACTGATATTTTCTGGTGTCTGGGCTGCAGTCAGTGTGCAGGAATACTCAAATCAGAATTGGTCTTGATGTAGTGGAGAAGTAGGAAAGGTTTGTACCTAAGCTGGGGAACAGCATTAGGTTTTTAATTTGTGCAACATATTTAAGTAAGTTTGGGCACGGCTGTTAGGAGGACCTGGAATACTCAGGCTTGTAACAGTGTTCACTCTAAATCATGAGATATGGCCCATCCTGAGATGTTTGTTCATTGTTTTGTGACCCGGTTATCTTAAACATGTAGGTAACAGGGAGGGGGTTAGTTATTTTCCAGTAAGAGATAAACAAGAGTACAGCCAACATCTTATCTTCAGAGGTCCTTGCTGGTGTTACCAGCTTCCTGACTGCCAGTGGGCTGGGGCTAGGTTTGCAGTACCCTCTGCCCAGTGATTTTGCAGAGGAACAAAACTCCTTATACGAGCTTGCAAGTCAGACTGCACCAACCAAAACCCATTTTATTCCTGGTACTGTCAGAGGTAGCAGAGGTTGGGCTAGTGTCAGTTAAGGTTGTATCTGCTGTTTCAGCACCAAAGACTTTTAGAATTGCTGCAGTGATGATATAATGAATGCTTCTACCATGGAGTGGTGGCCAGTGATTTACAGTGTTTATCTGGCATCTGGAGATACATTTGGTGGGGCTGGTCTTTCCAGTTCTGAGAAGTATTTCAGAAATGTAGGCAAAGGCTTTCAGGTACCACTGTTCAGTTCTGGCTAGTTGTTCTGGTTGTGCTGTTTCCAGAAAGGTTTATATATGTCTGAACAGAATTGTCAGTGTGGAACAGAGCCCAGATTAAGTATGGGCAGAACATTCACAATCCCACTGTTAAGCCACTACCATGCTTTCTCTTGAGGAACCATTATTTATTTTGTTTGTTGCTTTGATTCCACTTGGAAAGGGTACAATACAGTAACAGTTACACTGCATGGATGTTGGCCATGAGCCCTGTTCAAAGAGCAGTTCTGAAACTCATCATGTTATATGTTCAGCAAAATTAGCTCTGATGCTTTCAGTTTGTTTTTCATCTGTGCAAGCTTCTTGCCATGCATAACAGATATTTTTAAGTGGTTACAGTGTGGAAGCTTGGGATGGACTGAAGCAGGTAATGGTTGCTGAACAACTGAGCATCTGTACCACTGCCCTCTTGAGTCGCCTCCTCTGCTGTTTCAAGCTTTGAGAGATATGGGCCGACTTCTTTGTCAGAAGGTAGATGCTGAAAAAACCAGCATTTGTCCATGGCTGGCATTGTAGTGTATTTTCTGACAACCTAGGACATACCTATGTGCTTTGTCATGATCTTCTGGCATGAAGGTCTAAGGCAAGAATTTAACTGAGAACTATGCTCCTTATACCTCGTTTTCCTTTGCTATTTCAGCTGACCAAAGTTGTCTTCACTTCCGGCTGCAGGCTGCTATTTGTGTGTCTAGACATTGCTCAGTACAGATCAGATATCCACCAAGGGGGTGACACTGAGTGTACAAAGATGAAAGAAGAATAACTGATATCTGGGTATTATTCTTATGTCTACATACTGTTACAATCATGCTTGATTTCAAAGATGCATTGCCCTATGATTAGCCTTGACTAATTGGCTATGACAGGCAAGGTAAAATCTAGGAAGATGCTGTAGTTTTAAAATGAATGTATGCAGAAGAAACTGAATGATCTGGATCTTAATTATTCTCATACTCTAGACAAATCTATGATAATTTTTTTCAAATTTATGTTTATTTTTCTGTTCAGTATATGTTGAAACTGAAGGCTTGAACTATTACACATTTTAAGTAAATCATTCTCAATGGTCAAAAAAACTAGTATAGCTTTTTTTAAAAAAAATTTTTATCAATGAAAACAGAGAGTCATAAGCTGTCTATTTCAAACCAGAGCTTAGTGAATTTATCCAAAAGGCTAAGTATCATGAGACTCAAGCTGCAATAAAATGACAATGGGAGAAGTGGGGGATTTTAGCAGTACTGTAGAAACTGCTTAATTCAAAGCCACACTGAAATAAAGCAAGTCTTTCCCAGACATTGCAGGGAATTTGACCTGAACAATGTGTAGATAACAGATACATGAGTTATATTAAAATAATTCCTTACACTGAAAAAAATGAACGCATCATGTTATAAAATCATCAAATGCTGTAACTTTAAGTTAATCTAATTTTATGTTATTTCATGTGCAAATGAACACTGTATAACTAATACCTCACTCAGAAAGAATGATTTTGAGTCAAGAAAATTTTACTGGTTTACTCTTGAAAATGTATTATGCAGATATTGGTAAGGGGCACACACAGTTTGAGAAGAGGCTATAATTCCTGGCTCTGCTTTTGTTTTGTTGTGTTTTGTTTTGAAAGGGTAAGCATGTTTGATGAATTCAGACATCAGAACAAAAGACTTTCTGCTAATCTTCAGTTAGGAGAAATCACCAATGTTGGGTTTGATTCTGTTTTTAATAAACACAAATGGTGATGACAGCTTTGTTTGGTTTTTAAAATTGTCAGTCTGTTTTGGATGCTTTTCTAGCTTGAGATGAAGGTGTTGGCGGGGGGGTGGGGCGGGTAGGGGGAACAAGGGTTGTTGCTGAGGTGGGCTCTGAATCCCCTGGGGCTGGAGGGATCTGGAATACCCTGTTTCCAGTCCTGCCTGCAGTGCGGTGAACTCGGGAGCTCCTGCAGTCCCTTCAGGAGCAGCTTACATAACTTTGGGCATGCCAGCAATATGCTACGCTGTGAAATAGTCTCTTGCCTGTTTGCTGGCTTTTTTCCTTCTTTCTTTCTCCCCCCCCCTTCCTTCTCTCTCTGAGGGATTGCATCATCTGCCTGTATTTCACAGTTTGAGCAGTAGGGGAAAGGAATGGAATAAATCAACATGTTGCTTTTATCAAGTAAACCTCTGTGATGTGGCCTGGTCCGAAGAAATTTATATTCTTTCTATTTAAGCTGTCTTTAAAGAATGTTTCACCCCATTTTCCCTTTCAAGGATTTTTTTTTAAGGCTTTCCAAACTGCTTTATCAGAACGTGTGATAATTTAAAAGGCTGTGCTTTCAACAGTTTGCAAGCCTGAAAAACCCTTTTCTCAGAATTGAGAATAAAGTTAAAATTAAGTAATTAGAAAATCTCCTTGTTCTGAAGTTGCAGTGGGACTGATTTCCATTTCTCCTATAAGACATCCAGCACCCCTCCACTGGTTTCAGTGAAGTTACTGTGGACTTGCAGAGAGGGAAGGGAGGAGTGAACCTGCCTCAGCATTACCCAAAGCTAAAGGAAGTGAGATGGTGTGAGGAAGCATTCAGCTATTAGAGGGAGCAATGGCAACTACATCAGAAAAAAATGTGGGACTATGATGTCAGTTTTCAGCATGCAAAAATATTTTTCTCTTCTAACATCTTAAACTACGGAGCAATTTCTACAGTCACAATTTAAGTTGTTGCCAGAGATTGCCTCGTTCCACTTGCTTATTATTGCTGGTTTTCATATTCTCTCATATTCCTTTAATTTTTTTCCTTTTCTTTCTCAAAGGGGAGGAATAAGTCCTATAAAAAGGAAAGATCTGTTTGGTTTCCAGGATCACCTTGAGTGTTGTTAGAGTACATGCTTTCTATTAAATACAGTCGGATCCTTTTTATTACTTTATAAAGGAGTCTCTCATTGGCTTCCAAGATGACGAGATTAGGGATAAGGTTGGGAGGAGGAAGGGATGGGTTTTCCCCTTAGGTAGATAGATATATATTATGCGAAGGTCTTCAGAATGTAAAAAAACTTCCTGGTGATCCTTTAAGCCTGAAAATATATCTTTACATTGGGTGGGTAGGTACAGAATTGTTTAATCTTTCAGAGCTTCTTCTGGATCAATCAATGCCTTGTACAGTCCTTAGAAGACATGTATTTTAGAATGTATTTGCTCTAGTGCTCTTGCCTTCTACAAAGCTACTACTGAAGTTCAGTGGGGGCCAGGGTGAATCTATAGAAAGCCATTCATATGGCAAAGAGGAATGAAGCTACTATCTTCTGATGACATAGATCCCTGTTGTTGCTACTAAAGGCTAGACGTGTCTGTCTGCTGTGCTGCTGGGTTTTAGTGGAAACACACTGGCTGTGCAAATAGTCAGCATATTGTTATTATCATTATAGCCCAGGAGGACCGAAAGGGCACCGAAAATGGAAGTACTTTCATGACAGAAAAGAAAGAGGACTAAAGAGGTATCTATGGGGATACCTTTCTTTGAATAGTTCTATATATCGAGGGCATTAACACTGAGGTATTTATATTCTTCATCAGGTACATCCAGGTTCGATAAACTGTTGTCATCTGCAGGCCAAGATTTTGAGGTGTCTGTTTCGGGTTTGATTTATTTTTACTAAGGAGATTGCAATACATTGCAATTAGAAGCTTATGTTAGAAGTGTTTCTCAAGAACACAGTTCCACTTAAGGATAATCTTTATATTTCATTTAAAAGTCCTTATCTGTATTATGAAAAATGTTTTATATTACAACAGTGGTTTAACGCAATGAATTTACTTTGTGATTTTTGTGGGTTTATTAATTTTGCTTTTTCACTTCTCAGCCTGTTAATAGCAAGTAGGTATGTTTTTATTTTACTGGCAAGCAATTTCACATTCCTTGTCTGAAGCATGAATACTATACTCTGAAAGTTTAATTTACATTTTCTAAAGGATTTTTTTCTTTTATTTTACTCTAGTTCATTGAAAACTGTGTTGCAGGAGCCAGTTTAACTTGTCAGTGTTATTTTAGATCTAGACTTCATTAAATATCTACAAGCAAATTAAAATCATTTATCTAAGTGAGATATATTCTCAAGGATTTGGCTTCCAACACCAGAAACACAGAAGAGTGCCAGGGGCTTTACTATGTTGGAAGAGGAACATTTACATGCCAGTGAAGTATAAGATACCTTTCTATAAAATAAACACACTAGCAGAAAACTTTCAGCTGTATCCTTTCCATTTGGTTTGCTTTGCTGAGAAAGGAAGTGTTTACTTGAGAAAGCATCTGGATTTTATTGTTTTTTAATTCATTGTGGACAGCCTGATAGAGTCTGGAACCACTTAGAATGTCACAACCTTTCATTGTCACATGCAATGTGGAAACGAAATAAAAAGCGATCCAAATCTCAGACTATGTAGCTTGAGTTGTTAAGTTTGCTGTGGTCTTCCTTCTATAAGACAGTCCTCTTGAACAAATACAAATCTGTATTAACAACCCTTAAAATACCTCTTTGTTCATCTGAATTCTCCCCCATGAGCCTCAGTCTCAGTTTCTCAGGACCAGGCAAACATGAGTGAATCTGGGTAAAAGAAAAGATTAGTAGAATCCAGTGTGGCCACTGTTCCTTTTCTGATGAAGGCAAAGGAGAAGAGATAACATCTATCGTGGCCCATCCAAGATGGAGTTCACTTTTTTGTTTCTTTTTCTTCCATGTGCTTCTGGTCACTTCTGTCTACTACAATAAGTGGCATCCCAGGAAAGTTAACTCTTTTGTGAGATCAGCCCAATTTTGAGAGATCGGCCCAAGCAGAAGTCAGAATTATTTAAATTAAACTTTATGTAAAATAAGATTGATTTTTTTTTAATTCCATGAAATGACCCTTCCTGTTTCTAGTGACTTGGTTATAAGAAGATGAGACAAATGTAGACAAGCTGATCTCAAGTGAGCTGCTTCCAATAATTTAATTAAAAAAAAATCCTTCCAATTTATAGTTTTAAAGGTAACTTGCCCACCTACATGGGTATGGTGAACAGATGATACATTTCAAGAGCAGATACTTTCATTCTCACTCCTCCTCCAAAGCCTATGAAGTTACATCAGAAAATAATTTGGACAAGTACATCTGAGCAGTCTTTTTGTTTAAAAAATATCTGCAAAAGAATTTGTTATTCCCTTACTCCTCATGTTCCCATTCTTTCTTCTCTTTGTTTGTGTTTTAAATAACACTTCTTTGTATCAATCTGTTGCTAGAACTGGTGTTCTCTTCTTCAGTTATGCTTTCAGATGGCAAACACCCTGCAGCATTAATGCACAAAAATCTTTGTTGTGAAACAGCTATGTTGTATTCTTGTGTGTATATAGCAACCCTAATGGCCCTAAGCCATAAAGACATACAAATCAAAAGCCGATGTACATGTAGCGTTGCTGACACAAAGAAAAGGAAGAATCTGGAAAAGGAAGGCAGTGCATACCTTCCAGCCGCATGTCCATCTTTACTGTTACTGCAAATTCTGCACACATCATTAGTGGTGAGAAAGCTTGCCCTTCTGCACTCTCTTCCCTAGGTGGTTCTCCACACAAAGCACAGGCAGTGGAGGAGATTGGCTATGGCATTGAGTTGTAGCAGAAAACGACAGTGTGCAAGAGGTAATTGGAGTAGGGGAAGGCTGATGCTGCTGTGAGCATAGCTGAGGCAAGGGTTCATGGTCGGTGATTCATGGTGCTTGTGTTCATAGTAAAATACACTCTTGTAGGTGGAGGGTTAGCAAGTGTGTATTGTTTAGGTGGTTATGTTACCAGTGCTGAAGGCACTGTAAGTGACTTGTTTCACAGTGCATGATAATTTCCTGGTTTTACTGAAAGGCAGGTCAGTGAGGAGGGTTCCATCTGGCAAAGACTTTCCACTAGTGGGAGCAGAGGAGCGCTTCATCTTCCTAGTTAGCATGGTTCCATGAAGAACCTTAATCTGATGTCATGCTAAATGGCACAGTCAGTTTACTCTTTTCCCACCCTGTCTCCTGGTAAGGCTGGGCAGGATCAGTCCTGCATCAAGCTAGGGAGTGGGGATAAAGTAGAGTTTCAAATAAAAATTCAGCTTCCCATGAATATCCCTTTACTAGAAGATAAAATTGGACCCCTCAAAAGAGCATATGTGAATTATGACTAAAAATCCTATGTAATTCAAACTTTTTTGAAGCCCTAGCTGTGAAAGTCTCCTCTGTTGGGATCTATGAGATTTCTGTCTTTCTATGAGGTTCTTTCTGGAGCAGGATTGACTACACACTGTAAATCTTTTACTTTTTGTTGTTGGGGTAAGGGAAGCTAGTGACCACCAAAGTGTGGGTTTCCAAAGCAAGATCTGGAGACAAAATGGGGAGGTCTCATATGAAAAAATATATGAATAGAGCAAAGGGAATTTCTAAATTCAGCAATCTAGCCATATCTTAATATAAAATACACATGCTTAATTCCTGCGTGGAAAACATGTATGTTTCGGCAGGTGAATGATCTATTGAAGATGGATATGTAAAAGCTCATCACAATATTATGGCTCCAGATCTTAATTCAGCATGGTTCACAGACAGAAGTCCTCCTCTTAGTGCATATCTCGTTCCCTTGTCTTTACAGGTTACTGTGTGCATATAGGGTGAACATGGCTATAGCTGCTTTGTGGGGTACTTGTACTAGTTGTTGTACAAAGTGCATGTCATGGTTCCCTGTGGCTAAAATACAATAACATTGTACCACGTATGTGTGATTCATAGCTGATGAAGGCTGAAAGACTTTTGTGCTTGTCTAATTCAGTTTACCACAGGGCAGACTAAAGCACATTTTTCAAACCATGATACAGCCTTTAAACTCTAAAACTGTAGCAAAGTCTACAATGTAGGAGAAATGTTTTGATTCTGCCTATGGCAGAAGGACTGAGCAATGTGGCTGCATATGTGGTGTCTGCAGAATTGCATGCAGCTGCAGACTATTGGCATTGTATTTCTGTGTATTTTCTTATGAAAAAGCAGTTCCTGTGCAGTGAGCAATTAGTCTTTTTAATTGTAAACTCCTGTTTACTGTTGCTGTGAATGTTTCTCCCATTCAAACCACAGCTTAATGGTTCAGGAATCTTTTGCACACAGGTTATGGTCTGCGTTCTTTCTGTTGAATCAAAGAGACTTAACTCCAGCTGTTTCCCTCTAGTTTGACACTACTTCAGCCTCTGTCAGTGAGCTCTGCTCACCCATGCAACAGTCTGGTGATTCCCAGGGCTAATTTGTATGTTGTTCCATCAGTGGGAAGAAGTAGTTGCACATTTAACTGTCTTCATAAATAATAGGTACCTTTCTCCTGGAATTCTTTTGTTTGTAAGTTTCTTGTCTGAATTTAAATAATATTGGGGGAGTAACTCAATCTGCAAACAGATGAATATTTTGTAAGCAAGGCTTGTCATTGATTTTGTTCTGAACGTTTTTGCTGGGAAATTATTCTGGTTTGTTAGGGTAAGAAAACAACTGGCATGCTGCCTTTGTAGTAGCCTAACTCTTTGGCAGATTTATTAACTGTAGATCACCATTAATTTGCATACTAGATAGTAAGTAGGTATGAAGAAGTCTTGAGTATGGAAATGGGCAAGCACTACGGGAAATTCAGTTTCATTCCACTCTTCTGATGTCTTGAATGACACAGCCTCTTAAGTTTCTAAGAAAGGACCTTTCCTTCCTGGAGTACAGACTCAGTGTTGTTTGGAGCAAAACCAATGAAAAGTCTTCAGGAAAATGAAAAGAACAAGTAGAAAGTGAATTTAATCATCACTGAACTAGAAGTGTGGAAGAGAGTTTTCAGATTCTTTCATGCAGGCCTGTTCCCACAGTGACAGCTTTATACCAACCAATGCTATATTTGACCAGTCCAACCCTATATTAGGTGCTGGATGTGATTTGTAGTGCCAGGGTGCTTTACTCAAGGGCTGGCCTCCACTGGTGTTTGTGGACATGTAATAGGAAGATCCTACCCAAATATCAGGAGCAACCCAAAGATGCTTGTTTACTACAAGTAATGCATGTTGTCTTCTAGAGTCATCCTGATAGCTGGTGGGAAGCAGCAGGTGGGGAACATGTCTAAAAATCTATTCAGGGGATTTGCTTGCTTCCTTTTTCTTCAAATGAGGACAGTGTTTCACTCCTCACCTCCTAGGATGTTGCACTGGTTTTGGCTGGGATAGAGTTAATTTTTTTCATAGTCCATGAGTATCTTTATTTTGGATATAGCTGCAGTACTAATACTGTACTACTACAGTACTAACACCATGCTGACTAAAGCTTCCAGTGACAAATAGTGTCATTTTGTTTTGTTTGGGTTTTTTAATATCATACCTGTAAAGAGATAAGTGCATGTTCTGTACTGCCAGTTGTCACTGATTGTGGAAGTTCCTGAAGCTCCTTATCATTACCAAATCTGAGTATTTCTAGATCTAAAGACTCAGTACTGACATGTTCACAAGGTTGAGAAGTACTGTAAGCCTTGTAAAGAGTATCAAAAGAGGGATTAAATCACACTGGAAGTCTCTTGCAGAGCCATTAACTGGATCCAGTTTGGGGCCTCAGGCATCAAACCTATCTTCTCCTCTCAGTGCTCTGCCTTTTAAGCCAGTTTCACCTAAATTGCTTTTGAAAAATTCAAACACTTGCCACTTTTAACAACAGGATCTCTCTGCCTGATGAAGTTGGTGATATTGCCTAATGAGGATGCAGAGGAAAAGGAAATCCTAATAAAATGAACACATGTAGGAATAAAACTGACATTCTTCCTTACCCCGGCTTCCAACTGGCAAGGTTGGATGGGGCCTTGGGTAACCTGTTATAGTGGGATGTCTCTGCCCATGACAGCGGTGTTGGAACTGGGTGATATTTAAGGTTCTGACTATTCCATATGTACATGTTGCTCCTGTCTGCACCACATCTGGGCTGCAGAGTTCCTACAAGACATAGAAGTCTGGAGCTAAGACTGTCCTTGTTGGTGTCCATGCCTGTGTTGCCTGAGTGTAATAAGATATTACTATGGGCTTTGTCTAACCATTGAGTTACTATGTGCTGATGGGGACAAGATAACCCTTCGTGCCTTTGCCATTCTCTAAATTTCTTCTGCTGTTTCACCTGTTAGTGTGTGTGATCAGTAACTCTGGGTCAACCAATGGGTAGTGTCTTCCTCCACCACTGTAATGGTACAGTATGTATGAGTTTGGGGAACCTGAAAAATATTTCACAGGTCTCACCAGCATTATAATCTTTGAATATGCTCGTCTGCTACAGGTGGAATTGGAATGCATATCCTTTAATTAATTTCATTGCAACAAAAATATTCAGAGAAACTCAAAACATAGAACATAGTCTTCTCACAACTCTTTATTAAAAACAAGGGTCTCAAGTTATTAGTTTCATTTTTAAAATAATTTTGAAGTAATTCTGGTATCTTCTACTGATCATGAAAATACATTAGGTATTCTTTGTGGAAGCTGCTTTTGAATGGTGTTGGTTAGGTAATTTGTGGGGGGTTACCTACTATCTAGTTTGAGACTATTGCTTATAACTTTCTCATTCTTTTGAGACCAGTGATTACAAAGACTTAAGAAAAGACAGTGCTAGCTTAGCTGAGGCTGGCATTTATTTATTGAGTTTAATTTAGAACTTTGGTTTACAAAGCTAGTCTGAAGCAAACTGTAGTATTTCCAAGTCTTCATCTTTCAGGGAATGGGGGAAGGATCAGAATTCAGCTTTAAAAACTTACAAATGTTCCCTTTAATCCTGCTAAGCCAAACACCTGTGCTGATGCCTAGTAGATAGAGAGTAAAATAAGCCATCAACAGAAAGTCAAATTGTCTAGAACATCTCTGGAAGAAAGACTGCAGGAACTCTGTGATGTGAAATATCCCAGAGACCAGGCTGGAGTGGGTGGTAAACTTGAACAAAAGTTATTTAAATCCACAAGGAAGGCTTGATGCCTGTGTGCTTCTAGCATGACATCTTCTTGGTACACACCATATTGTCCACCAAGTCTCGTATAAAAACTTGCTAATATTTAGTTAGGGATATCATCTTTAATTATTCACAGCATTGTGTAAAGTAATAGTGTTTTCTGGGGTATAGTTAGTTAGTTTGTTTGTTTCAGGAGTTTCATTCTGTTTCTATGCTGATTTCCCTACCTTATGCTCTGGACAACTTCCTCTGTATCATCAAGTTTAACATTACTTTAAAACTTGATGGTTCAGTTTTAGACTGCAGTTCAAGCACTATTATGATGACTTTAAAACAATAAAACATTCCAAGAGGAGTTTTCTGTCTGTGTTTATGGTCAAAAGGAAAAAAGAAGACTCCAAAAGTATATAGCAACGACTGTCAGCTGCATTAAATGAAGAAAATGAACACTTATTTAAATCTGAACTGGTGTACTCAGTGCAAAGGTTTCAAGCAGGCACATTTGAAAAGCTGAAATAACCCTTGCTTTGCTAAGGTATTTCATATGCCTCCATTTGTGATACCAGTCCACCACAGCACAATGTAATTGTACACTACTTCCATTTTACTCTTTTAACTACTTGAGTTTGTAAAGCATAATATTCTTGTTCCAAACAAGTAGCTGCTAGCCTTTTTTAATGCTGTTCTGCTCTGAACAGAAACCAGGAGGCATAATCCACCAGAATCATCAGATCAGGGATTGACTGGTGGAGAGGAGGTAAAAAGAGGGATGAGCGCAGGGAGTATAGGAGCATAGACAACGACAGTAGGATCACAAGAATTTTTTTTTTCACATTAAAATGTGCTAGAAACAGACAAGGGATTTGAGGAAGAAATTCTCCTGCTGCAGTAGTAGGAAAGGTGCTTGCAACAGTTCTTAGCAACACCTTGATAGAAGTGAGCATATCTTTGAAAACCACTGATGGTTTTTGCTCATCATTCCTCTTGGCCAAACCACAACTGCATCTCCAGCACAAACCCAGGCACTTGCAGTGTGACTTGAAATAAATGACCAAGACTTACCCAGCTCCTGTATGTCTGTGTGTAACAATGCCTTTAGAATTGGTGGGAGAGTCCTGCCTGGAGGCCACAGTGCAAGTGACAATGAAGTTCTTGCATTTGATATCAATGGTCAATGAATAATGATGATAGAGCCCTGAGGATGCCCTGCTCCTCACCAGCTCTTGGGCAGGGTACAGACCAGATTTAGATCTCTGCCTCCTTACTCTTCTTTAAACAGAAAGCTCTCCCAGTGTGATAGTTGATGGGCTTTTAAACATGTCAGCTACAGAATCAGGCTCATTTCTTTAAAATGCTGTTAATGAATGAAGTGGATCATTCAGCAATCTAGTCCACATGGAACCTGATTAAAGAGCAAATATCCCTGAAGATCTGTTAGGTCAGATCTGTTGGTTCCTCGCCTGAATCAAGACCAACAGCTAATGCATAAAAATGAATTTGACCTGATTTACGCTTCATAATTTTGTAGCGACTCACTAATTAAATTTCACAATTGCAAGTGCACCCCCTGGCTACTCATAAATATCTCAGAGGGTTTAAAAAAAATGTAGGTGTTAGTCTTTTAGTAAGATAATATCAGCCTATCTTCTAGAATCTTTATTTGCTAAATGCTGGAACTATGGTGTCTGTTTCCAAATACTTGGAAAACACTTCTTCAAATAGTGAATGAGTCATGTTTTTCATCTTTCATCTCTAGGTAACTCATGCTGACATAGTGCCTCATCTCTCTTTATTCCTAAAATATGCTTGCTTACCCTTCGTTCGTAACCATATTTCTGCTCCTTGAGCTCATTAGTTCACCTGAAATTGTTGTCAGCTTGTTAATATTTATTTCCTCACATAGAGAGTAAACTGATTCAATCTTCCACACTTTGAAATTAATGCTTGCTTTGTTATCTCTTAATGAGCTTTGTCTGTTCTCTCATTTTTCAGGTGCTTGTTATGCTAGTGTCATCTCAGTGGGCTTAGTATACATTTTTTAACTTCTTTGTTAGAAATTCCTTATGCTGATGCTTTTGGAAGGTTCAATAGGGTTAGAAGAAGAGAATGGAAGTTTATAATGTGATTTTATCTCTGAGTGTGATCTTTGAAAATGCCTACCTTGTAAGTTCTCTATGTAGTGTACAGGAGTCGGAAGATGACAGGCTTACCTGGAATTGAGACAGTGCTGTATTTTTGTACTCCATCTTTCCATCCTGTTATCTTCCCCCATTTCCTTTCTGGAAGACATCCTGGTGTTAAAATAAAGTTTTATGCTCCAGGGCTTCAGCTAGCTGCCCACAGGGGTTTGGAAGAATATTTCATTCTGATATATTGTTAGGAAATAACATTCTGTGATGTTTTTCACCTTCTTTTGACTCCTTAAAGACAGGCCACAGTTGTAGATGAGACCTGATAGGGTAGATAATAGAGGGAGTTCTCATTGTAACATACCTGTCTAGAATCTCATAGTCTTATACCCCAGATGAAACTGTTGATCAGATTTGGATTAGCTGGGGAAAAAGTTATTTTCCTGGTAACTATGCTGAGACCTAGGAAGCATCTTGTTTTTCTCTCACGATAGGTATATGGTTCACCTACCAGGAATGTGTGGTTGTACCACACCTGTAGTTCCAGGGATTTGAGCTGCTTCTTCCCTTCTTGCTCATAGTCTCACAGCATATAGATAACTTGGTTGACCAAAGAATTAATTGTTTTATTATAGCCAAAATTGCTATTCTCAGTAAGAAGGACAGTAGTGAAATTTAATGGCCGATGATAAGTGGGAGGTCACAGTAGATAAACTTGTGGTCTCTTCTGCATTTAAACACTATGAAATCTCCCTCCAAAACTGATGGCATTATTGCTCCATAGGTTAACTGGCAAGGAGAGGATTTCAAGGCAAGCATCCAGCACCCACCCACAGATTATGTTGGCATTGAGCCTGGCAGCTTGAGTCCGTTCCAAAATGTATCCAGGATCTTCTAGTTAGGAATGCAGCATATTGCTGGTTGTGACACAGATACAGCTGAGTTTACTCCACATCTTATCTGTAACCTTTTAACGTTTTCACATGGCTTACTCATTTGCAGAAGCTTTTGTAAACCTGAAAACAGAAAACAGCATGGGCTTTATGCAGCTACTGCTGTTTCCCCTGATTTAAGATGTTCCCAGCCTTGCCTCTGGGTATCCTTCATGTTACTGTCAAACCTCCAAGGGTCTGGTCTTGTTACTTTCTGGCCCGCACCCTTCATTTTTCTGGGCAAACCTCCTTCTAGCCTGTTGATGTCGTTCCTAATTGCCCAAAGGAATCATTGCTGAGCAATGTGAGGCATTTCCTTCCCTCTTATTAAAAAGCACCAAAATAAAACTTAGTCTTTCACAGCAGTGGCTAAATCAACCACATCTTAACATTGTGTTATGGCTACGGTGTTTTGGATTTACTGTGAAGTAACAAAGTGTTTTAAATCAGATTTTCATTACTCCCTTCTGTTCCCTGACATTCATGCACACTGTATATACATGCATGAAGGCTCAGTTAAGTGTTTCTCTACCCCCGTGTACCCCTGGTAAAATTTTTTTTGTGCCAAGGTGTTCTGACTATGGTGCTGTAGACACAGGGAAGATACCACTGTCCTAACTTTTTATGGAAGGGGCATAGGTGGCTCCTAAACTGCAGTGAAGAAAGGCCAGTTGAAAATTATGCTTTTAAAGTACTTACTTTGTGTCCCCAGTACTAACCTCTTGCTTTTTTCCCCCCTCCCCCCAAAAAATTGCCTTGGACTAACCTAGAATAGAGGTCTGTCGTGCTAGTTTGTCATACTGCTCAAATGCAGAGGGGTAGACCATCCCTGCTTCAAAGCTCTGACAAGCAAACTCTTAAATTCATAGTCTAAATTCATTCTAAAAACCCCCAAACTAAGCTGGATTTAGGCAACCACTTCCTCATAGCAATAAAACTCAATGTTCTTCTTAGTGAAAGAGAAAATAAAAATTAGTAAAATTCTGGTAACATTTTAAGAATATATGTGACAGCTACTGAATACAGTCTGCTCTCATAATTCTGTTATACTTCAGGACTGTCCCTGTGGTCTCCTGGCCTAGCAGAGAGAAACACTGAGAGATGAATTACTAGACTATGTATTTCTGTAGTACTGTTAGAAAGGTTCCTGCAGCTTTACAAGTCCTTTAAAATTAGCTTTCACGGGTGTTAGGACTTACCTGCAGTCAGGCATTTTGATTAATTACACCCTCTTGTAAAACTCCATGAAACAAAATCCAGTTCTTGACAACCAGTTAATAACCGAGGCTTAATAAATTGAAAAGAGGAGTGTTGAGATTCTTCTCAGGATAATGGTTAGTGATAATCACTTTCCCAAAAATTAAAGTTTCTTTTCTGATGGGAGGTTTGGATTGCTCTTTGTAATAGACATACTTGTCCATGAAAATGCTATGAAGATGCTTAAGACATCCCAACCATGAAAAATACAACTGCTCCTCACCAATAGCTTTAAGACTGGCAGGCCTGGACTTGAGATGTAGGCACAGGAGCAATGTCTTGCCCTGTTTTCTTCTGCTCTGGTTGGAAGGACTCATAATTGAATGAAGAGATTAAGTCTGCAAGCCAATTCAGCATTTTGTTTCTTCTACTGAAAGTACTGAGAAGGTTTGTTGATAATTTTTAATTTTAGAGATGTGTTTTTGAAGTGTGGTTGCCATTCCTTTTATAGAAATTATTTTCAACCAGTAATAACCTAAAGGCAACCAGAAAGCCGTCAAAGCACAAAGAAAGTTTTGAGCTGTACTTGAGACAGAAGCATCTTCTTACAAATGAAATAAGACTCTTTTCCTTAAGGGGTGAGGAGTGTTGTGTTGAGTCTCAGGACATTAATAACTCAATTAATAGTCTGGTTAGCCTCCAGCTGAAATGCTGCTACTATTACCAGCCTCCTGAGATACCTGTTCTGCTCTAGTTTTGTACCCTTGCACAGATTTTGATGCTCTACCTTGCAAAGGAAACTGTTTTGGTATCTTTTGTGCTTCCTTTGTTGTTACTGAAGATATTAATTCACTAATGCACTGCCAACATGCAAACGCATGCTGCTTTTTATGTTTGATACTAGACTACTATGTTGATGCAATCCATTATGCATTTAATTGTATGGCTTCAAATCACCATTGAGGATCACTGAAGGAATAGGCAATAGAGTCAATTGTGCCTCTGTCACAGGACTCTTCATTCTGTCCCCTTTCACATCAGATCACAAGCCATCCTTCCCTCAGTTTTCTTGTCCCTGGCCTCCATACCTACCCTCTCTGCTTGCCCAGACTGCTTTTCCCAGCAGTGTAACTTCCCCCACTGGGAACATCCTCAGAGGGTTTGGGTGAAAGACTAACCAAATCAGGTGCTGCAGAGTGGTCCCCCTTCTTGAATGCTGCCATTATACAAATAATCAAGTGACCTACACATCTTTACTCTCTTCTGTATGTTAGGAGGGAAGAAAATAGTCTTAACAGCTCATTTTGGGACATATACACATTATCTTCTGTTTAAGTTGGAGAAGGTGGGGCAGAAAGATGTGGTTAACTGCCTGCAAAACTTGAGCACCATGATGCTTGTTGTCCCTGAATTAGCAGTGAAAATCAGTAGCTAATGTTTGTGGGAGAGAAATGCCAGATCTGGCATGGTAGTGTGGAGAGCATGTAAAATGCAGTCATACCAAGCTCTAAAAAGGGTCACCCACAGCAAGCCTGGAGATGCTGGGGAGACTGGGTTTTGCTGTGTGCTGATCATGTGTGCTGGAGGATGCTGAGAACTTCCTGGTAGATTCTGTTGCCTTCAGCTGGGAGACCAAAAGACCATTTGTGTCGAAGAAGGGTTTGTCAGACTTTACCTTGGGAAATAACTCCTTGACACAAGACAAGTTGCTAGTTGTAATTTGTCAACTCATACTTTCTGTATGGTGCTTGCTAAAATAGCTTAGATGTAGTATCTCCAGTAGTATCTGGAGTTAGCAGGGCACTTTGGTTCCATTCAACTCAATCCTCTCTTTCATCAACATGCATAGCACTTTCTGATCAGTATAAATATGCCCTGAAAAGCTTTCAGCCCAAGTTAAAAGGAGAATAAACAGGAGGGAGGGGCAACGGAGGTAGGGGGGAAGGAATAGGGGAGAAAGAGAAAGAAGGCAAGACTGGCATGATTATTGGAAAAACTCTTTCAGATCACTGATGCCAGTGAGTTTTTCACATTAATGTGAATAATTGGTTTGAATGTGGCAGAGGCCACTGTTTCTCATTGAAGCTGGTTTTGTGAAGGGGTGTAAAGGTGGGAGGATGAGAGGGAGAATGCATGCCAGATGAGGTTTAAGAAGAGAAATCCAGGCATAGAGACAGCATGAAAAGAGCTTGCAAGCAGACGTGAGGGGAACACAAAGGGGATGGAGAGAGGGGGTGAATGGATACAGGGGACGGATAGGCTGAGCAGATGGAGGCAGAGGAGGAGGATGGGCAGGCAAGGAAGGGCATTTTATTGTAAAGAGACCCTGAAAAGTGAAAGTAAGGCGTTTGGCATTGGCTAAGAGGTGGGGGAAGGAAGAGCACAGGGATCCCCTGAATGCTGAAGTGATGGTGTGGAGCTTTGCACACTTGATGAGTTTGGGTGGGTGTAGAGGAGAGTGAATCCTCTTTCTGGGACCAGAGCCCTCTCAGGACACCCAGAGACCAGGTCCTCACTCCAGACCTGCAGTGGGTGCATGGGGAGAAAGGATGCATATGGTTAGAGGTGCAGGCAGTAGGATTTATCTAAGGCCTTTCTGGGCAGTCTTTCATTGCAGCCTTGATTCTAGTGCAGTCATAAAGATGTTAAAATGGAATAAGGTCACCAGTTCCTAGAAACTCAAACACGCAAAAGCTGTGAAGCAGACAACTCAGAAAGAAGAGCATATAAAGCTCTATATACAAAAACATGAAAGATAAGGAGATAAAAAAGAGCTCAGTAATGCTCACACCTACAGAAATGGAGAACAGACATGCCTAAAAGGTTTTCAATGTAAAGAGCAAAGTGTAAGGAACCTCCATTACTTGTTGCTGAGGAATAACTCCTGCATCCCAATAAAGGTGATGTCTGCCTGGCTGCATTAAGAATTAGGGGTAGGTGGCACAAAATGAAAAGTGTCATAACATGGGTCATCTGTTTTACCTCATCATTGCAACCCTTTATTAAATGGCCGGAGGGGACTGCTGACAGTTTGGGTGAGTAGCTGAAATGTAAGGGCCCTCCTGTCAGCAGAGAGTGGGAGGAGAGAGCAGAATACTGACAGGATGCCCTCTGAGGGACTGAGGAGGATGGTGCTGTCTCCCAGTACAACTATGAAGTGCAGGTTCTTGAACACGAAGATGAGATTATTAAAACTAACATTTAAGAAATTCTGGGGATCTTTCTGTGTCCATATCCACAAGTCCCTTTCAGTTTCTTGTTTATATTTTATTATTCCAGACAGCTTTAAAATAACTTTTCTTTTTCCTTTGTAAACAGATTCACTTGTGGGGGAAAATATCAAGGAAGGAAATAGCTAAACTTTCTAAAAAGTGGAGTATTTTTTTCCAGATGAGTTTAACTGGCCTTGGTAGCCAAAACTGCCTGGTAATAACATGCAGTTCCTCACGCCTCAGCCATGTATATGTTGTTTGCAATCACCACATCAAGCAAATTGTTGCTTGGGGAATTACCTTTTGGATGAGTATTGGGGTGATTCAGAGTGTGTTCAGTTTTGGGATTCACAGAGCTGCAAAGGAAAACTCATGAGTGGGGGTTGGGGAAAGAGCAAGACAGTGAGGTAGAAATTCTGTGTCCAGAAGGCATTTGTGAACAAGCATTATTTCAGAGCTTCTAACAATATGGGACAGAGATGTTTGGCAACCACCTCATTTATGCTGCATGCTTTAATCTCTACTTCTGACAATATTTTAATGTTTTACAAAAACACCATTGCTAACATATGAACACTAAGATATTCTGATCACTTCCTACTCTTAGATACTGTTATATCACACAGAACAAGTTAAACCAACTGTTCCAGCCAGGTACTGTTTGGGAATGCAGTCTGTTTATCGGGCTATATTCTTAAGTCCTTATTCATTTTTCATGTGAAGTGCTTCGTTGCTCTGGTTAAACTATGCATCCCCCTCTCCCCAGCATATTTTTTTTTAATTATTTTGTTCCCCAAAGTTACATTTGCTAGAAACATAGAAGAAAACATTGCAGATAAGCCTATCTAGTGGTCTTGGTTGGCTTTGAGAGGGTGCATTCTTAGAAACTTTGGAAGAGTCTGCAAGAAATCTTGGTGAATGCACTTGTGGAATGAACTGCTTGCAGGAGAGGGTATTTCCTAGCATCATTTGTTGAACTGGCAGCTTAAATTCTGAAACTTGAGTGAACTTCTTTTCTAAGTTCAAGCTTAACCTCATTAGCTGTCTATGAACACCTCATTTTTAATATAACAGTGATTCCAACAGCACGGTTACATATCCCATATTCTCTGTATTTTAAACAAGCTATACAGTTTTAGCATTTCTGGAAAAGAAGAAAACCCTTTTAGTTGTTAACTACACTGCACTAGCCTGACTCCTCAGTTTTCTGAAAACAACCAGTTACCATCACCATACAGAAGTGCTTATGTATACCTCAGTATTTAGTGTTAATTATTTAGTTAGTTCTGTGTGGACAGCCATTTATACAAACACAGAGCCCTTAAACACACAAGAACAAAATGTTCCAAGGATTAACCATGGGCTGAAATGACCTGTCAGCTGAGGATGGTCAATGTTTGTGCTTGGAACACATGAAACTGTAACAAAGCCATGATACTAATATGCATCAATGGAGTAAAAAAGCCCATTCCATTGGACCCATATGGGATGTACAGTTAAAAAAAAAAAGATACCAAAATAAAGAAATTCAGAAAAACATTTTCCAAACAGCGGGACATAATGATTTTGAAGATATCCACAAAGTCAGAATTATCTGTACTGTAACTTATGGTGAGTTACTTAATCAGACAGTAACACCAAGGAGTAATGAACCTTAAAAAAATTCTTTGGTCTGTTAAGTAAAAACGGGCTTTCATATGGAGTTTATTACTTTTGTCCCACCTAATTTTCTTTTAAAATATACTCATTGTAAAGAACTATAGTGTAATCCCTTTCATTCAGCAGTTAATGCAGGTCTTTTAAAAAAATCACCTTGCATTTAAAGAGCCAGTGAAGACTGATTCTACAAATGTGGGCAGTTTGTTTTGGTCTCATGTGTGAAAAGCCCAGTTGTAATCCTACTTTCTCTGCCTTTCTGAGGATTTAATTTTGTTTTGTTTTTCAAACATGCTTGGAAGGCACATGTTGACAAATCAGCAATATGACAGTCTTATTAGCTTTTTAAGTAATTTTCCATCTGGTAGTTTTATCTAATTGGAGAGGTGAGCCTGCAGCTCCTTGCTGCTGCTCTTTTCACACAGTTAGGCAGTGTTACCTACATGGGAATTCCTAAACTTCCCTCCACTTCCAGCGCTCATTGAGAAAGAGATCTATTCCTTGTCCCAGACTGCAGCAAGTACTCACCTGCAGCATAAGGCTTAGGTAACTTCTAGCATTTTGTGCCTTAGAGAACCTTATCTCAGCCAGAGCCCTGTGAGCTGCAATTGTAAAGGCTTTGAAACAGAAATAAGAAAACTTGCTACGAAGACTGAAAAAGGCAGGCAAGAGAAGGGCTGGAAGGAAAGGCAGAAAACATGCACTCTGGCTCTTCTCTTTAACTGCAGTAGAAATAACTGGATCCCTTGAAGTCCATGGCTTTATGCTGGCATAAAGCAGAAGAGAATCAGGTACAAGGTTTCAGGCATAGTGAGGATACAATCTTTCTCATGGGTAAATAAGTGTATTATCATTGTTCAGCTTGAACTTCTTACTAAGAAGACTGTTTTATGGTTTGAGGAGTAAGAACATGAATGGTCCATTAGACAAGCAAGTTTATGATTGCCTGGATCTACTGCAAGGGTGTGGTAGGATTTACAATAATTGCCAGCTAAACAGCTAAGTAAACTGTTCTGCTTTTTCAATAAAGATGTTATATCCTTTCCCGGGGCTCCCCCAGAGCTCCAAAGTGGCAAATCTGCTTGCTTTTCCATTACCATTCTCTAGATTTCCCTTCAAATATTAACTTGCCATTTGATAACACAGCTGTTTTTCCTTTCTCTTTTCTACACTTTCTTACATCTCATTATGAACAAACAAATAAACCAAGAGGTTGTTGGTTTGGGGTTTTTTTCTTTTTAATCAAATAACAGGTCAGTTTCTGTCGCATGAATTTTCTAAATTTCTTCTCATATTAAATTAAATCAAATCATTTATGTACATTGTAATTTAATGTTTGGTAGAGCAAGCTTGCATAGAAGGCTGTTAGTTCATGGTTGAGGAGGGATGGTTTGATCTCAAGAATGAGTGTGGTTTTAAAAAATTACACTTCCGTTGATTATGAGGGTTTGTTTTAAAAACTATGTCACCTATAAAAAAGATAAATGGCCATGGGAAGAAGGAAAGCAAAGGAGAGCAGAAATTTGTTTTCCTTAAAAAATCAGGACAGCAGGCTCTAAGGACAATCCATGCATTGTGACCATACCCTCGGTGGCTGAGACAGCAGGAGGCTTTTCAGGCAGGGCTGGAGCTGTGCTCTTTGCGTGGCTACCCTGCTGGAAGAGCTTGTCTGCTTGTCTTCCTGGAAGGGCAGAGCAGGCAGCCAGGTGCCCTCTGGCAATCTGCGGCTTTCAGGATCTGCTTATTTTGCCTCTGCCTGAAGCCAGCTCCAGTCTGGACTCCTCCCTCCTACGTGGGATGGATAAGAAAACAGAGGGTGATACTGCAGGAAGAGCAAGGTGGAGGGAGGGAGGGCAGTGGAGGAGGACAGGATGCTTTTGTGTTATTCTTGTTGTGTTCTTTTACAACACTTTTTACACTTCCTGCATAACATTAGGGGAAAAAATTAAATGTTTATCTTTCTTCCTCTTTAAAGTAGCATTTATTAATAATACTTCCCTGTTTTGCAGTGGTATCAGACAATATGTTGAGTATTTGTGAATTTTGCAGAAACATTGGGTGCTGTAGACTACTTGTGAATGAAGTCAAGTGTTTACAGCTAAACTGTGGACAACTGCCCCACTGGCATAAGGAAGGTTCCAAGTTGAATTTAGCAAGTATTTATTTGGGGACTGAACTCACTTTGTATTTTCTTTTCTGCATGCAAGTAAGGGTGTGTTAGCAGACTATATAGATTATAAAATTTGAGAGGCTGTTTTCTGCACAGAAGGAAACTGGAGCATATTTGGGGATGATTCAGATTGCTCTAAAGTCTATATTACTAGAAATGGGATGAAACGTAGCAGTAGACAGTGCAAAATCACTCACCTAGGGACAAATATGAATTTTGTCTTGAAGCTCATCAGTTGGAAACAACCAAGAGGGAAGAAATTCCTCATGGCTGTGTTCATCACAAAATGACTTGGGTACCAATGACTTCTTACACCCTGCAGTGATGGAACCATGCAACCAGACATCATTTCTCAAAAAAATCAGGCAAAAATTTTCCAAAAGAACTGAGAAAATGTTTAAACCACCTGTAAAACCTTAGTGAGAATGTGCCTGCAAATGTAGTCACCTGTACTGAGGAAAGATTAATTCCAAGTGGAAGAGGTATAGCGAAGGGCTTGTAAAGTAAGACATGAGGAGACTGGAGCTACTTTTATATGAAGGAACTGTAAGATCGTATCTTGATTAGTGGAGGAAAATGAAGTGTGAGGAAGATACCACTGCTTTTTAAATACCAGAGGTCAAGAAGGAAGAAGAAATATTTAAACCTAGAAGAAAAAGCTGGTTTGAAAGAAATGGTCGTGCATTATTTTTGGCTGTAAATTGAGAGGAGAAAAAATTAGATTCTGAATGATCTTTATACTGGGCGACTGGAAGTGGTGTAACTTATTTTTGGATGTATGACCAGTCTGTGGCAGTAAGGACTGACGTTAGGAATCAGGTGATCCCGTGCAGGCCTCTGCTTCAGAGTCCCACTGACCTTGAAGAGAGTGACAGGCGATGCCTGCAGCCAGAGCCTGACTTCTAGGCAGGGGGGGAAGTTGTTGGGTTCCCTTCCTGTAGCACATGCTGTTCCCCAAGCTACCCCTCAAGCCAAAGTTCTGTTGTCTTGTTTTTGTCTTCTTTCCCCTTTAAAGATTTGCTGTGGTTCCCTTTCTCTCTTTTAAAGCAGATTAATTAAAGCTGCTTTAATGGTAGCCTATTATTTTGGAGCTCCATGGGACTGAAATAGTTAGAAAATCAAATTTGATAGCTCTGAAGGTGAGAAAAATGGCCTCAAATTTTGAATATGTGCTGTGATAAGCTGTGTGTGGCACAAGAGCTGACAGGCAAAAAAAAGTTATTGGCAGGAAAAAATCTGCTTTTCTAATAAAATCCTTTAGATTTTTACTGAAGCCATATTCAGTCAAACCACAACTTAGGTTAGAGTAACCACAAATGAAAACCCCCACATAGAGCTTTAGGTTAAATGAAAGGTTTGCGGTCTCACAAAGGAACCCTTTCTTCAGAAATAAACCCAGAGTTGGTCCTGCAGTAATGGCTTGTTTAGTCTGGATGTCAATCTGTACTTAAAAAAAAAAAAAAGCTAATGATAGATAATTGTATCTGAGTGTGCATGAGCCAGATCAGATGTAGAGATAGTTTGATGTAACTTGGGTGTTGGGACTACAGTGTGATTTACTTTTTCTGCTCTTAGAAACTACAAACTAGATGGCTTGCCAGAAGCTTTCTCAGTGTAAGGATTCTTAGTTACAGGATTCAGTGGGAGCCACATTGCTGCTTTTTCTTGAAAACAGTCAGACTCACAGGTGTGGCATTTACATCTTTGCAGACTGCATCCAGAAAGAGAAAGCTGAGCTGAGGCTACTGTGGATTGCTTCAAGTGGGTTAGACTGTGTGCTGTCTTCTGCTATAGTCCTAAAGATGCAGGAGATCTGCAGAAAAAAAATAAAACCAAATGAAAAAACCCCCAAACAACAGTTCAAATAAACTGTTTGCAAAAAATCTGCTAGATACTCAGTTCTGTTCTTTCCAAATGGGATTATAGTATTTTGCAGTACACTGCTCTGTATTTATTTTCTATGTTCTAAATCAATCAATACATTTTAAAATCCCTACTCTGTTTGGCTAGCATGAATTCAAAGATTCCTAGCCTGAAGAGGACTCCTGTCAGTTATACCCATGTAATGTAACTTTACTGTCTTTCTAAGGAAATCTCATAAAGAAAATATTTCTGTGCATTTTATTTCTGGGCTGTTTTGGAGTAGCTGCTGATCCTGTATTATCATGGGAGTAGACTGTGTTTTGTTTGTTCTGTTTTGAGTTCTATGGTCTGTATTCAGATTGCCGGTCATTCATCCAGGGAACCCTTGTTAAACAGGTGAGATGAGTGACTCGTTTTCTCTGTGGCCAGGCTATAAGATGATGCTGCTTCATTTCTACCATCCTAAAGCACCTAGGCTCCTAGTGGAGGAATGCAATCTCTGTCCTTCCTCCTCTGCTTTACCAACTGACCCTTATTTAGACCCAAGGCTTGTGAATAAACTACCTTCCCTACTGAGTACCAGAGCTCTCCATGGGATCTGGCCAGAGGTACTGCTGCTAGCAAAAGAGTTTGGAAGCCATGAAGGGAAAGCAGGTGAAAAGCTTGTTGCAGCTGAAACAGCAGAGATGCTGTCATCTGCAAGTGTGTTTGCTAAGTTGTGGTAATGTGTGGAGAAATGGTGAACCAGAGAGATAGAAGGATGCATCATGCATGAGGGAGAGAAAGCTGTTGAGTATCGGGATGCTAGGTGATGGCAAAGGAGATAATGGGGAATAAGCAGTCAGACAGATAAAAGAGAATTAATAAAGTACATGGCAGTGGTGTCTTATTTCTGAAGGAGAATTGATTTGAATCAAATAAGCTTGTCTGCAATGGTCTAGGGCTGCATATGTGAGATGGCATGTGTTCAGGGAAGATGGCAGTAATACCCCATCCTTCTATATGGTGTTTTTCACATATTGATTTGAAGTATTTTCCAAAGGAAATCTGTACTGTTATGTTTATTCTGCAGCTAGAGAAATACTGGCTCTTTGTGTTTTTGAGAGAGGGAGGGGAGGAGAAAGAAAAACAGAGAGATACCTTGTGAGTGTGGAAACAGGCAAGAAAAAAATTGCAAGTATGTCCTAGGGTGGGATATAAAGACAGCAGATATATGTTCATAGTGTGTGCACGTGTGCCACTCTAGGGAGATAAGTTGAAAATGTTGGTGTGTAAAGTGAGGACTGCAATAGAAAAACTCACTTGAATGATAAACTTTACTGGGTTTTATTCGGCTTGACTGTGCTGTTGCCTGAATGCATATTACAGTGGCATCAGTTTGAGAGTCCACAGGAGGAGAGCTGCAGGCTGCATGACAAATTTAAAGAATTTAAGCTTTTATTTCAAAGTCAAGTGTTCTAGTTTTCAGGTTTGTGATGTTTCCATATAAAAACAGGGTATGAATTGAAACCAAACTGTTCTAGAAAATATGTTAAATATCCCATGGTTTCTAGAGATATGCATTTAGTTGCACTTTTTTTGTGTTAACTCTGAAAGCTAATGTCTGCATTTCAGTATCAACACCCACAGTCAGAACTTACTTTTTTAATGGATGGCATGGGAGTAAAAGTCCTGCTCTTCCCAGAGGATAACTTGGTAGTTACTGCAACTGACAAAACTGGGATTTGTTAGAAAGTATAAAACAAAGGAGGAATTAAATTGAAAAGGAGGAAGCATTGTTCTCAAAAGAAACTTAGTTTACCTCTGAGCAATGCTCAGAAGTCACAAATGGAGTACTTAAATTCAACATATATTTGGTTTCTTTGTGGATAATTCTAAAGGCTAGACTCAGTCTCTTCGTTTATTCTTGCACCTGCTGTTAATATCAAAGAGGCACATCAGCTGCAGGCTTACACTAGACTAAGCTTTACACTTAAACTCAGAGTTGAAGCTGCTAATTCCATCAAAGAATTTGCCAGAACTGTGCAAACCACATTGAGGAGAAGTTTTCTTGTCTTTAGTGGTTGGAAAATTTGGGAAAGTGTAGAGGGTTGTAAGAAAGAGTTATGGGAGAAAGCTA
The DNA here is from genome assembly GCA_013389865.1 of Piaya cayana. NCBI lineage: Eukaryota > Metazoa > Chordata > Aves > Cuculiformes > Coccyzidae > Piaya > Piaya cayana. The sequence continues at coordinate 86,748 of WAAB01014954.1, read as the reverse complement.
GTATTCATCTTTTGACAGTAGCTATGTACAGGCTGTACTCTGTATTAGCCAGATGCACAACTCATGGTAAAGGAGTAAAGGGTAAGTCAGTATTAACTTTGTTGTTTGGATCCTTAAATCTAGTTCATTTAAAGCAACTTAAATTCATGTAAAGGTTAGAATTTGTGTTCCAATAGAACACAGAATTGAAATAACTAATTAATTATTTGTCTGTAGTAGACAGCAAATTATAACAATCTTCTTCTGTCATCAAGTAACTTGAGATTTCATTATAAAAACAGAAAGATAAAATTACAAAAATACTGATAGTTCTCTTTATTTTCGTTGCAATAAAAATAGCTGTTCCAACAGTATTAGGTAACAACAATGCTGTTGCCTACCATGCCAACTGTTATGTCATTTTATGTTTGTTTCATTACTACCTGAGAGGACTGGGTCCTAAGCCAGGGTCCTGTTGTGCTGGACATAATTCAAAAGATGATTGTATCAAAGAGCTTACAGTGTTTAAGGTGATTTTGGTTTATAATATAGCATCTCAGTAAAGACAGCTACTGCCAGTATTTTAGTTTATTTAGAGGAAAGTATTTGGGGGGGGGGGGGAGGAGGAACACTCATTGCTTTAACTTTGTTTCCTTTTCTGACCACCCCTTTCAAAAAACCCAACTCTAAATATCTGATCTTTGTGCTGCACAAGACTGTACAAAATGGTAGATGGCATAATAAGGTTTCTTTTAGCTCCTTGTACAGTCCTTTAGAGGAAACAAACCCAAGTACAGTGATAGGAAAGTGAAATGTAAATGGTTTCCTTTGTGCATTGGCATTTCCTTTTAAAATAAAAGCTATTTATCTTTTTCTTACAAGCTAGTATATAGCCTTATGTCTACCTGCAAAATTCCAGATTAAGAAGTCCCAACTTTGCACTAGGTATCTTTTTCCATAAAGAATTGCAATTTTGCAATAACTTAGCATTTTCTGTTTTCTAAAAGGAGAAAATTGCCAGGAAAAGACATGGTCTTCACAGTTTTATTAATGTACCAACCATCATATATTACCTACTATAGCACTTGTAAAGAAACTTACATTATTTATTATTCCAGCTACAGAACCTGTAGGTATCACCTTGCAGAGCAGAAAATGAAGTAACATAACCAAAACAGAACAAACTAGTGAAAGTAAACAATATACTCACTTAGTTTTTTTCTTTCTCTTTATACTGGTTAACTCTGAACAGATCTGGACTTCTTTAAAAAAAAAAAAGTGTTGTTATGATTTGATGGATGAATTGCAGTTCAGTTTGAATCTTGCAGTATTTCTTCTGCATCTGGACTGAGTAATTCCCAAAACCAGTATCAAGATGGCTGCTAGCATGTGCTTGCATGTTATCAACATTCGCAGTTAATATTCTTGTGGAAAATTGGTAGCTTGTGAGTGTTCATGGGAATCAAAGAAAATGGCTAATACAAACCCTTAAAACAAATTTACTCCTTGTACACGTATGACATTTCAGAATAATCCTTTCTAAAAAAGGAATATCTTATGAAATAAGGTTCTCTATAAATTACTCTAAAGTTTTATAGAGCAAGGCTTTAGGAAACAAAGTCCTTTTCTGTAAGTTTCTAATTTGTTATAGCAGTTCAGTAGCTGGGTAATAATTATTGTGTTTTTGTAAGATCATTTAGCAGAAAATCCCTAGGAAATAAAACATTTATTTATATTAACTTGGACTGGAGTTTTCAGTAAGGGATTTAATTTGGGGCCATATTTACTCAGCTCTAGACCTTCAGTTTTAGCTGCATTTATCCTTTTGCTCACTTTGTCCTCCCCTTTCCAGCAGGTTGCTTTTTCTGTATTTCATTGTGGCTGCTCCTGCCTCACCCAGGTGCAGGTGGTTGGTTCAGTCAGGTCCTTTGCTGCTGTCATCCTACATTTTTTGAAACTCACTTTCCCTATAATCTGCCTTATTCTTAATATTTTTCAAGGGATTGATCATGCAACATAGAGGAGACTTGGGATATAAGAATGAGATAAGGGGATTTACCAGGCAAAAGAGTGGGACCAGATAAAAGATGAGTCACTGTCATTCTTAAATTGTAGCAAACAGAATTGGGAAAGAACAGGTGTTGGTTTAAAGCTGTATTTAATACCAAACAACCATTATATAACTTGATTATACTCTTTCCCCCATGATGCTTTCCCTTAAATGTTTTGATTCATATTGCCAACTTATTGCCCAACAGGCTTATTTGCTTTCAAACCAGGCCTTTTCCTGTAAGTACAATGCATGCTAGACCTCCTGATAGCTTCTGTGGGCACTCTGACTCCTGAATTCCTGTGAAATCATTTATGCATGTACATACCACCAAAGACTTTCACCCATCGTTGCATTGACACAGTGCACTTGTAACAGAATCCTTGGACCTGATGGAAGTGGATGCATCAGAACATTTTTAACTCACATTTCTTTGTGTTTCAGTTTTAAAAAATTCTTTTGGGGATGATAGAGCAAACCTCACTGCTTCACATCAAAAATTTCTATTGGAGACAGTGAGAGTTTTCCAGTAAAAGATGTGGGCATGTGGTTAGTACCACAGGTAGCATCGGTGACATCATAGCTTGGAGGCAATGGGAACTGCCATGAACTGAATGAGCAGTGAAATCCCAGACTGATGGATGTATTGGGTAATAAGCAAATCTGATTTATCACTAATTTATCCTCAGGTGATGACCTGAGTGGATGACCACTAAGCATATCTGACTTGTTTGCAGATCTGTATATTTTACAAATGTGTGTGTACAGAGCTTGAAAGTTAACTTTCACTGTCATCTAACTTTTCTTCTGTAATTGCTTTTGCTTGCCAAGCCAAGAAGCAGGTGACCAACCAGGTATGAATTGTCAATGAATAATGATCAAATTAACAGTTTGTAAATAACACCTAAACTGAAAGCTGCTTGTCTAGAATATCTGATGATTCTTACAAATTAAAATGTGTTTTCCCTGGTTTGTTGACTAAACACATGCATATTTATAAGTGCACAAGTCACATTCCCTGTATAAATGCACGGATACCAGTTTCAAGCAGTGATTTTTGAACAACTACAGTTCGGATGAGGAGCAATTAAGGAATTTAGCATAGATTAGCATAGTCAAACAAGATTTCTGCAATTATAAATTGACGATTTAAAGTTTCGGCGATTTACTCTTGGCATCGACAGACCAAATTTGGGGATAATCTGTCTAAAGAAGCACCTTTCATTTGTTTCAGGTGAATAGGTCTTGCTTTTATCAGTCATTTCAGTGATTATCTCTTTAAATGTAAACAATTTAGTAAAAGATTTGTCTACTGAGAAGTTGTTAATTGCTAAGCAAATAGGCTGCAACAACAAAACATAATTCACTAAAGTTTTATTTCCATTAGCTAAGCTTTTTCTCAGAGAATTTAAATATTCGCTGGATCTCAAGTCGTCCTGCTGCGATTATGTTTGAAAAGCTCTACAGGTAAAGTAGGTAAATAATGGTTGTACTTAAGGAAATAAAAGCACCTCACACAAATAGATGTGTGAGATTTAAATGATTAAACTGTTTTCATCAAGTCAGATATACTGAAAGAAAATGGATCACAGGAGCAGATGCAGTTTCCTGCAGAAAACCAGCAGGTTTTCTAAACTGTTTTCATCTGGGTGTTTCGTAAAAACCTGCCCTCTGAGGTTTTTTTGGTTTTGTTTTGTGGGGGGTGCGTTGTTTGTTTGTTTGTTTAAATGAGTCTTTAATCTGTTTTGGCATTTTAAACCTTTTGCAGGTGCTGTGGCTTGTTTCCCAGTGTTACAGAACATTCAGCTAGCTGAAAACACATTTTAATTCGAAAGCGTTATCGTTTTTAGAGGAATATCTTATTTTGCAGCCCTCTAGATTTACAGCGATACATAAATACTCTGACTTCGACTTGAATTCAGTGTGTATTCCTGCAACAAAAGAAGTCCTGAAACGGTACCTCTAAAGTACTCGAACGATTTAAAATTTAAACTAGAAGCGTAGGTTTATATTGTTTTCGAAGCAGGAGTCGAAATTCGAAAGAGAAGAGCGTAATTTTAAGCAGAAAGGGGCAGGTTGCGGTATTTGGGTGCGGATTCCCGCAGGCACCTGGCACCGCAGCACCGGGAACGCAGCTCCGGACCGCGCGGAGAATTCGTCTCCTGGAGGGCAGAGAGGAGGAAAACAGAATCTCCCGAGTTTCGGGTGCCCTGCTGGCGACGGCGACAGGGACATCTTCCCCGCGAGCATCCGCAACGCCGTGCGCGGTGGCAGCTCCCGGAGCCCCCGGGCAGCGCCGCGCGGGGCCGGTCCCGCCGCCGGGGAGCCGGACCCCGCCGCCCCGCAACAAAATCTCCGCTCGGGGGCTCGGCTGCGGCCCCGGCCCGGCGGGAACCGACGCGGCGACCCTCTGTCCTCCCACTGGCGGGCGGCAGCGCCGGGGGAACCGGCCGTCTGCCCGCGGAGTCCGGTTCCCTGCTCCCCGCCCAGATGCCGCAGGAGAGGGAAGCCCGGGTCAGCGCGGTGCCAGCCCCTCAGCCGAGCCCCGGCCGCTCCCCCGCAGGGAGACGTCCCGGAGCTGGTGCTCAAGCCTTCCAGCCGCCCTTCTCGGAGGAGAGGGCAGGGCAGGGCGGTCCCGGCTCAGGTGAGCGAGGGCTGGGGCTCAGCGAGCTCCGTGAGCTCCACCGAGGGACGGGGCTGCGGGGCCGGGCTGTGCCCTGAGGGCTCCCCTTGCCGGCCCCGCCAGCTGCGAGGCTGCCCCCCAACCGTTCTTCAGATGCAGCGGATAATTCTTCAGGTACTGGTTTTAACTACACGAGTTTGCTGTAGCGCTCGTCCGAAACACGAGAAGCGCTCCAGAAATCGTAACTGTTAGGAACTTCAGAGGCCGTGAGGCTCCGGGACAGCGTCTCCCCGACGGTCCGCAGGGAGCGGGACGGGCTGCGGGGCGATGCCCTCAGGTAGCCTCGGCGGGGCGAAAACGAAACGCGCGGGGTGAGGGCTCCCAGCGCAGCCTCCGGCCCCGCTCCGCTCCGCGCCTGCCCCCGGGCTTCCCTCGGCCGCCCCGCCGAGCGGGGCCGGGGCTGCGGGGCCGGCGTGGCGGCGGGTGCAGCCTGGGATGGCGGCCGGGGCGGAGGAGCCGCAGGGGTACCGGGGGAGGCTGGGGAGAGGGCGGGAGGCCGCAGCCGGCACGAGTGCCGCGAGGGACCGCGCATCCCCGCGCAGGAGCGGGGCCTTGGTACTCGAAGGAAGGGGCAGCTCTCGGCTGTCTCTGTCCTAGGCGCCGCACAGAGCGTCTGCCTTTTGATCTCGGATGACTAGGAATCTCTGTGTAACAACGAGGCCGCAAAGGGAGGATTTTTTTTTTTTTTTTTTTCTTCCCCCCTCGCGTCTCTCCCTGGCGTTCCCTTAGGTAGGCGCGGTGCCGCAGGTCCGGGCTGTGCGGGAGGCGCTGGCCCCGCCAGTGGGCGTTCTCTGGCGGCCGGGCCGGAGCCGAGCGGCTCTGCAGTGCTGCCCGCGGCCTCTCCGCAGCCGCGCACGCAGCCTCGGCCTCGCTCGGAGCTGTCGCCCTTCCCTTGCTTGGAAGGCGAGGCGGGAGCATGAGGAGAACCGGACTTTAAAAGGGGATCGGAACCGCTCGGCGGGCACCGGCGCCCTGTCCCCCCCCCTCCTCCCGCTTAAAGGGGGAACGGAAATGTGAGGATTTTTCGAGGGCGGGAGCCGGGGTGCGGAGGAAACGCTGCCGGGGGGCTGCTGGAGGGAGCGAAGGGCCGGACCGCGGCCGCCCCTCGTTTAGCTCCGTCCTCTTTTTCGGCTTCCCCTTTCGCTTTACGCCGGTCTCTCTCTAGACGTCCTGCCTTAAACTGCCGCGAAAGGGAGGGAAGAGCGGCAGCATGTCCAACCCGGAGAAGCGGATCTTATCCCGCCCCTCGGCCCCCCTGGCTGCGGCGCCCGGGGAAAAGCCCGGCTCCTGCAGCCGCCCGCTCCACTCCCATGGCCAGGGCGGCGGAGGTGGAGGCAGCGGCGGGTCTCCTCCTCCTCCCCCCGCTCCCAGAGGCGGCACGGCTGCCGGCAGCTCCCTCTCTTTCCTCCTGACAGCCGCCGTCAGCGGCAGGAGCCGCGCCGCAGGGACAGCCTTCTCCGCCGGCATCGTCCCCGGAGCGCCAGCGGCTCCTTTCCTCGCTCCAGTCCCCTCCTTTTCCTCCGCTTCTCCATCTTCTTTTTACTTCTTGCCGCCGCCTCCTCGTTTCCCCTCCTCGTCTTCCTTTAACCTCACGAGTCTCCAAGGGAGGGAAGGAGGAGGAGAGGCGGCGAGAGCGGCGGGAGGAGGAGGAGGAGGAAGAGATGTTGGCGGAGCAGCGGCGGCAGCAGCTCACTTGATCGCCCATCCAGGCGGCAGCGGCAGGAGGAGGCTCTTCTGTTCTTCCTCCATCCAGGGCTCGCTGCTCCGTTCCGCGGCCGGCGGCCCCCGGCAGCCCCGCTCCCGGCTCCTCCTCTCCCCAGCCGCCTCTCGCCCGTGGTCCCGCGATTCCCTCGGTGCTGCAGCTGCCCGCGGCGACGGGAACCGAGGAGGCGACGGCCCCGGCGGGAGCAGGACTCCTAGGCGGCAGCAGCGGCAGCGAGGCGCCTTCTTCTCCTTAACGTCTCCCCTGCTCCTAGGGCCAGACATGGAAGATGGATCTAATTCTGCAAGCTGCTTCAGGAGGTTTACGGACTGTTTCTTGAACACAAGTAGGTACCGGAGCGCTGTGCCCGGCGGCGGGTCGCGCGTGTCTCGGGGGGAGGCGAAGGGCTGGGGCCGGGGACGCGCCGTGAGGAAAGGGCATTTCTTTGTGAATGGGGTGGAGGCGAAGACACAAAGGGGCCGCCTGTGTGGGGCTCGCGCGGAGGAGAGGCCGGGTGCGTATGGAGGATGCTCGGACAAAGGGGATGCTCCATGTAAGCGGGAGCTCTTTGTGGGAGCTGGCTGCGAACGCTTCGGGGATCGCGGCATCATTTCGGGATCACAGCTCTCCGCCTTTCGCTTGGTGCGTGCTTAATTTGCTCGGGAAGGATACGTAGGGGGATGGAGTCTCGCCCCCACCCCCTTTACCTGAAGTAGCAATGAGGGAGCATTTACGCTATCGGTAATTGACATAAAAGCCGCGGCGGCGGAAGAGCGTGAAGGGTGAAAGGCGTCGCTGCTTCCCGCATCCCCTGCCAGCTCCGCCACGCGCCCGCACATTCCGTGGCTCCGATCCGGCTTCGGTGCCGGGTGCCTCCTTCCCGCGGCGAGGCGGGCGAGAAGCCGGCGAGGAGCCATGCGCTCCTTGTCGTAACGGGGATCGCGGCGGGGATGGCGGCACAAAGCGGGCATCGAGGCGCTCCGCAGCTTCTGCCGCCGCCCGAGCCCCAGCGGCCGGAGGGTTCCGTACGCCGGAGTCCCCCTCGCCTCCTTCCCAGGGCTCCCCCCGGGCGTCTCGCCCCTCTCCCGCCGCCGCCTCCCGCTCCGCGCGGCGCAGGGAGCGCCGGCAGCACCGCGTCCCGGCAATGCGGGATGGAGCCGGGCTGCCCCCCCCAGCCCCGCGGCCGCACGTGTGCCGGGGGTCGCTCTGGGCATGGGATTGAGGGATTTCCCGGCGGAGCGTGGATCAGTGCTGAAATACATACATACATACATACATATTTATCAGAAACTGGTTTTTTACTCGCCTGATGTTTTGATGCTTTGTGTGACTTCTATCCCCTGTGGTTATCNTTTTTTTTTTTTACTCTTTATCTGTTACTTTTTACTCTGAGGCTTTATGGATACGGGTGAATAGTTCATGCGTGAATGTATTTTGGTGGGATGTAAGAACTATAGGGGCATCAGCTGAAACCTCATTATTTGTCTTATTGCCTTACAGCTGTCTTTAGAACAATAGCTTGCAAAGGCGGTAGTGCTTGTTCTGTTCTACAGTACAAGTGAATAGAGATAAGTACATATTTGCTGTATTGTCTTTTTTAAACTTTATTCAATAGTCAAGTTACAGAGCCACACGCTTGTTTAGTTCTGAGGCCTGAAGGGAATCCCAAGCTCTTCCAGTTTTTACTTCTTCTGCGTTTGAGAGGGGTAGAGTGCTGACATGCATGTGGTACGACGCAGATGTTTTAAAATAAGTGGCCTTAGGAGCAAGGGACCGAGCCAGGGAATTTGTGTCATGTAGGACAGTTCTCTTCTGTGCTAGACTAAGAAAAAGATGAGATGGAAAACATCGGCACTGTTCAAAATACCATTTTAAAAGCAGTGGAATTCACTTAAGCTATTTTATGAACACTTGAACACAAGAAACCTGATCATCTTTGACTAGTTATGACCTCTGACTGAAGATTTTCCTGCAGGCAGGAAGGAAACAGAATGGTGCTTTCCCTTGTGAGTTTACTGACGTCTAAGACGTGCAGCCTCTCTCCGTGGAGACACTTTTCCATGCTCTGCAGCCTGCTTTCATGAAACTTTCAACAACCTAAATGTTTGGTATCTCCTCTTTTAAATGTGATTGAAACTGACCAATGGGCTCAAAAGGTGTTAGTGAGGTCAGACAGACAGACATCCACGTGGGTGTGAATATACATATGCGTACACTTCCCTCTCTTCCCAAGTGGTTGCATAAGTATGATTTCCTTAGGAAGCCAGGCTGCAAAAGAAGTGGAGGGAAGTCAAACAAGATGCTGTTCAGTTCCAGCACAGCAACTGCGAAAAGCACTTGTCCAACTGTTCGGAGTGCTGTGCATAGTCTTGGTGACAGTGCAGCCGGAAGGCTGTTACTGTTTTGAAGAGGGTTGAGGTCATGTAGAATAAAGAAGATAATGTGCTGCATCTCATAGGTTTTGTTTCCTGAATTGTATTTTAGATTCTAAATCTTATGTACATACTCCAGTACACTGTTTGACTTAGAAGTCTAAATATTTTTTATAGGGAAACTGAGTTCTGTAAGGAAGAGAATTGAGATCAGGTCTTTGAAAGGTAGATTTGAAAGTGACCTAATAGGATCCTTAAGACTGGCAAACAATGAGATCACAAGAGATGTATTTTTCTTTCTCCTCTGAGCTCTTTCAACCTGTATGCTTACCTGTCAGGAATTCATTAGAAGGTTCTTGCTATTATTAAAATTCTAGGTTCTGCAATACTCAATTTGTGCTATATATGGCTATTTTTGCTTTTAATATTTCTAATAAAGCACTGGACTGCAGAAGGTTATATGAACTTTGTGTGGTGTGTTTTGTTTTTCTTAAATACTTAAAATCTGTGACTTGATGCATAACATAGTGTTTCAAGAAATTTTTAATATTTAACATCTTGGATCAATTCTCCGGTGGACTCCTACAGTATTTAGGATGCTGCCAGGTATTCCAGGTTTCTGTGAAATGTCTTACCTTTAGGGGAGCATTCCCCTGTTACTTTTGCATTCAAGTCCTTTCAAGCTGTGTGTGTAGCATATTTCACCTGTGATCTGCGAATCTACTCACATACTCACAGGTATGAGTATTTTACAGTATGGGGCCTTTCTGCTTGTCACATTATTTTCAGAATATTCATAATCTATATGGCTACTGTTTACCTGCTTTTTTTCCCCCTCCTTTTTTTTTTTTGTTTTGCAGCAAGTTTATCCTGCACCGTCATTTGGCAGATGCTGAGACTTTCCGTTGAGTAGTACTCTTGAGAGAGTATGTGTAGTAAGATCTGTAGTTGTGGAAGAAAATGTCAATTATGGTTTAAATAAAGTTAAAAGTATTNGGGATGGAGCCGGGCTGCCCCCCCAGCCCCGCGGCCGCACGTGCGGCCGCACGTGTGCCGGGGATGGGATTGAGGGATTTCCCGGTGGAACGTGGATCAGTGCTGAAATACATACATACATACATACATACATACATATATATTTATCAGAAACTGGTTTTTTACTCGCCTGATGTTTTGATGCTTTGTGTGACTTCTATCCCCTGTGGTTACCTGCTGTTTTGTTTTGGAGGTTTTTTTTCCTTCTCTTTGCACCAAATTTCTTAAATCCTGGATGCATGCCTTAAAGTGTCTCTAAACTTGCATTTTCATCTGTTACTGTGTGTGGTTTTTCTTTTTTTTTTTTTTTTTTTTTTTTTTTTTTTTTTTTTTTTTTTTTTTTTTTTTTTTTTT
>WAAB01014954.1:52005-75076 GCA_013389865.1 Piaya cayana | reverse complement strand
TTTTGCAGCAAGTTTATCCTGCACCGTCATGTGGCAGATGCTGAGACTTTCCGTTGAGTAGTACTCTTGAGAGAGTATGTGTAGTAAGATCTGTAGTTGTGGAAGAAAATGTCAATTATGGTTTAAATAAAGTTAAAAGTATTCCTGCTACCTGCACTAATGGGAATGTTAATTTTGGATTGACTCTAGGTTTTCNGTTTTGCAGCAAGTTTATCCTGCACCGTCATGTGGCAGATGCTGAGACTTTCCGTTGAGTAGTACTCTTGAGAGAGTATGTGTAGTAAGATCTGTAGTTGTGGAAGAAAATGTCAATTATGGTTTAAATAAAGTTAAAAGTATTCCTGCTACCTGCACTAATGGGAATGTTAATTTTGGATTGACTCTAGGTTTTCTCCTGGTCTGTGTATGCGTTAGTTGCAGTCAGGGTTTTGTAAGCCAAATGTTGATCTTTAGCAGTGAAATCCCATGTGTAAAGCTGGCCAGGGTTTGGTTTTACAATTAAATCATCCTTAAAGTTTAGATAGTGATGTAGAATATGGAATTGTCTCTGGTTTTCACGCCAGGGATTCTGGCTCCACCTTAATTGAAAGCAAAATTGTCACTAAAACAGTGTATACTTATGATGTTGTTCAGCAACATCACATCAGGACTGGTGTTTCATAATACCACATTTTGCATTAATGTATAGAAACACCACGTCTCCTGGTCTGAACCACTGCTGTTCTATTTAGAGGGATAATGGGCCAATATGTAGGGCAGTCAGTAAGCAATGGCATGGAAAGGGAATGTCAATGGTGCAGGTGCAAGCAGTTAATAGTGAAGGAGGACTTGTTTGGCTGATTTGGGTATCTTTACGAATGATTGTCTATAAAACATATGATTTACATTGAAATATCTGATCTTCTGTCCCTTTGACTCCTCAGCTCTGCTGCCCGTGTTTGCATGATGACTTGGGGGTTCCTAGCAGTTATAGGCCTTAAGAAAGCAGGTAACGCCTACACTGTTAATTCAGTAAGCTTGCTCCTTGTTTGAGGTGGACTGTGGAAGGTGTGGTGATGCATGATGGGAAAGCGTAGGTGAGTTGGGAGGTGGTCACTCCTGCGAGGAGAGGATGGCTGGTCATTTAAGCTTCTAACACAGGGCTGGCACCTCCAGTCACCCTGTTCGTGTCTGTCTTCCTTTTGCTTGTGTTTAAGCCATACTTAGCATCTGGAGATGGTGAAATCCAGGAAGCGTAAAGATGATTTTTTTTATTTTGGTAGATGCATGATGGTAGTGAGTTGATTTTGAAACAGTCATATAAATGCTTAATTCCACTAATGATCTAGGACATGCACTTGGTTTATTTGCTTTTTCATCTTCTGTTGTACAGATCAGTACAACAGTACCTTCTGTTCAGTTTTAAGATTTTATGCTGTAGCCTAATACAAATAGTTTATACCTAATGTTCTCTCAGTAATTATCAAATCATGAACTTAATTTTAGATTTGGAAAACAAGAATGACAGTCTGTGTGTGTATTTATAACTTGGAAACGGCTTATGCAGCATGTTGGTCGATGTTAACCTTATCTGGGATTAAAATCACATTTCCATTTGGTGAGGCTAATGTGAGCTAATATTTTTTTAATGCTTCTTTAAAAAGTATTTTAGTTTTGAGTCATGGTTAATATTTTAAAATTCTGTACTTTTAACAATATTCAAGCTTTTGCAGTTTCAGCACTATTATCATATTCTAAAACAAAGCAAGATCATAAGTAAATAAAAATATATACAGAAAGGACCATTTGTTTATTTGTTTTGTTTTGATACTCCCTCTGCTGGCTGTTTCAATTACCTGTACCCTGTACCTCAAAATTTGTTACTAGATCTGGTGGTCTTCCTTTACTGTCTTATCAAATGAACGGTAATGTGTCTGGATTTCAATCTGTATTTAAAATACAAAAGAGTCTATAATTGCTACTGAGGAAACACTGTTTGCAGGAAGGGAAAATTCATCACCTGTTTTATGGAGCAGTGTTTAATTTTTGTTATATTGATTTGAACTATAAACAATTGAATCTTTCAGTATGTAGGCCGCATCTTCACCACTAAATAACACAGAATTAACAATTAATATATCGTTCCGAAATATTTAGCTATATATTCAATTTATTGTAAGAAATTTACTACCCAGCTTAGAAGAACAGCTGTGGCAAAATCCAAATAATTATGGTATATTTCATTATGTTAAAAGTAATATTTTTATCATTTGTGGGTTTGACTTTCATCTATGTAATTAGCTACAAGGCTGCATGCAAAGTATTCTGCAGATGTAATGGGTGATTTCTTAAGATACTGCTTTTAGTACACTAGTATACTGTAGAGTTCATTGAAAATATTAATAGCACTGAAGTTATAATTCTTAGGAACTTCAGGGACTGTGTATGAGGATTGTGCTATATATATGTTATTGAAGCCATTGTGTTACTAATGAATGTGAGTTATGGTTAAGATTTTTCAATATTTCTTGCTGATGTTTCTGCTAAAGATCTAGACTTTGCTCTGTAATGTCCTCAGTTGTGCTGGTACTTGACTTCCCACTGTCAGAGTTTGAAGAGTGCCACCTACAGCTCCTTGTGGTACTTTGTTTCTTTGCCGTCTGAAGGCTCTCGCAGCTCAGCCTGGCTGATCTTGTGGGATGTGACAAGTTAATGTGGTTGAACGTGGCAACTGTGTTAAATAAAGCCTCAGCTTTGATCTTGTGTATCAAGCGATGCTATTTTTTTCCAATTTTTTTTTTTTTTCAAGGTGAGGAAACAGTGTTTTTGTCCTGGGCTTTCCCTGCCCCTTGCCCACTTTTTAAAAGCTTGTGAGAAAGCAGTGTATTTTTGTAGTTTCATCATCACTTCTTATCAAGCTGTCATAATTAGTGTGGGAAGAACCAGCCTGGCTGATGTTTCTGGAAAGCTCTGGCTTATGCTGTGCCAGACAATGTATTGATATGTTGCACACTCAAGTAAGGCAGTTCAGAAGGCAGGTAACAGGCTTACAATTGTGACTTTATTAACAAATGAACATTCTAAAAAATCTGATGATGTGTTTGTTTTTGTAAGGGAGAAGGACAATCTGGATAACAAGTTCTAAATTTTTGTGGTAAATTGATGAATTCATCTTTACTGTTAGTGCACGCTGCGAATGCTTTATTTCAACTTAGAAGTATGCTAATTATGTTCTTGGGGAAAAAAAACTTGGCAAGAGTATGAATTAGTTAAAAAAACATTGTATCATTTACATATTTACAAGGAACTCCTTTATTTCAGTGTTCTTTTTATATATTTTTCTTTCTAGTGATTTATCACGACAGGAAGCTTTTGTAATTCCCAGCTCCTAAGCACCTTGTCATAGGTGGCATTAAAAAGAAAAAATATTGCGTTCACGAATTTCATATTCTTTTGAAAAGTGCATTGATAGCAAGTTTTAGTCTATGTGAGATTTTTAGCACTAAAATGTCACAACATTAATAGATGCCCAATCTTATGGCTAGATGGGAGTCTCTGTATCACTTGAGGGCTTTCAAAAGTGGTTCTGGCTCAAGAATATCAAAAGAGAAGGCTTGGATGTTAGTCACTCCCTTTAGAGAACTCCTACTCATAGTAGTGGTTTCTTTTTAAAAAATAATAAACTTTACATAAAAGCAGCAGTAGTAATTTCACTGCCTTTGATGCTGGGACCCAAAGAGACTGAGACCAGTTAATCCATCTTCCATCTGGAAATTGTGAAGATTTAATGTTTTCATTAACACTTATTGATCTGATTCCTTGTTTCTGTGTTATCAACCAACTCCTATGCAGCTGAGCCATACTTCTCTTGACAAAGTTTATTCAGCTGTAAAAAATTCCAACATTCTTCCTTCCTTTTATCCTTCCACTTGCATCAAAAAGAAATCCCCTAATGTCAAGCCACAAATAGTTCCTAAAGGAATGAAATCTTTTGCATCCAAATCTCTAACAGAAAACAGTTTGTAAGGAAAACGTGCATCTCTCAGCCTTCTGATTAATATGTACCTAAAATAGCAGGTATTTCTAGTTGCTGACAAGCATTGCCATGTTCACCTTTATAATACCGTCTACATTAACTCACCCTATGGAGAAATTTCCTGACTGTAAGGAAAGATGACACTTCTTTCCCTAGATATTTTAGAAGCATTTCTGCAATATTGTGGTGTTCTGCTGTTTCAGAGATAAGAGATGCTGAAGTCTGAATTCTGGTGGTTAAGTGGGCATCCTGTCTATTGTTTTGAAGTTTTCCTCACTGCCTATTTTTTATTTCTCCGTTGTATTTCTTCATATTATCTATTTTATTTACTTCCAAACTGCGTAAAACTACTACCCTTTCTTCTAATGGTCTTTGACTTAATAAAAATATTTTTTAAAAGTCACGTGCCTTAGTATTTCACTAATGATATTTTCCCCCTTGCACGAAGCAGTTAAGTTTATGAAAACTCATTATTTTACTTATGCTGGGTTTTTTTTGTGTTTATATTCTGATTTTCTTTCATGTATGTACAGATACCTTGGCAACTTCTCCAGAGTGAATTCTTTCTTGGAACATAGCTTTGTCAGCTGTGTTTTCTTTGTGTGGCTTTCTCTTTCTTTCAGTTGTGTCTGTATTTTCGGCTTAATATTATTTCCTTCTTGTCCATCCATCAGCTTATTTTAGCTGATGTTTCCTCCTTGATTGCTGAATTGTGTTGGCTTTGTTTTGTTCTGCAGTAAGCCCATGTCTTACCCTGTCTTTTTTATAATGTTCTTATTTTACCCAACTCTTTGGTTGTGTGAAGGCAGTATGCTGCTGTTACTCTTCTTCTGGTGTATTTTGACTGTATTGTCTGTATTTTTATTTTGGCAAGACTGAATTTTGCATGGTAGTTTAAGAACTCTAGCTATGTATTCTGTATTTGCAGTGACTCATTGTATTTCCTAATCTGCCACTGTCTGCCCAGCCCTAAGTGTGATGTCAGTAGAGATTTTTTTCCTTGCTTTTTTTCTAAGCAGACATAGGACTTATGAAAGTTAGTGTTTGATGTAACAGGAAACTGAACTAATCTGTTCTCAAAACAGGCACTGCCTTAGCCAGTATGCTCAGGTTTCATCATGCCAGGCTCTGTCTCATGCTTGTGAGGAAATTGCTTTTGTGTGAATGTGTCTCATTGTTACTGTTTCTTCAGACTCCAGTTTTCACCAGTAAAGACTCCCAATTATCCTCGAGAAGGTGCTTTGTCATGAATCTTGAGTCTTAAATGTAGTTCTGTGGCTTTCAGTTTATGAATGCAAGAGGGCCTTGGGTTTAGGTGTCCTTTTGAGAAGTGCTTTCAAGAGGTCAGAGAGGATGGGTGACCTACAGTCTCCAATGTTTATAGAAAAGTGCATTCCCCTTATAACTTCTGGCTTAGTTCTTGTGATAGTAGAGAGAACAGGATCATCTGGCAGGTTGTAGGAACTTCTATAGGCTGTTTGTGGGTTGGAATGTTCTTGCAGATTGCCTGCTTCTTTCAAACCCTTTTTTGTCTTTCATTGGAGCTATATGCCGTGCTTTAAACTTTTGAACTAAGCATGCAGAGGATTTGGGTTGAGCTCTAGACCTGTCTATTCTCCTTAAATTTTAGTGGGTTCGATTTAGACTGATGCCTAACTGCCTGCATGGATATTGGAAGAAGGTAAAGGAGGACCATTGTTAAAAGGCAAGGGGAAAGGTATTTTTCTCTACTGACCTTCTGTAAGAAGAGTTTACTTTTGTGGACACAAGGTGCATCATGCCCCTTTACTTTGTGGCTAGAGAATGAGCTCTGGGCTGTTTTATTTGCTTGTATAGGGACATAGCCATATGGACCAGCAGAAGAATCTATACCGTTTGCGAGAGTAAGACCTTGTTTCTACAGGCCAACTTTTCCTAGTGAATTAGCCATAGGTTCAACAAAGTCCTAAATGAAAGATGCATTCAGTGAATAAGGAACCATTGCTGGAGGACGTGGCTTGCTGTCTGACTTAGTACAATTATTTATTTTGAATACCTTTGCTTCCTCAACTTGCTGCATTGAAAGTCTTCTTAAAAGTTGTGACTGAAATGCATCAATGCGTGTTCATAGGGGAATGAGAAGACACAAAGCTTGACAGCTGATAAGGATGAATGAAGCATGTGTGATGATACCACATCTCCTATGTTAACAAGAAGTGATGGAGGTTTACCCATCTATGGCAGTAGTGTTGAAGGTGTAGAAGTCAGAAATAGAAAAAGGGAAAGATTTGAAAGATAAGAGAAGCTTAATGTTTTTATTCCTCAAAGGAATGTGATTACAGCAGAAGAAAATGTTAATGGAAAGCTATTTATAAGCTGTGAGAGGTTTCTTTTGGGGTAAGTGAAAGACTGGACGTCTCTCAGCAAATCATCAAATTTTGAAGAAATCTTTTCACTGAATTATAAGATTTCACTGAAGTGTAAGATTATGGCCGTAAGTGGAATTTTTGGTTTTAATGTCACAAATGCTTTCTTTCTGCTTATCTGTATTTTTGTTCCCTTTTAAATAACAACATAAATGGTCTCTGGTGACTCTTATGCACTTCATGAATATACTTACAGTGTTTATTGTTATCTTCACTGATTGGCCAACTGTAAAGTAACAATCTCTTGTGTGTTCCAGCTGGCCATGTCTCTTACTGGTATTTTACTAGGTCATTCTGAAAGTTTTACTGTTCTACTCTGTGTGGTTTTTCTTTAGTTTTTTCTTTTTTTCTTTTTGAAAGCTTTATTTGTAATTTAATACCTAATCCACCTTTTTTCCCAGTTCATCTAGCCGTTTATTAAAACTGTGTAAATCTGGCCACATGTAGGACACATTCCCTTTCTCTGTCTCTTAACATAAGTTACCTTGGATGGCTCTCACCATGGATATGTTGTGAGTATAGCTGACATCACTGTGGCTGGTTACTTTACTGATGGTGAGCTCTTACTTTTCTGTGACAAGTCTTGGTACTTGTTTACAAGATGATGTTGTGGTTGTTACCTTCTTATTTGGCTGCAAGGCTAATTTTGTTGTTTGTTTTTGTTAATTCAGCTGGGTATACCTTGTTTTTTAAATACGTTGAACTACTCTTTTAGGACTTTGCAACATCTTGTTTTAACAATGTGTGTTTGAATCAAAGCAACTAACTAGCTCTTCTGCTCTACCCAAGACTATGTAGAAGGAGATTTTTGGTTTTGTTGTTTTGACAGAAATTCTTTTACTGTTTATGGGGCTGAAGGGGATAGTGGTAAGGAAGCTGAAATCTTTTTCTTTAGTGTATCAAAATTTATGTATCAAAATTGAAGACAGAAGAAGAAAACAGTTGCACAGTTACACTGAGCGATATTGGAATGTTGAAATTCTTTTGCTAAATCATTAATTGCTAAGACTTGAGCTTTGTTTAAATATAGAAATGTCCTGTGCTGAACTTTACTTCGGAACTTAAAACTGAGTTGAAAGTTTGTGTAAAGACTTTTATATTGACTTAAATTAATATAGATTTCTTAGGTTTTAGACGTCCAAGATGAGCGCTGGCAGGTCTACTAGTGGCAGCTGAGATTCCTAACTTACGCTTCTCTGCTCAAAGCCACTACCAGCTCAGCAGAGATCGTAGAAGAAAGGCTTAGGCACGTTGTCTGGCTTCCTAACTTCTGATCCAGATGGAGTTGAATGTCTGCTAATATCATAGAATCATAGAATAACCAGGTTGGCAGAGACCCACCAGATCATCGAGTCCAACCATTCCTATCAACCACTAAACCATGCCCCTTAGCACCTCGTCCACTCATGCCTTAAACACTTTCAGGGAAGGTGACTCAGCCACCTCCCTGGGCAGCCTCTGCCAGTGCCCAATATATTAAGCTGTGGGCTACTGTGATTGATGAAGAAATGAAAAAGTGGTCTTGAGTCCTGCTTATGTGCTGGTAACCTCTAGAAGCAGGCTGCCAGAGGCTATTAGCAATGACAGCATAAGCCTTTAACATGTACTTGCTTCCTTCCCTTTTCTATCTGTTAAAACTGGAACATATCTGATCTCAAAGCAAGCTTTTTCAGGGAGCTGAGATGGTAGGTGCCTGTTTACTCTCTTTGTTGCAGGGTAAGTTTTCTGCTGGTTAAATTCCTGAATAACTTCACTGTGAAGTCAAGGCATCACCAGTGCTGATGAGAAAGCAAGCCATGTCAGCATGTTGTGAAGAGCTGATGAGAGGATAACCTGTTTCGTCAGCAGCTCATCTCAGATCAGCTTGGCTGTGATTGATGCAGTTAATCCATAATTTCATGGTCACTTAAAGTTCACATAACCTAACCTTCCTGTTTAAAGAAATGGCCTAATTCTTACTCTAAGACTACTTGTTCTTGTGAATGTGTTTCCTACGTTGTGCAGGCATGTTCATGTGCCTCATGGTGGTCTAAGTTGAGGAACTGCTCTCAAATAAAAGAGCAGAATTGAAAAGGGAGAAGATGTGTGTCTTAAAAAGTTCCTAAACTTCTGAAAATAACTTGGAAGTGCATGTTTAAAATGTAACATCTAAGATGGCAGTGTCCTTCAAAGATGTGGAAATAGCATGATTTCTGTAACATAAATTTTGCCATGTTGGAAGTTGGCTTTATGGAGGTCTCTACTTGCGTGTGTGCTCAGTGTTTTTGGTTTGTGTGGTTTTGTTTGTTTGTTTCCCCCACAGGACTTTTGCTTTCCTTGTGTGGTACTTTATGCAGTCCAGAATGTGCACAATGTTGATGACAGGAAGCATTACTTGCTATCTTCTTTTCTTAGCAAACCCTGAATCCTTCTAATCTGGTAGTGAAGACCTTCCACAGAGCATAGAATTGCTAGTTGTGTTATGGACTTTTCTGCTGGTGGTAGTTGCATTAAAGTTTTGTGAATATGAAATAATTTTGTTTTGGTACTGTGGGGCAGTAATAGACTCCTGTCACTTGCATATTACTGAAGAATGCAGAAGAGATTAGAATGGAAAACATAATGGTGCATTGTGCTGTTCAAGGCCAACAGTGAAACCAGTTTAAATGTGCTTTCATTAAAACCATGAGGTGACGTAATGATTAGTTTTGATTAGACCTACTTCTGCTGCAGCTTTTCTAAGATAAATTTTCATTATGGGAGGAATTACTGTTTTAGCAAATAGCCGTATGCTTTTTGAGACATGGTGAGAACAATAAAGATAAGTTTACCTCACCAGTGTCATTCAGATGGGGGGGAGGGGGAGAGGTGAAAGAGCAGCAGAAGACAAGATATTCTTCAGATGCTTCTGGACTGTATTTGCAACTCACAGATTTCTGTTTACTTACTGTTTTCTGCCACATCTACTGATCGTCAGTATTAGAATTTGCAGCTGTTTTACTTCATGTTTTAATCTGAATTCAGCTATTGTAGCAATGTGGTCATATCTGAAGCATGCTCTTGAATTTCAGATTATAGTTTCTTCCTCCTGTGTATGTTCTGGGCATGGCTAGTTGTGCTGCAGTCAGTGCTGTTGGTTAAAGAGTGAAGTATTAAGCTGTACTAAGGGAGAACCACTGGTAATGTCATATTTGTTGTAGATATTTTCATAACGCAAACCTGCATCTTTGCATCAGATGGAAGTATGTCAGTATGTCATTTCGGAGGCATATCCATAAAAAGTAAAAATAAGGAGAAATAAGCATGTATAAAATCATACAGTGACTGTAAATTTATGTGTCTTCAGTCTAGATGATTGTTACTGATACCTTCTTCTGTTGCTATTGAGCATGCACGCTGTCATCTACGTGCAGAAGCATGTATAATGATGACTCTGTCTTGTATTGCTGGAGGTTATGTGTAGTCCTTTACTTACTGGTGGCTTTTATATTGCTCAGCTGTCAAAATCTGCATGATTCAGTTTTATCAACTGATCAGCTGATGCACAGATCAGTGAACCTTCTGAACTCAGGCCTGGGAATTATTCCTTTAGGTTTTAGCGGTTTATTTCTATCCCACAGTTGTTTGGTAATAATACTTTAAATACTGTTATCTTACTGCCATAATATTTTTTTTCCCCCTTTTGGAGCAGTGCATAGTTTGGGTGCAACCCAAAGTGCTGCTCTCCTATCTTATATGTCTTCATATTTTTGGCTAATTTTCTTACATGGCTTTTCTGCTGAACAGCTGGGAGTCTGTTCAATGCTCCATCTGTGACAGAGCAATTAAAATTGAGTATGATGAAGACCAATAACTTCTAAATACCGACCAATTCAGTGGACATAGGATCTGAAGTCTAGCCATCCCTATCCCTATTTCTTTTCTCTTCGTTCCTCCATCTGTTTCTTTTCATCTAGCCTTTATACTCCCTGGAACCTGTGCTGGCTTATAACACAGGCAGAACTTCTGTTGTCTTTTAGTTGCCACTCATTTATATCTCTGTGGTCTTCCTAGCTGCTGGTTTTTATGAACTCATCCAATTCACAAATAGTTTTGTCAGATTTGATTACAATTAGTCATAAGGTCAAAATGTATTGTAGGGGAAAATTTTGTTGCTGAAAAGCCAGCAGGACAATTGCATGTATTGTTTCTTCTGACCTTCTGAAGATTTGTTGGGTTTTTGTTGTTGTTGTATCTTTATTAGTTCTCTCAGTAGCATTGAGGTTCTGTTGATGATGGCTCTAATTTCTTTGGATTCTTAAAATTTTTCATGTTTTATGAACAAGGCAGAGCCACATAGCTTCTAGGGGAGAGGTCAACAATGCTTTCAGTTGCTTTTTCCTTCTGAAGTGTAATTTACCAAGGAACTCTGAAATCGAGTCATCATGATGGGAAGTGCATCTCAACTGATGTAGTGCATTTGTGTTTCCTGGAAACAGAGCAAAATCATAGCTCTGTGCCATTTAATGCAAGATTTGTCATTGATTTCAGTTGCCATATTTATGCTTGTCATTTCATCTTTTTGTTGTAATGGATTGTTCATGCTTCATAAATCTGATTTCTTGGCATCAGTCCCTCAAGGCAGTGTTGAAAGTTTCTATTCATGAAAAATATTTTGAAATGATGCAGCCATATCTGATTTCAAAGATATGATTTTTAAGATCTGATCTGATTTTCAAAGATTTTATTTTCAAGGCTTTAGTCTTTTCCTCTGCAGACAGTACTGAACCAGGAAATCAACACAATTGATACAGGAAGAGGGGCTAGATGCATAAAGTTGGATGGACTTGATAGATAAGTTCTTCAGATAGCTGAAGTATTTATCTAATGTGTATTACTTCTGTCAGGACTATATTTTCTGATGAAGATGTATTGTTTCTTCTCAGTCTGTCTTGGAAACTAAGATGAATTGAGTTGAAATGGTATAACCTTGATCCATTGCATTGTTGTATTATGCACTATTTTAACCCTTTTGTCTAAAAAATAATCTTAAGTAGAGACACATTGTATTTAATCACTTGCATGTATGTTGTGCATTTTTTCGAAGGTTCAAACCAGGAGTGTTCAGTGACTACTGTATATTATTTTGTCAATAATCTATGTCAATAATTTTATTAATCTCTGTCAATAATAGTCTATGTCAATAATATAATAATATATGCATGTATTATATCAATATTATTTTTTGATGTCTGGAAAACAAGGATTGTCTTACTATTTTTTGATATGGCATCCTCTGCGTTGGCTCAAGAAAAAGGAAGTTATGACAATATATGGAGGAACATGAGCTCAGTGTTAAACAAGGGATTGGTCTGAATTCTTGGAGTTTCCAAATATGTTTATCTGGGCATAATTGTTAGAATACAACATGGAGGAATTTACCTTCATGATGGTTTGTAGAGTGGATAATTGTGTAATGAATTTTTGACCAGAATATCTTCAAGAACAATCCAAAGGGATAACTAATCCTTTAGTTATTCTTTTTAATCCTTAATTTCAGTGGAAATGATAGGAGAGAAGTAGAGGACAGGTTTGGTGCTTACTGAGTTTTAATTTATTTAGATTATTGCTGTATTCAAGGCAATGGTAGTATAGAGTGTGGGAAAGTGTAAAACCAAATAAAGTAAGCATTCACAGAATCACAGAATCACCGGGTTGGAAGAGACCCACCGGATCATCGAGTCCAACCACTCCCACAAAACACTAAACCATGTCCCTCAGGACCTCGTCCACCCGTAACTTAAACACCTCCAGGGAAGGCGGTAAATTGTAAAGCAAAAAAGTTTCTCCTGTGTGCAGACAATTTTATCGTGGAGATATTTTCAGAATTCAGATAGTACTGCTGTGATGTTGTTCTGTAGAACTTTTTAGGCACATTATCAATTACTTATGTATGCAGGTAGGGGAGTAAAAATGTCTGCTTGCAAAGGTTCCCTTCTTTCTTGGTCATAATGGTGCTCTGGTGGCTCTATGTTATTAAAAATAATGATAATTATTTGTGATATGGGTAATTCATTGTGCTGCTTTATAACTATGATCCCAAGGAAGTTTACAAGCCACTGGCTGAACCTTGTGGCAACCTTGATAGAAAGGGAGTGGCAGCTAGGCAAACAGTTGTCCTTTCAGCATGTTGCAGGGCAGAAGACTCAGTGGTTAAGTTTTTATATGCTTAAGTCTGCATAAATCTTGCTGAAGAAAACTCTTAAGTGGTTTAAAAACAGTAGGATAAAATGATTTTGTAAAATAAAACAAAGTATGTTTTTGTAACAGCTTGAAAGTATTTATTCTGTTTATGGTCATTTTGTGGCTGTTCATTTCTCCAGGCCAAAGATGTATCTGTCTCTCAAATCCCAATAAAACTCTTGAAGCAAAAGCTGGATTCACAGATGAGATTTTTTTTTTTCAAATAGACTTTTCTTTCAAGTGGGGTGAATGTGTCTCTAAACACATTTGCAAATTTAGTGAGGACTGGTTTAGCTTAAGATTTCAGGAAAACGAACTTGAAAGAACAGTCTCAGATGGTCTAAACTAATGAATAAGGTGTGCTAAACTGGTGTAAGTTTTCCTTTTTCAGATGTTGGTGTGCTCAGTTCCTACTTAATAGCAATCTCATCTAAACCAACTGTCATCCTCTTATTTGGTTATTTTGGTCATCTAAGTCATATTGAACCACTAAGTTTTCACGTGACCTTTCTGTAAAATCATTTATTGGTGCAAGCTTGAGGGCATGAACTGCATTTTGTATTGATTAGGAAAATGGAGATGAAGGGAAAGGAAGGCATTGCACGCGGTGATGAGTTTATCTAATGAAACCACTACATAGCTCTGCTGCTGCTTTTTCCTTAAGCGCATGCCTGTCAGAAAATGGAAAATACATTTCCCTCGCCACCTCCCCACTGATAAAAAATAGGACCTTTTTCCCCACTGGCCTGCAGATTGGAGAGGTGGGGATGATGACCCATGTTTTGCTTATGAGAGGGTTGTGATGTTTTTATGGCAGTTTTTAAGAAAACAAAACATTAAATAGCTGTTATACAAAGGGGCACAAATCATAAAATACACAAGAGGTGTATTTCTGAATCCTAAATTGTATTTTGGGCTTGAAACAGTTTTTTTTAATTCCCCCAGTGTTTGTGACAAGTACTAAGAGTACGTTAAGGACAGTGCTGATCCTTTAGCAGAGATGGTTCTCCTGACTGGATACTGCAGATGGGCAACTGCCTGCTTGCATTATAAGCCAGTTGTGCAATATCTAGGGCTGAAAGCCTGTTGACATAATTTAATCTTGTTTGTTGGGGGGTGGGACAGGACACAGCATGCACACACACACGTGTAGAAGCAGATCATCAAAAGTCCATACCACACACACTGAAAAGCTGCTAGGATAATGATTTGGATAAGGATAAATAATTTGATTAACTTCATTTCAGGTTTTGAAAGAAGAACAGTGGAACTGTCCAAATCAAAATATTTGACATTTGCGGATGTTTTAGTTCATTTTATTTAACTCAGTTCTTCCTTTCTTGAAATCGGAAAGCAAGAAGCTGCTGCATTTCAGGAAATGCATATGATTTACAGCATATTGAAGAACCTTTACACTTCCAGCTAAGCTCACAGCAGTGGTTGATACTCAGGCAGTTGCTACATTGACTTGAATTCAGCTTAATTTTCCTAACTCTTTTAGAAAAGTTAGGTATTTTCCTTCCTTTGGCTCAACAGGATGGGCTTGTGACATCTAAGATAATCAGCAGGCTTCATGAAAATAAGTGGTATTTGATGTTTCTGAGGCTGTGGTAAGTCAACAGTGCTGTTGGTTTTGGTTGGGAGACTGGAGTCTGCCATATGATTGTAAACTAGTTTGCCATTCTACAACTGCTCTTTTGTTATTCACTCAATTGTATGTAGACAGCAGTTGGTTCTTCAATGCTGTGGTATTTTGAAGTGGACTAGTGTGCTGAGTAGATCAAGTAACCTTTTACTTGACTGATTTAATGGTCTAAAGAGTGATGGCAAATACTGCATTAAATACTGCTGTTAAACTATGAACTGCTGGAGCTGCTGTAGTTTTGCTTAGTCACCTGCTCCCTTCCCTTGCTGGTTTTAAGTTATGCATTACTTAGATTTATGGTAAATGTATTTTTCTTTACTATTGTATTGTACATTTGTCAAATTCCCATGTGTCATTCATATAGAAGGTGGGCAGATGGTGGAATTTAGGGAAGGGAATAGAGCACTACCAAGTACTGGTAACAGTATTTTTAACAACATAGCCTGATCTGTTCATATCCTTCTAAAATACAGAGATGGGATTCCTGGTAGGATGAGATGATGACTTTTTCTCCCCTATCAGGTCTATATGCTGAAAGGGTGAGAGTGCCTTTCCTTTTTCCAAAACTTCTCATATGGGCTTTTTTGTTGTTGTTTGTTTGTTTTGTTTTGGTTTTTTTGTTTTTGTTTTTTTTAATTGATTCCTACACAGCTTGTCTTAGTAGTTGCAGTGTCTTCAGGAAAATGTTTTGGGTTTTTTTGTTTTTGTTTTTTTTTTAATCTCATCATAACTCCATTTCAGAAGCAACTTTCTGTGAAAGAAACACCTGCCCTTGAGAGCAGCCATCAAATGAATGAGATTGGTAATTTTATAGATACCCATAATCTTTTTGAGAAATACCAGGAATTGGTACCTAGCAGTTACAATTCTGTCACTGCTTTAAGTAGCGTTCTTACAGCTATTTATTGTATTCACTAACAGTAGCAACACTAAAAAACTGCTTGATGCTACTGCAGAGTGTACTTTGAAAGATTAATGCATGCAGGATGTGTTAATACTGGAAAGTGGAAGAGAGCAAGAAGGTATATGAAAGAAGAAAGAATTTCACAGTTTCCTTGCCAATCTGAAAATAAACATAGCTGAAAAGACAATTGGGACATCAAGAAATAGAGGGGGCAGTAAGGAATTTTCTGGCAGAAGAGGAAGATTTAAAAAAATCACAACAAACCAAAAATAGATTATGACACATCAGTTCATATTTTTCCATTGAGATGATACAGTCCCACCTACTCAAGTTTCTGAAAGAAATTCTGCAAGTTTGAGGAGCTGAAACATTCATCCATATTTCTTGTGATATACTCTTACATGTATATATTTGGAGGATGTATGTGGTTATTGTATAAATAAGGCATGTTCTTTCTTGCAAATAGCAGCTGTTTTTCTGGTAGATGCCTTTTATGGTGCACTTAGGTTTTAATGCTTCCTTAATAATTTCCTTTGCAGCGTAAAAAGGCAAAGGCTGTCCTGCCACTAAGTTTCTAGGCGTCTGAACTGGGTTTTGGAAGGGGTTTCTTTGCAGGATTACCAGTGTGAAGTGAGTATGATGTTTCTTGGTCTGCTTAGGAAGTCATAACGTTTGTGGGCCTTGAATCTATTTTTTCAGAGCTATTCAGAGTATAGATACCTCATATATATGTTTTCTTAATAAAGAAAGTAAATCCAACTGCAAGTTGAACACGGAAATGCAAAAGAGCTCTACTAACACCTGAGTATCAGAGGACAAAATGTTTCATACCAATAGCATTCTTCAGACGTTAAGTTTATATAGAAATGGATTTAAATATTAGCAATAGCAAGGAAATAACTGAGGCTTTACTAAAAAAACAGACAAAGGATTTTGTTTTATTCCTGTTTCTACTTTTTCAGTGTCGCTGATTCATGTGTCTTTTTTTTTTTATTTTTTTTTTTAAATTTTTTTTTTCTGTACCTTCCACTAAGCCCTAGGGGACACAGCTGTCTGCCCTGTAACTGACTGTCATCATTACCACTCTGTTATCTC
The DNA here is from genome assembly GCA_013389865.1 of Piaya cayana. Lineage (NCBI taxonomy): Eukaryota > Metazoa > Chordata > Aves > Cuculiformes > Coccyzidae > Piaya > Piaya cayana. Next base: position 58,811 of record WAAB01014954.1, on the reverse strand, counting down.
ACACAGCTATGTGAGGACTTTAATCTTCTATATAATTGGTGGTAGTGATTGCTGCTATAGCTGTAAAGGAAAAGCATCCGTTCACCTTCATGTGAAACTGGATGATTGACGAACTCATGAATGTTTCCTCTCAGCTCTGAACCAAGTAAGTAAGGCAGAGTACCTCAGGCAGTCTAATTTCCTGGCTTGATAATAGACTGGGAAAAGAGCCATTTGTTGTCTTCAGGGTTGTCCATATATGGACAAATCTTTTGCTGGGCTCAGTGAAAACAGTCATCTTTCAGGAAAGAATAGAATGTTACAGGATTTAGGAACAAGAAGGTTTTACAAGCAGAGGTCTAGCTTAAAATAATGGATGGTTACTCACTTCAATGCACTTCAAAACAGTACAGGCTAAGGTTTATATCCTGGAAGTGTGTTAGCTGATTGCAGCTCTAGATATTAAGTGTGTGTTTACGCTTACCTTGTTCTTTGGCAGTGTTTGCTTTGAGAAGGACTAACACCGATGCTCATGCAGACTAGACCTGTAGGCTTTCACTGCCTTTTTACTTAGCTTCGGATTAAAGACTAGGAAGCCAATTAAGGTGAATTTAAACACAAAAAAGATTTTTATATAAATATGTTTTTCAGTCTTTGACTATCCATAGTTTGTACACTTATTTATTGTTGTTTGGAGACTATTAATAGTATTCCTTGATGATTTTGAGGATCAAGCCAAGCCTTATCACATAGGAGATCCAAGAATAGCTGGAGAAATCTTGAGCTGATTGCAGAATTGTGTTGTTATTTATCTAATAATTCAAGAAGTTTGTGGTTTGTGTTTGATTACCTTCCCCTCCCATAGTTTTTTTACTTTAGAGGACTATGAAATACAGAGTATGTGTGTGGGGAAACAGCGAAACAGTTTTTTCCCAGATGGATCATAAACCAACACAAAATGAGCTGCTTTTAGCTGTTGTTGGAATGATGTTATCTCTGCATTTTGTCAGATGACAGACTTGAGGACAGGAAGCAGGGGGGAATAAGTCAAACTAAACTCATGGTTGTAGGATTATGTTGTGTCTACTAATATAATTTCAATATTTCATTTACTGTCTTTGTCCAGAGGTAGCAGAAAAGTCCTTGATTTCTGATGAATAGAAACTATAGGAGTCCTTGATTTCTGACAAGGGACTGTGTCTGGGACTCATCCCAGTTTGAGTGTTGTTGAGCCCACAGGCAGCCTGTATTGGGACACTGGTTTGCTCCTGACTTAGGGGAGATCCTGTGGTATACTGTATAGCAGAAGTCCTCCCTAAAATTATTACATTGCTCCGAAGGTTCACTTATAGTTGTTGTGTTGGCAGTCTTGAAGATGATGACATTTTTTTGCACATTAAATCTCAGTGTAGCTTTTTTCCTCCTCCTCCTACCTGCTGTACTTGTAAAAAGTTATGTAAGAGAAAGCAGTCAAGGTTTATTTATTTTTTTCTTAAAGGGTAGTGGGAACAGAGCAGTTGATTTGGTTTAGGCATCACTCAAACCCCTGCTGAATTTATTACACAGAAATAAAATACTGTAAAGCAGATTGCTTAGATTTGACAGATGCTTGAAATGGAACGATCTCCCTTTTTAACAGTAGGTAGGAGTCTTCTCAAAAACAAGGAAATACCCTTAAACATTTCTCAGAATGCCAGGTTGGAAGGGAGCTCTAGGATCGTCTGGTTCAGCCTTTTCAGGTGATATATTGTTTAAATGAGATGGCCCAGCACCCTGTCAGGCTTAGCCTTAAAAGTATTCATTGTAGTGGAATCTGCTGCTCCCCTGGGGAGATGATTCCAATGTTTAATGGTTCTCATGGTTTTTTCTGGAATCCAACTGGAATCTTGCCAGGAGCAACCCATTACACCTTGTTTTCCATGTGACTCCTTGTAAAAAGGCAGTCCCCATCCTCCTGGCAGACACTCTTTATGTCCTGGCACATGGTGAAAAGGTCTCTCCTAAACCTTTTCCTCTCAAGGCTGAACACACATAGTCCTCTCAGCCTTACTTCGTATGGTAGGATTCCATAGTGTACCTTCTGTGGTCCCTCTCCTACCTGTCCGTATAGCAGGGATCAAAACTGAACACAGTGCTCCAGGTGCAGCCTGACAAGCACTGAGTAGGGTGGGATAATGACTTCTTTATCCCTGCTGGTGATGCCCTTCTTAATGCACCCCAGAGTACTGTTGGCTTTCTTTGCTACCGGAGCACACTGTTCAGTCACATTGAGCCTGTTGTCCATCAGGTCCCCCAGGTCCTTCTCCACATTCCTGCTCTTCAGCCACTTGTTGTTCAGTGGTTATTAAAAGAAAGGTTATAAAAATATCTTCAGCTACTGAAAGTATTGAAATTTCAAGAGAGGGAGGAAGAAATGCATATAGGTAAACCAGTCTGTCCAGGGAGGTGGTTGAGTCATTCCCTGGAGGTGTTTAAGGCACGAGTGGACGAGGTGCTGAGGGGCATGTTTTAGTGTTTGATAGGAATGGTTGGACTTGATGATCTGGTGAGTCTCTTCCAACCTGGTGATTCTATGAATCTATGAAAGAGCAGTATGCATAGCTATGAGTGTTGCAGTTTCCTAATTATATTACAATGCTTTCCTCTTACAGATCTGACTTAGAACCTTTGCACAGATTTTCAGCTGTGAAAACTATTATTGTATTTTCTTTTATTTCTTATTAAATTGAGCTAGTTTAAGTAAGCCTTTTCCTGTTTTTTACTGTTAAGAGCTTTTGCTGAAAGTGAAAGACAAAGCTGCAAAATAGTTTATTACTGCCGCCTGCTTTCAAAAATACCTAATCACCTATTGGAAAGAATCTATATCTGCTTGTAGTTCATGGCAAACATTGGAACACTGTTTCACTAGGTGAAAAGCTGGGGTTAGCTTAGGTTCAACTAACAAAAAACAACAGAGCCAGATAAAGTTAAATATTTTTCTTACCTTCTTCTTAAAAAAAAAAAATCTATTTGTTGGAGGTAGAGTTTACAGTAGTAGTTTCATTTTACAAGGAGAATAAATATGAAAACATAGATGAATAAAAATAAGGTCTGTGTTAATTTTTTTTACATTTCACTGATCTTATGTTATCCTTTTTTTTATACATGCACTAATACTCAGTTTATGTTATGCAGATCAATTGGTTTATTAACTGTTACTGAGCAATACCTTGGGTGTATTCCACTTCCATCCCAAAATCTGCAATAAATGTATTTAGACTTAAATTGAAGACTTTGTGACATATTAGTAAGAACTACTTTGTTAAAGAATAGCAAAAGAGTATTTTAGGTTTTTTTCTGATGAAAAAAATAGTCATATGTATTATCTGCATCTGTCCTATGTATTTTTTCTCACTTTGTCTTATGTTTCTGCATGGCATTTAGTACTTTCTAAGATCTACTCTTATTCTGTCCCTTGAAACTTCACTCTATGTAGTCAGTTTCCCCCTCACCTTGTATGTTGTTAGATTCCTTTTTGAATGTCTTCCTTCAGACTATCTTGAGGCTCAAGTGTAATAAATACCATTCCCTGGTCAATGAACTCATGGAAGGTTTCCATTTTCATTACATTTCAGATACTTTGAGATGCATTTCCTTTACAGGCTACCAAAGGATGACTCTCCTCTTCCTAATTTGTTTTTTTTTTTTCCAGCATCATAGCTGTATTTAGAGCGGAGTGTGCAGGTCTTGTTTAGCTATAGTTGTGGTTTGAAATAATTAGTTAGGTGGTTGTGCACGTTGGTAGCAAGCCTAGAGGAGAGACCTCTCTGAATATCTACTCATGACTAGTTTAAGGAGAAAAGGAACAGTCAGTGGAGGTTGCTGAAGAGTGCTTCAGGCTGAAGGCTGAGTTAGAAAAGGTAAAGACTGGGCCATGAAGGAAATGGTTTCAGCCTAAGACTAAGTGTAAGACCAAGCAAGTAGGAGAGAGATTTGGGGAAGATTTATTAGTTTTCTTCTGTTGGAGGCTCAGTTCTGCTGATTTTATGGTGAGAAGTTAATAGGTTGTCCATTGCTCAAGCCTCCTGCTGCTGCATTGTTCTTCCTTGGCAGACATCAAGATTTAACATTAGATGTAGTAAAGTGTGACTGGGAGCATGTCTACTTTAGTGTGTTCAGGTCAGACGTGTGCTTTCAAGGTGACTGTTCTAATTGTTCTCATTAGCTCACATCAGAAAAAGATCCCACAGAGCATCTATTAATTGGATTCTTTCCAGGCAAAACTAAACTGGGGATGTAAGCTACAGCATTCTACCCAACAAAGCAGGTTTGATGGATAAAACCAGATTAGGTCTAGTCTGGAATAAAACCCACCAAACCTTTAAAATACGAATGCTGAGTTTTTGTAATCACCTGCTTTGGTCTGGAAATCCATTCCTGGCAGTCTGTGTTATATGCCAATGGAGACATACATACGATTTACAGCTTGCTCTATTCTAAAAATTTAGCAGTGCCACAGGAATCCTTTATGGTGGTTGTGGCATTGGGAGAAGGAGGAACCCAAGGTGTATTTCATGCATTGACTAATGTTTTACTTAGACGTGAGTGCCTGAAAAATTACCTCCAAAGGCCAGAGTTCTTTGAAGAACTTTGGCAAAGTGTGGTGGAAATAGTGTAGAATATTGCTTTACAAATATTTCCTCAACCATTCAATGGAAATGGGATGGATGGGGATGAAGGATCACTGTACCATAGGCCTATTCAATCTGTTTGATTAATGTGTTTGTAAAATGTAATTAAGGCTTATATATTACACTGTTTTGAGATGCTATCCTGGGTTTTGATGATTTATGTATGTTGTAAATTTGATCCTGCTGAACTGAGCCTACTTGCAAAGAAATTCAGACTTTTTACTTCACTGAGAACAGCATTATGCATTGTGTCGGATGCAGTTATGGAAAATTTGAATGTGTGGTTATGAAATGTCATAATTTTGAAAAAAGAGGGAAAAAACCCGTGATATACTTTCAAAACACAGATTACAAGAGAGGAATATTATATTTAAATAATGGTGCGTTACTCAATGTTCTTTCTGGTTTATAACTGATTTTGTAGACTGAACTACTAATCCTTTGTTGTGTGTTGGTTTTGTATTTATATCAATATCGAATCTGACAGAAGAGCCCTGATTTAAACCATATAGTGAAAGTTTTCTTGACAAATATGTGAATGTTGGGTTGTGGTTTTTTTCCCCTTGTACTCCTGTATCTAGCCAAGTGCATTTTTTCCTAGCCTCATAATGACTAATATACTTATGCCCCCTTGTCTGACTATTTAACCTAGTTAAAAATGTAGCCTTAATCAGAAAGGTCTGAAGAACACAGATGTTTGACCTCTGTGATCCCAATACTGAGCTGCAACTTCTCATGTACAGACTGAAGCACTTGTTCTCAATTTCCAGTGATGTGGTTTAATTTTGAACATTTCTTTTCTATTAATCTTTGGACTGTCTTTTGTTCACTTTGTGTTCTCTAATCTTTTGCTTTAGTGTAATTTCTGGTGAGAAAACTAAATGACAACCATCCAAAGTTTGTTTGGTTCTTAAAGAAGCTTTTGGAAGAGAGGGAGTATGATATTTGAGGTGATGTGTAGCTGAATCACATACCAGGAGATACAGCTTTCATGTTCCCAAGCAGAAAACCAGAAGGCCAGTTTTGACCTTCAAGCCTGTCTTTCCACTTGGCATTGCATGGTGTCACTGTGAGGTTATAGGAACATCCATATTTTAAAAAATAAATACAGCTGAGCATCACATCCTCTTCTGGAGGCTATGCTGATACTGTTTTAGTTAGATTACTATTTGTGTTAAGGCCACTCTAATCTGATGTCTTATGTGGTTGATCACTGTAATATTGTAAGTCTAATGGGAATTTATATTTACTGTCAAGGAAGTGGATGTTTCGGCAATGAAGCACAGAACCAATGTTATAATATGCATGAACTATACCTTACTCTCACTGAAGTTTATAGTGAAGATTTCCCTGACTCCTGGGCATTAGGATGAATCCCTTGATGGCTAATTTTCCATATCTGATGCACTGGGACCATTCTTGCCTCTCTCTGCATGGCATGTGGAAATGTTAATGGGATAGTGCTAGCTGTCTTGCTTGGGTTTGATAATATGTGTCTTGATGAGGGGCAGTTTCATTACATTTGCTGGAAGCGTAGAATCACCAGGTTGGAAAAGACCTCTTGGATCGTATGGTCCAACCATTCCTATCTGCCACTAAACCATGTCCCTGAGCACCTCGTCTACGTGTCTTTTGAACACCTCCAGGGAAGGTGACTCATCCACCGCCCTGGGCAGCCTCTGCCAGTGCCCAGTGATGCTTTCTGTGACTTTTTTTCTGAATTCTACTCTGTACCTCCCCTGGTGCAGCTTGAGACCATTCCCCCTTGTCCTGTCCTCCATCACTTGGGAGGAGAGGCCAGCACCCTTGTCTCTACAACTTCCTTTCAAGTAGTTGTAGAGAGCAATAAGGTCTTCCCTCAGCTTTCTCTTCTCTAGGCTAAACAATTCCAGTTCCCTCAGCTGCTCCTCATAAGGCCTGTTATCCAGCCCCTTCACCAACTTCATTGCTCTTGTCTGGACACGCTTCAGAGCTTCAACATCCTTCTTGTAGTGAGGGGCCCAAAACTGAACACAATATTTGGGGTCCGGTCTCACCAGGGCTGAGTACAGGGAGAGAATAACCTCCCTGGACCTGCTGGCCACACCATTTCTGATACAAGCTAAGATGCCAAATAATACAAAATAAAAAAATCCTACATATATTGTAATTGATTTT
>WAAB01014954.1:0-51934 GCA_013389865.1 Piaya cayana | reverse complement strand
TGGCAACAACATTTCTAATACAAGCTAAGATGCAAAATAATAAAAAATAAAAAAATCCTACATATATTGTAATTGATTTTATTCCTAAACACTGTTTTTCTTTTTTTCTGTTCTTAGTAAATCACTGGTTTTAACTTCAGCAGGTGCAGCATATTCACCTTGCTCATATTGCTGATGTTTTATGTAACCATGGTCACAGTTATTTGCAAGGGTTTTATTGGCTGATAACAAATCACTATTCTATCTTGCAGTTTTATATATTTCATTACTAATGCTATAATCATCTCTAGTGCAATCACTGCATTGACAGAAACATGTTAAAGTTTGGTGTTGTCTCACTTTTTCTTGGAGTAATTCAGTCATTCAGGAAGTATTACGTATGCTGATGTATTTATATTAAGTTCTTGGTGCTCATAACATTGGGGAGTGAGTGTGTCTGTGTGTTGTAGTTCTTGTTGTTCTTTATTTTATTACGTTCTTTTAGGCCAAGCATTGCCAGCGCTGCTGTGGCAAGATCAGTCGTTTATTAGTTGGTTTTGATATCCAGAGATTCTGATAGGAAGTTGCTTTAGGAAGTAAGTTGTACGAACTCTTGTGCGATAACCGCTGTAACTATACTGGTCTCAGCTAAGTTTTCCAAAACTGCATTTGACTCTAACAATATACGCTGACTAGATATTTTTGAATTTCAGTAGCACCGTGTAGCTTATACAGAGGACACTAGCAGCAGTGTTTTAACACAGATAAGGTGTTTTTAATCATTGCTGTTTTGTGTAATGTTACTTACACTAATACTGTGTAATGTTACGTATTATTTTAGTTCTCTTTACTGTTTGCATACATTAAGAGCATGTTAAAAAATACAGATACAGCATTTGTCTCAGGTGTGGTTTGTTGTACAAGGTTCTAGGCTGCTGTCCAGAAAAACAGCAGAGTGGAGTTCATGAGCGTGCTTGTGTGAAGCAATGACTATGATGTGAATATACGTGTGCATATAACATGTAAACCGTGCAGAGTTTGTGACTGACTTCACATGTCCTCTTGAGAGGAATCAAACCATCAACCTACTTATTTGCTACCTTTATAGTCATGCATTTGATTTGAGCATGATGGACATATGTTGAATCCTGCTTCTGAGGTATAGGTTTTGAGTTTTGGAAAAGCACTGTAAGGATCAGTTTTGGAGAGTGGTTTTATAGTTATGATAGTTACTACATCTAGTCACTACAGTTATGGTGAATCACTGTTGTTTGTTTCCTGAGAAGGTATGGTAGAACCTGAATAGGGTTTAAACTGTATTGAAGCTATGGTCGATGATGAAGGAATCTGGCCGGGCATGTGTTCTTTAATTTTGTCATCCAGGTTTGACAGCAAAAGGAATCATCACTGAAATGTGAGTTCATTAACTTAAGCTACTTCCCATGATAAGACTGTTTTACCTGGAGGGCCAGGGGGCTGGGAAGGGAGCAGGAGGAGGATTAGGTTACCTGACAATGGTAGATACTTCAGGTCTTGCCTGTTTTGCACATACTGATTTTGAAGCAGACAGGCTGCTGTAAGGAGATAGCTGTAATGGTGCTGTAATAATCTGATTGAGTTTCATTTATGTTGATATCTTATTTTTTCTTTCTTTAAATGTAGTTTTAAAAAAAAGATTGAACAATAATTTCATATGACTTACACTGTTTAGCTGTTGCATGGTCTTGAGATCCCACTTTCATAGAGACTAGTAAGAGTACACAGTTGTTTCTTCACAAGAAATATGTGCTTTGTGTGCCCACCAAGACAGTTCTTAAGGTAGCATAGTGTATGCTTTTGTAATTAACAATCATAAAGTTGCCACATAGGCAGGAAAATGTGGTTAGACTTGAGTGATGAGCCTGAAGTTGGTGTATTCAGACTTCTGAATTCTGGCATTGCACCAGTGAGAAATGATGACATAAAATAATGCTCTTGTCTTAAATTTCCATTAAAAAAATGGAAAACTGAAGAATTCACAAAATTCAATTATAGTTCCATTGTGACAAATACTCCAATACACAGCTTGTAAAGTGAGGCCTCTTAAATCAGCAGCATGTGGCATTGGTATTAACAAATGCTGTGATGTCTCAACCCAAGTGAGTGTGAGGGGAAGCTGAGCAGAACATTATAAAGTGAAGATTTTAAAAAGAACATGTTCCACTATGCTGTGAGGCTGAATAACATGCTTATAAAATGCGTTTACCAGTTTTACTCTGATTTCTGTGGAGCCGGATGTTTTTCCTGAGAGTTACAGACTTTGGGAACTTATTTAATGCAGGTGGAACATGAAGAAGTTTCTGGGACAAGGGTTGAAGTTCTGAGCATTATCAATTAAGAATATCCACTGTTTAACCAAATATGGTGAAGTCTTTATGAATAGATGTATATCACTGACTTCTGTTATGATCCTTGTTTCTCTTTTTAACCCTATGAGACACTAGAATTAATTAGACAAATGTGCACCTGAGTAGAGTTTACTTAATGTGGACCAATTTATACATTTTCTATCAGTGTTTTCTGAAATAATTATTTACTGTTTTTGTGTTAAACCTAAGTTCCACTGAATTAAACCTAGTCACGGAAAGCTTTTATTTAAAATGTGTAATTTATGATGGTATGATTTTAAAGAATAGTTTGGGGCAGTCTTTACTGTAAAGACAAAGACGAATATCCCAGTACTGCATTTTGGAGAATTTATTAACTGTAGATTTTATTTTTACTTTTATAAATTGCCTAATAGTTTAGCAGGAATTATACTGAAAGTAATAAGGTGTGATGCCTGTTTGTGTTCATTAAGCTCTGTGAAGACAAATATCAATAAGAAAAGAAAAACTAGACAGCAGTTGGACCATAGAGACATTGTGCTTTGAGGTTTTAGGGCAGTCTGACAAAATTTTCAAGCCACCATATGCCAGCACTGCTGCTAAAAGAGTCATTGCTGGCATTCCGGAGATCTCTGCTTGCCAGCTCAAGGGAGGGCAAGGTAAAACATTTCCTCAAGGAGAGAGTGTGTTGTGCCTAAGAACAACAGGAAATAGTTTGTGGGGAGAGGAGTGAATAGTGGAGAGGAGAGGAAGGAGTTCTCTGGAGATGCTGAGGTATGCCAGATCACATTATCTGTTGAGCTGGCCTCAGGATTGGTGAAGTTAGGACTGGTTAGTTCCTGAGTAGGAGAACAAGTAATTAAGTAACCCCATGAGACTCACCAGTGGGTCTCAACATTGTCTGGTGGCTGGTCGCCCTCTGTAGATGCTATTGTATGTTGTGAGGGCTTAGACTATGCTGCAGCCTTTTTCTCAGTGGAGGCACAGATACACCCTCTTTTCTTCCAGGCTGACCTTTAATACAAGTATTCTATGGTGATCTCAAACATTAAATCCCTGGAGGAGATGAATACTTGTAGCTGCAAATGAATTTAATATTTTCTCACACACATGTGCATGTTTGCACATCTAGTGTTAGTTTAATTTGTTCCTTTTTTTTTTTTTAAAATCATGCAAAGGAATTGTTGCTTCATGTGAAGCTGAATTACACGTGCTGCACTTAGTATCTCTAGAGGTACCTCGTCCTCACTGTAATGCTTTTGGCCTGTGTCCACAAATACTCTTCCTCCCATGTCCTCTAACAGACACATGAGAAGATGTACCATGTGAAATGACTGATGGCGTGGGTTGACTGGCTGCTAGTGTGCTGATTGACTGAATCCTGGCCAGGCAAAAGAAAATCTAAAGCTTTTTTAACTATGGGCACATTAGTTTATCCAGTTGCTAGTGACCACAAAACTTTCAGGAATGTAGTTATCCTTGGATAACTGTTGTCCTGTGTTAGTTATAGTTGAAAGTGGCTCATAAGCCCATCAGTTATTAATGGATGAAATCAGAGAAGCTGCTGATCTGGCCAGTCAGACAGGAACTGGGCTTAAGCTGCAAATGCTGTGAAGCCTGGATGTTAGCTCCTGTAGTGGGCTCTGACTTGCACATGATGTTTCCAGACTTGTGCAAGTCTAATGGAGTGAATGCAGATTTTTTCTTCTTGCTTCTGCTTTACACTCCTGTGTTGTGGCATTTATATCCCTGATCTCAAGTTGCTGGGTAGCACGTAGTCACTTCCTTCCTGCCTGAGAATGTGATGTGCCAAGCTCTGCAGGTTGACATACTGACTATTCCTGTCATGCAGAGTGGATGCGAGTGTATTGCAGTAAAACTAGTTAAAAGGGCAGTTAACCTCCCCTGCTGCATGACCCAGTGTACCAAAAGGAGTGCCTAGCATGTGATTCTCTGAGGACTTGCAGAACATGTGAGCAAATGGACTGGAATTCTCTTAGCTTGAGAGGTAAGTTTCTACAATCTTGTTTTCATTTGCCATCCACACTATTGTTTCAGTGCTTTTAGTGTTGGAGGCAAAGTGCTCCTTAAAAAGCTATTCATTATATGCAATGTTTCCCAATATATTGATGAAGAATGGCCATTTCAGTGCTCAGAAATAATGCACCAAAGTGGCTGGGAGTCTAGCCCTTTCCAGGGTGGTACATAGTGATAACAATAGGGCAGTGGAGAGGGTGTGTGTGGCAGGGAAGGAGATGTGAAAAAGGGGACAAATACTATGATGAAAAGTGGATTTGTAGGGGGAAAACAGTTTGCACTACAGATTCAGCTTGGTCCTACACACTTTAGTGATATCCACTTCAACTTGGCTCTGCTTCAGTTCTGTATATTATGGTAGCCTTGCAGTACTGGAGAGTATCTTCCTATGTATCTCAGCCTGTGAGGAAGCCTCCATGTGTCCCCTCTGAGATTGACTCACCATGGGAACCAAGATGCAATGAGTGGGGCAAATGGGAAGATTGACTTGAAAGGCAAACTTTTGAACCCATGATATATGAATGCTATGCTAGCATGGGTGTGCACCCGATAGGGTGCCTCTAGCAGTGCTTAAAGAGCACTTTAGGTACCCTGGAATCTTACAGCACTGCTTTGCTATGGGTTTCCTTCCATCTGTGCTGAACTGTCTTGTGTGGGTAAGCCTTGGGCTGCGTACACTTAATGAAGGCCCACAGCAAAAGCTTCCAGAGAGTGATGGTGGGTTGAAGGCAGGTGGAGTGGCTTGCCAGTGTTGCAAGGAAAGGGGCAGGACACTGCTCCATGCTGCTGCTTCACCCTGTCCTCTGTCTTTTCAGCCAGCTAAGTGGCATCAGGCCTGATAGGGCATCCAAAATGTATATCCTTGACCTCTGATCCATTGGGATGGTATAACGCAGTGTGTCAGAGGGGACTGGGCAAGAAAGGAGAAATGGGTGAGGGAAAAGCGATTGGGAGCCAGGGCTTATGAGCAACACAAAGGGGAAGGGCTGACTGATGGAAAATTCTCAGGGGGGGAAGCTTCCACATGTCAAAATTCAGGGCTGTTTTTTGCTTTAGATGCATTTGTTGCCTGAGTGGGCAAGCATAACTGTATTTGAAATTATTTCAGTGGTTGGTTAGTTGGTTGGTTTGTTGGCTTTAAAATTAATGCATCTGCAACTGGGGCTACAAAAGCCTGTTAAATGAATTCATGCTGGCTGCCTGCATTTTCTTTTCAGAAGCTTCTCTATGTCCTAAGTTACTTCTGTGAATTTAAAAGAAATATTTTCATTTGTCTCATTTAAAGTCTTTTTAATTAATTTTTTAAAAGTTTCAAAGTTTGGTAGCTGTGAGGAAGCCAAAGATTAGTGTCCACGATGGTCAGCCCTCAGCAACAAAGTCAATGGACACATCCCAAACTATAAGCACTGCAACTGATTACAAGTTTGGGCATGTATTTGGAGACTACCGGAAGATATCCAGACAAAAGCAAGGCCAAGTGATGTGCAATAGGAGAAAGGTAGTGAAAGGGAAAGAAAAAAAATACACAGAGGCAGCGAGATCTTGGTGGATGGAAAAATCAGGTTTTATTGTGAAGAGAGAAGAGGTATTGCTGAGTAACTCCATTTGTGGCCTCCGCCTGTCCTACAGAGAGTTTAGGTAGCTTTATGGGGAGAGAGAAGGTGTTAGCTCCCTTGGAGGAGAAAGGTAGAGCTGGTCAGCTGAATGGGATGAATTATCCGCTTTTCTAGGATTAAAAATGTTGGCAGTGCTTGTAGAGACTGTGGGACTTAAAGTGAGAAACGTTTGCTAATAAGCATGCCTCAGTGACTTATTTGTGACTGACAGATTTTTTTTTTTTGCCTGAAGAAGGTTCAGTTCCTGTTGTTTCCAGGAGGCAGTTAAATGGTTTTGGAATGTATAAAATTTTCTCCTTCAATTTCTATAAGGTTAGGGAAGGGTGTACTTTAAAAGTTGCTGTTCAATGTTTGCTTGTTCATATGCTTTCACTTCAACTTTTGAAAAAAAGGAGAATCAAATAAACTTAGCAGAAGAGAAAGCCTTCAGACTTTTTCCCTCTGGAAGAGATTTCTGTCCCTGAATCCTTTTCTTCTCCCTTCCTTTGGAGCAAGTGTTACTTGCATGTGCACTTGACTGACCTGTCACTTCTGTCACTGCCAATTGTCTACTTTTGTGCAGCAATTAATGAATAATTAGTTATTTCGTCTGTCAAACTTGAAAATCTCAGAGATGCAAAGGACAGTATCAGCTTATAACATGCAGCTTTTTGAACATGGCAAACCCAATAATGTTAAGAGAAAAGGTCTGCAGCACAAGTGTTTGGAACTGGTTTGGCCAGAGTGTGGTTTACTTTCTCCTGTGTTGTAAGGGAGGCAGAGCGTAGTGTAATATTAAAGGCTAGTGTGGTGTTCAATATTGAAATCACCAAGATGAAAACCAAGGTCTTGGTGTATTAGTTACCAAACATTTGTATGACTTTGCATGCAAGTTTGTTTCCTGAACAGTTTACTTTGATTCTGCTAAACTCATCGTAGCGTGCTTCATATGTAGGAGGAGTTCTTCCTCACTCCTCGGCAGGAAACAGACTCTGGTTTTTGGGTAGTCTTTAGCCTGTACTGTGTACAATGCATGTATGAGTATCTCAAGAGCTGTAGGGAAAATACTTATTTATACAGTTCTGTATTCAGTGACTTTTCTGCCTTGGTTTCTCGAAATGGGTAGCTGCTCAGTAGCAAGTGCTTCTGCTTTGCGGGAGGGTTTACTGTGCTGTACAATGCAGAAGTGGTATGAAAATGCAAGGAGAATTATGGAGTTAAAGCCAGAATAACAGGAAAGAAAGTGTGAAGGAGGAAGGACCTCCTTCAGGAGGTAGAGGGCTGTGGAGCTCAGGAAGCAGGACAGCTTGATTACGTTTTTGGAGGGAAAATTATTGAAAAGAAAGGAAGAAATTAGAATATGTGATTTCAGTAACCCGAACAGAAACAGATAATGAGAGTTGAAGGAAAGGAAAGTTAGGGGTTTTTTTGGGAGAATTCCCAGCTGAAACTAATATATGAGAGTAAAACCAACAATAAGTAAAACCAAGTGGCCATTGCGGTAGGCGATGTTCTGCAGGTGTGAATGGATGGTGCTGTCTTCCCAGCGGTAGATGGCGTGGCGGCAGGACTGGGAGAGGTTCCCAAAGGGCTTGGAGTTTCCTGGGGAGAAGAGTCACCAAGGGGAGCAACTGTCAGGGTCAGGAGGGGTGGCTTTATCCCTCTCTCATAGTCCAGAGAGGTGAAGGTAGTCTTGGACTGGACAGGAGAAACTGCCTCATCTACCACCCAGGAAGGTGGTTGAGTCACCTTCCCTGGAGGTGTTTAAGGCATGGGTGGATGAGATGCTGAGGGACGTGGTTTAGTGTTTGATGGGAATGGTTGGATTCAATGATCTAGTGGGTGTTTTTCAACCTGGTGATTCTATGATTCTAATAAATATCAGTGAAATGTTAAATATTACATAGACATTTCCCACCAGTTTTGGGGATCTGTTGAAGGTAGGGATCTGTTGAAGATATTTCGTATGACGGCATTTGTTAAACAAAAATAATTCCAGTTTGGAATGTTTAAATCAGGCAGTGCTTTGGCTGTTTGCCCATCAAACTGCAGCATTTTCTAATCTTTATGGTTACACCTGTTACACGCAGCTGGCAAGTTCATAGTGTAGAAACTTGAGTCTCAATTCTTTAAAGTAAATAATTCAAAGTAAATAATACTTTAGTGATTCTGAGGTCTGGGCACTGGCAGAATGATAGAGGGGAGCAATAACTTAGTAGACATCTTCAGTTCTAATTAATGATCTTTTTATCAAAAGCTAGTTAGTGTTGAGTATCCACAAAAATTGAGCCTTGCCAAATGGGATGTATGTTAGGTGAGAATCATGGATAACTTTTCAAAGGCTGAAAGAGAAATATTATTTTTCTGAAGATTTAGGGAAAAAACCCAACCCTGTCAATTTGTATGTCTCAAATCTCAGGCAGGCCTGACCCTGCCTTTTGGCCAACAAATTCTGATCAGGGCAGGACCAGATGAGTAATGTTTGTAGTGGTTCAAGTCCCTGGCGACCCATTCTGAGCAGCTGCAGTTCCTAGTTATTGGAAAACTCAGGTTTTGACTAAGACAACAGCTGGAGTCTGGCAAGTTGGTAATAATAAAACAAATTAGTATTATCAACTTGACAAAGGCAACAGCTTTAAATGTTGACTAAAATTGTGAATTCCTTGTTCCAGGTTTGCTTCTTGGCTAAAGGCAGAAAAAATTGGCAGTAACATAAATTCTCTGAATGCAATTCACTGTTCATTGTGTGGTGTTCAGGAGTAGCACAGTAGAATTAATTGGTACTTTATGTATTAGAGCAAGGAAGCAGCTCCTTTTTATTTTTTTTCCTAGGTTTGCCCAATCTGTAGATTATTGTTCCTTTTTCAAAGTCTTGCTCCTGGAGTAACATTACATGCTTTATAGAGATGCCTCATGGGTGCTCTGCTGCACTCTCAAGGTAGATGACAGACTATAAGGCAAAGCCAGCAGTGAAAGTAAGACCCCTAGTTTATTACTTCGAAACTGATCCAATCCAGAATGTCTGATAATCAAGGGAATTGTGTAGCATTCTTTTTCACCGATTTCTTGATTGGAGATGGTGTGCTGTTTAAAAATGAACAATGGTGGTGTTTTAGTTTATAGTACTATATTTCATAAACTTCTAGCAAGGGTATCAAATATATGAGAAATCAAATGATGGATACAGGCAAGTGTGTAGACAAGGCTATGAAAAATAAATGTTAGTACTTTTGACTGTTATGCCTGAGGTTTTGTAATATATTCATTTGCTCACCTTCTGCACGTACACATGCAAAATCAGAATGGAAAGCTTACTTTAAAAAAAAGAAAAAGAAGTCCCGAGGGAACACTTCCAAGCTAGATTTTTTTTTTTAAAGAATAAACTTAAAAACATTATTTAATTCCTTCCTGAAATACATATATAATTCTGTCTTACTGAGGTACTGGGAGGTCTCACAGGACTGCACACAACTCTGAGGCTAGATGTCCCTTTACCTACCGCTAAGAACCATGGTGGCCATCCAACTGGAAAGCTGAGCAGGAGAATGTGTCTAATCTTAAAGCCTTCTGCTTTTGAGTACTGCTCTGTTAATCGTCTGTGTTTCATGTTATTGTTCATCCTGGGTCATGTTTCTCTTTTTGTGGAGCTGTCAGAAGTGATCTGACTGCTATGAGCAACGTAATGACTCTACTACTGCTACAGCAAGTGTCATCCTAATGGCTCCTCAAAGGATAGTGGGCGTTACACAGCTGCGAGAGGAAAAAATGACCTAGCATGTGTTGGCAAACCAGCACTGAAAAGAGAATAGCCTGCACCACTTTAAAGTACGAGGCAGAGGAGAGAAAAAGATGTAAAGGATAGATGCCCTTCACATGTTAGTTTTTCTGGTTATATTGCGGTAACTGTATAAATGCTTCTAGACACTGCCACTAAGATTACATGTCAAATTGCATGCTCAGTGGCAGTTTGCCACAGCCAGGGGCACTACTGCATATCTAATCTGATGCAAGGTTAGAGATAGTGCTTTCTTTACTAACTCTGTATAAGTTATTGAAATGTTGGTAGTATACATTCTGCAGTTTATAACAAAAAGATAATAGTACTATTAGATAGAAACAGAATGTCAATCAACATTTTCTTAAGTCTTACTAAAAAAGAGTATTAATACATGATCTTTGTAAGTTTACACTTTACCTGGAGTGCATTTAATGACTGAAGAGGAATAACTGTAAGCATTTGTAATTGGGCTCCTTTGATTATCCAGAGTTGCTAGATATACATATGAAAGCACCTCCTTGTTTTGTTTTCCCTGTTGGATTGGTTGTTTGGGTTTCTGTCTTTCTGTGATACTTTGGAGACAATCTTAACCACTTTTAAAGCTTGAAAGAAATGCATGTCTGTGAAAAACTAAACAGGCAAACTTAACTCAGTGCTTGTTAGACAGGAGGACTAATCTGCTGGACCCTCAGCTGCTTCTCTCTAGCTAAAGCTTGTCCGGTGTTTCTCAGGATTCCCAGCTTGGTTTGTCATTATCCTCCAGAGTTGTCTTGAAATGGGCTCCGGAGTTCTCATGACACTTTTTATGGGTGCTGATAATTGCACAGTGACACCCATGTGACTGTGTATTACGATATTTAATTTTCCTTCATATTTTCAGCCTTTGTTCAGTGATACTTCCATGCAAACAGGTCATTGAGGGCCTGATGCCACAATTCACTCCCCCAGCATTGCATCATGAAATTAACTGCAGATGACCACAGACAAAATACTGTCCAAAATTGTCCATAATCTAATAGCAGAGACAGACCCTGCATCTCCAGAGAGCCAAAATTAACTCTGAATCCATAAATTCATACTTAGATCATTCATAGACAGCTCATTACAACATCAGTTGTAAATTGTAACTGTGACACTTACAGTTTATTTTCAAGTTTTGGGCAAAGAGTAGGGAGGGAACAAGCAATATTGTTTACATACTGAAGCTGAGATAAGATAGGTGTAGATGCTTTCATATGAACCTACTTAATATATTGCTATTTTATGGTATGTACATGGCAGCCATTAGCAGTATGTCCTGCTAAGTTTAATATTGAATAATTAGAAACAATGGAATTAGAATAGTTGCTATTGCAGAAGGAATATTGTTTAGGCCAAAGAAATTTACTTAAATTATAAATACAGTTGATTATCAGTTCACAGTTACATGTTAATCTTAAGAGTTTATAACAGATGTGTCATATGACACAAAGTGTTGCTTCTTTTTAGTCAACAAGTGTACAAAATAGCAGATTAGTACCAGGCTTTGGTATTCATATTTAAGGAAAGCTAATAGGCAGAGAGTAGTTACAGCTGCTCAGAATAAAAATGATACCAATGTTATGAATTCTGTAAGCTATGTAAGTAGTGAAGAGGCAAAACACTTTCCACATTTTCATATTCTGTTCTTAAACAACATTTAAGGAATTTGGGTAGTTCTGATTCCTGTCTTTCATTATTATACATATCTATCAAATGTTTGGGTCCAGCTAGCTTTTAAAATGAGAAGATAACCTTAAATGACGTAATTATATATACTCTAAAAGTTCTTTCTTAGTATCTGAGGAGTCTGTACCAAGCATGCAACTTTTTAATGTGAATTAACCTGTGCTATAACACAGTAGCAGTTGATCATTGCTAACTTCTGACTGAAAAATAAGACTCAGTCTTTTTTTGCCTTTTATATTCTTGCTTGGTTGGTTGACTAATGGAATTGTTCACCACAGATTAATCACAATATTCAACAGCCACTCCTCTGTGTGAAATGGTTCCAACAAAAAATTCTAAAAATAAGTGAATAGCAGTAAAGATCATAACTGTCTGTTTGTTTGTTATACATGTGCTTTTCTGGGCAAGCTCATTACTGTAGTCTCTTAGCTCAACCACCGTTTTCCAAGTGGGGAAGCAAATAATTTAGATCCCTGTTGTGAAATGTAGCCACAAATTTTACATTTCTCTATGCTAGAATATCTCTTCTGAAAATTCTGGGCTTTTAAAAACCACTTTCTTAACAGAGAATGAGCCTAAATAGGAAGTGAACTAGCCCTTCTGATGATCAGGCTGAAGTCTCTGATGGGTACCAGAACGTGACATCTGGATTTGCTGATCCTAGTGAGTGGTTTGGCCTTTAGAACTTCCTTGGGATCTCATGGGAAAATGATGTCAAAAGTGGCAACAGATTTTTTTTTTCTCTAGAGCAAATCTATTTTTATTAACAGAAATGTTATAATTAAGGCTTCATCATTATTTCCACTCAAAGTTCTTCGTATAAATACTCATTGCCCTCTAAAACTTAATGCTCCTTAGGTAGCAATTCCCAGGCTTTTCATCTGGTTGAGAATGATTATTTTGGGCATTTGCATTAATACAGCTTTCTGAGGGAAAAGGAAGACTGGGAATGATGATGGTGGCTTTTTTTAATTTTAAAGTAAGGCAAAACTTTGAGTTGAATGTTGAACCTTGTACTTACTAAAATAAGTAATATGGGAGATACCTGTTCAAGTGTTTCAGATTTTACTTGACTACGATACAAACTTGGAAATCTCTCGTATATGCAGGAAACACTTAAGTGTATAAAGAGAGTAGCTAGGAGTCTGCTACTTACACATTTTACACATTTCTGTTTTATCAAAGAATGTTTTCGTGTTTTGCACCTCAAGATCAGGTATTGAGAAATGATAATGTTATGCTAATACAGTCTAGAATTTTATTACATTGTTGATGAGTAAGATGAGGAATTACTAATGGAAAAAATAAATGTACATATTCTAATTTTTTTAAAACCTTCCAACTTGACCAAATGCAAAATGGATTGTCAACGATGGAAGTCTCCCTTGAAACTAAAACTCAATTTTTTAATCCTTCAGTTGAGTACTTGAGGTACTGTTAAGTTTGACAGTATTGGTGGTTTTGTGTTTTAGTTTTGGTTTTGTTCCTGTTTTTGTTTTTGTTGCTGTGTGTTCCCCCCTCTGAAAAGAAAGGCAAGTATACTTTCCTTTACCATTTCTGAAATTAACAGAGCTAGATTTGTTGAAGTTTGGTCTTCAATGGCTGCAAATGTTTTGATAAACTTGTCTTGAACAGTGAAAATTACATTTAACTGAAAAAGGCTTTTTCTGACAAGAGTAATCCTAAGAATTGTCAGTTTGGGATCTAATTTCAAGCTAATGAGTTGAAAATAATTTCAGCACTCCCAAAAGACTTTGAAAACAGTCGATCTTCCTGCCAATTGCGAGTTTTGTATTTCATTGTGTTTTAAATGCTTCTGTGTTTTGCTATGAGAAAGATGCATATGAGCTAATGCCATTGGCTACTTTAAGAAGGGGACTTTATAATAAACTATAGCTGGAGTGAAGCCAAATAGCCAGAGTATTTTAATCGAATAATACTGCAGCTTTTAATTTTAAATGTTAATTGAAAGGCTTTTTCCTCACATGAGGCAAGCCCGAAGGGTTGTTGTTTCTCTCTAACAGCTGCTGACATCACTCACACCTAAATTATGGTGAATTGCCTTCCTTCTGCTGATTTAGGTTCTACTGATGCTGGCAATTACAGCAGAGAAAATACTGGAACCCAGAGATATGAATGCATATATTGGCAATATGTGATAGCAGATGTTATTTTAACATTGTTTTAAATCCATTTCTTTGTAATACAGTTTCGCTTTTTGTGTCAATAAACAAAAACTTCAATTGAGATTTTCTTTTAAGTTTTAAATAATTCTTTAAAGAGCATTCATGCTCAATTTCTGAAAACTATTGGCAATTCTTTCCAAGTTATGTGGACTAGTTGTATTTCTGTATGAGACTGGATTTAATCATAGTAATATAAATCAGCGCAGAAAATGTATAGTTTTCAAGATTCTCTCTGCTATTGTTATGCCCTGTCGAGGCACATGTGGAGGCTTAATGTCAGCTGAAAAGTTCTGATGTGTTTTGTAGAGAAATTGCCAATATTTTTTTAGAAGAACTTTGGAACTGCTCCTTCATTCTAATCCAGTATTGTACAATTCATGCATGCTATAGGCTACATGCACACTGTGTGTTCTTTGTAAAAATGGATGAACTTTCCCCTTCTAAGTATTATTAATTTTTCTTTTCTGTGTGTAATAGAATCACAGAATCACTAGGTTGGAAAAGACCTCCAGGATCATCAAGTCCAAACCCTCCTGTCAACCACTAAACCATGTCGCTGAGCACCTCTACCCGTCTTTTAAACACCTCCAGGGATGGTGACTCCAACACCTCCCTGGGCAGCCTGTTCCAGTGCCCAATTACCCTTTCTGTGAAATTTTTTTTTCTGAATTCTAGTCTGTACAACCCCTAGCCGAGCTTGAGGCCATACTAACTCCCTCGTCTCTACAACCTCCTTTCAGGTAGGTGTAGAGAGCAATAAAGTCTTCCCTCAGCCTTCTCTAGGCTAAACAACCCCAGTTCCCTCAGCTGCTCCTTGTAAGACTTTTTCTCTAGCCTCTTTACCAGCTTTGTTACCCTTCTCTGAACATGCTCCAGAGCAAGGTTATTTCTATGAGGCTGTACAATATTCATGCCTCTCAGATGCAGGACAGTCATTGGTGTCAGGTATAGACTAAGTCAAAATATAACTATGTAAGTTTTTTTTTTAATGTTGAGTCTCCTCTTTATTATTAAAATGCATAAAACCAAACGTAGTTTTATTTAGGAACAAACTTTGTCTCTTAACATGCTCTAGGTGATAATTTTTTTGTATGCAAGTGGTGACATTTGTGTAGCAGGTGCTTGATTAAAAGGAGCCTGAAAGTGTCTGAGTGTAGTTAAGCAAATATGCTTAATATTGAATAAATGTACATATTTTTAACAAGCAGCTTTTAATTCCTTGTTTGAGGCTGGAGTCAGCCTACACCTGAAATTTGAAATTATTACTTAGGCTCAAACTGAGCTATTTTGAATAAAAGACAGCATTTGCAGTATCTGAGTTATGTTTAATGTTTTGGGTTTGAGAAAGCAAGAGCGTACAGCTTGGCTAAAGTTAAATTAGCTGTAGGTCACATTTTGCTGGTTCTAAGAACCTGGCTTTTGCTTGTATTACATCAGTTAATTCTACTTGCCTCCTAAAATTCTTGTTTGGTGTATTCTCTATAGTATTGATGTAATTGTCAAGGCAGGATTCAGAGATCACTTTCTTGTGGTTTCTTAAATCGTGTCATCATGAGGATGATCAGCTAAGATAAATCTCAGACAAGTGGGTCATATTGTCATCTTTAGAGTTTTTAGAATTGCACAGAAAAATACAGTTTATAATGTGTGATTGAGCTGCATTTATGAACAATTATCATTGGTGTGTTTCATTTGATGCCCCTTTAGCGTGTTACATACATGAGTGATTACTGAAGAGATATTGGATGCCTCTTCTAGTTTCTAGTGTTTCAGATCCACGCCAGACCATGGTGTCAGAGTTGTGTGTTTGCTTTGCTCCACTCACCAGGTTTCTCTGTTGTAATAGTTCTTTCACATTTCCCAATTATCCCAGCTCTGTTTACCCTGTACCAACAGGTAATCATAGATGCTTACCTGTTAATAGTGGAGGGGAAAACCAGGGGTACAGGTGGAGGGCAAAAAGAACATGTATGGCAAAGGAAAGAGAAAACATGAGATCTAGTTTAAGAGTAATTAATGTGGCATAACCCCTAAAGGAAAAAATGGTACCAAGTATGCCGTTAGCTAAGTTTTCAATATCTGAAAAGTTAAAAATTCATCTCTTGTATAGCAGACCTTGTATAACAGACTTTTTATCATTTTATGGAATTGCTTTGCTTTCTTTTAAAGGCATCTTAACTTGAATCAAATATAGGTCCTGTAATTTTCACGCTCAGTGAACCTAAAAACCTAAAAATTAAAGCTTGTCTCTTGTGTAAAATCTTGGGTATTTGAAGTTGAATCCTGTTGTCATTTCGTACATATGCTTTCCATTGAATTACATGGAATTGCTGAGCATTTCTGTCCAGTACTTGACCTGAATTCAACTCAAATGCCTCCTCATACTTTACATGCAAATATTCATAGCTTGCATATTAAATAATTATTTTTTAGGATGCGAGAATAAACTTTTTTTGTCATGTGATATCCCCGTTTCAGCCTAGGATTTCTTAGCACAGCATATTTTCTGCTGTTTAAAGGGCTGTAACTTTAAGATGGATGAACAACTTGATATGTGAAATCAAGGATGTGACCATCCTGAAGTTTCCGTTAGAAGTTTATGTGAACCTTTGGGGGATTCCCGGGTCTTGCCACTTGCATCACTGTTCTTACAGAGAGACCCAGGCAATTACCAGCATCTGTCTCCCAGAACCTATTTGTCTTCACCAGAGCTGCAACTTCAGTCATTACACGTTACTTTCTCAAGGCTGTCAACACATTCAAAAGGATCATCTGGACACTCTTTGAATGTTTGTTCCCAGCTACAAACACTTGTGTTTTGGTTGGGAATCCCTTTGGAAAAATCACAGACACTTGAGCCTGGGGTAACTACTCGAAACATGCATGATGTGTTGATTGCTTCTACTTGTCACTCAGCTTAAAAAAAACCCAAACCACTAATTGTTTTTTTTGAGGCTGGAAGGCTGATGCCCTTCAAAGCCTTTTGCAGATGAGATCTTGTTTTGTGCAGAAGCAGAAAGGTAGTGCTGTAGTGCAAGGGGAGACATAACTTTCAGAGAAAACTCTATGACCATCCCTTGGCCCAGCTTTGGATTACTTGTCCCTGCCTGACTGGGGAGAAAGGGCCAGCCTTATAGAAAAAAACAGATGGAATCCCACGTGTTGCTTTCCTCTAAGAGTAAGGCTGATTTAAAAACAAAACAAGCCCTGGTATTACTACAAAACTACAGCATTGCAGTTCTGTGGCTAGATTTCACTAGGTGAATTTCTTGTGTTCTCTGCTTTCAAAATACTTTCAAAAAAGCTTGCAAGATTTCTTGTATTAAAACTTGAAGACAAAAAGTCATCTTTATACAACAATTTTGATCCCTTTCACAATTTCAGTACTGCTGTAGACATTTGTGTGTGGGAGTAACTTAAATTTTCTTAGATATGTGGATATGCCTACTGAATTGGTAGCACTTAAAATTGGACACATGCTGACATGTTTGCAGGTTTTGAGCTCTAGGCTTTAGCACAGAAAACATTTTTTTGAGCAAAATTTATTTTCTGTGAGCATCATCTCATGTGCCTCCCCACACAGAAGTTGGAGTCTGAAAAACTGTTAGATTTGCTGGCATATCTGCTGACAGGCTTATGGACAAACTGAAGCCTTTTTCTGGTGTACTAGCGCTCAGAATGTTCATGTACCTGTGTCAGTAAAACTCTTCAGTGCTGAGCAGGCAGTGTCTCCTTGCAGAAATGAGTGTTTTGGATAAACCTCAAGCTGTCAATCCAGAGATCAGTATAGTCCCTTTATATATTTCTGGAAGGTAGATGAGTATATTTTAACTCTGTACTGTATCCTTCAAGTGAGGATCTCGGTATCATTTTGAATTATGATAGTATTATCAGTGTGGGCATGCAGTACTGGAGGATGCACCATAGCTAGCCTGGAGCTTCTGGGCAAAAACCTGTAAATAAATATGTCAGAAAAATGGTACCAGATCAGCCTGTCACTAAGAACTCTTTAAGAACCAGGTAAAGCCATCATTCCTGCAGAATGGTTGTCAGTTGGACTCGATGATCCGATGGGTCTCTTCCAACCTGGTGATTCTATGATTCTATGATTCTATGATTCAATGCAATTAATAGAGTTGCTTTAATAATGAAAAACAGCTTATTAATCTCCCTCTGCATAGAGAATGTTTACATCTAGAGACTTTTCTTTGAGAGTTTGTTGTTTTCTGTATGTCATCATGTTTTCCATATTGAGGAAAAATGAAATGAAAAGGTAACAGTTTGAAATAGAGCTTTGTCGAATTTGGTTATGAGTACAGTTCCCTGAGAAGTATAAGCAACTTCTGCGCTGTGCTGCATCAGCTTTGGCTGTCCTGGGAGAGTTTCACTAAAAGGAAATATCAGCTGGCAGTACATGGAATGAAGGAGTGCTCACAAACAGGGCCAGATCTCTTCAGCTGAGCTGACCTGATGTTATGAAGACTGCCAGCTGGGAATGTTCTGCTGCAGCGCTTTAGTTGCTAGAAAGAGTCTAGGTGAATTTTTTTTTTTTTTTTGCCAAACTTTCCAGGGTGCACAGGATCTAAATTTGAAAAGTATAAGTTGGACATGCAATGCAAAGTCAGGTAATACAATGTTAGGTCTGGAACTGTATCTCTTACTTGACAGTAGTGAAGTAAAAACAGCATTATTTGTTTTTTGGAGAGATTTTGTTAAGGTGGAAAAAATTAGTTATCAGAGTGTTTAACAGCTAATGTTTTTGGTATGAATGCTCTTTCAACCCTTTTAAACTTGTCTTGAAGGAAGATATTTAGTTGGAGTTTTTAACCTTATAAACTCTATTCCTCTGTAAGAAAGTGGAAATGGGTGGTAAGAAAAATCTGTAATTTGATGCTAGGTAGAACTAAAAGCAGTGGTTGTAATTGTGAACATAGAATCATAGAATGGTTTGGGTTGAAAAAAACTTTAAAGGTCATCTAGTTCTGTGGGCAGGGACACCTTCCACTAGATCAGTCTACTTGAGGCCCCATCCAACCTGGCCTTGAACACTTCTAGGGAGGGGGCATCCACAGCTTCCCTGGGAAACCTGTTCCAGTGTTTCAGTACGCTCAATGTGAAGAATTTCTTCCTTATGTTCAGTCTAAATCTTCCCCTCTCCAATTTGTAGCCATTGCCCCTTGTCCTGTCATTACATCCCTTTGTAAAAGGTCCCTCCTCAACTTTCCTGTAGCCCCTTCAGGTACTAGAAGGTTGCTAAGAGGTCTCCCCAGAGTCTTCTCCTCTTCAGGCTGAACAAGCCCAACTCTCTCAGCCTGTCCTCATATGGGAGGTGCTCCAGCCCTCTCATCATCTTTGTAGCCCTCCTTTGGACCCATTCCAACAGTCCATATTCTTCCTATATTGAGGGTTCCATAACTCGATGCAATACTTCATGTGAGGTCTCAAAGGTCTATGATTTTTTTTTTTTAATAGAAAGTAACCCTTCTGGGTTGTTTTACTGAATTTGTGGAGGAATAAACATTTTGTGTAAAAAGTGATAGGGAGAAGATTCACTGCATCCATATGTACCTCATAATATGCTTAATTACCCATACTAATATCTTGTGAGGCAGTCTTCCTAGCTCAATGAAGATAAAAACTTAAAATTATATAGATACTACTAAGTCTACATAAAAGACCTTTTTTTAATACTGCTCTATTTAAAGTTTATTTTTCTGCAGACTTTCATGCTGTCAGACTTGCTAACGTAATAGCACAGTGGACTCTCTTTCTACTTCTGTAGTATTTTCCATGATGGAGTGCATGAAGGGCAAAACATTCTTGAGTTCCATATCTTGGATGTTTTAATGTAATTGATATTTAAGTACAAGTTGGTCATAATAGATTCTGAATTCCTTCTATACACAAAGAAGTTTGGGCGCTTTTTTTGTTTTGTTTGTTTGTTTGTGTTTTTTTTTTAACAACCCTTCAGGTGTTTGTCTTGCAAAAGCTGACTAATGTCCGTGTTGGTAAAAAATGAAGACCAGAAACCAGACGGAAAAACCCAAACCTCCATTAGTTTTAAGGAGAGCACACACACAAATCATACTTCAGTTTTTTAACATTGTTCCCTTAATGTAATTTCATCACAATTTAGGTTTCTTGAGAAGATGTTTACCTAAATGCATACCTTTTGTGCTATGGTCTTTTGAAGCCTCTCATGCTAAGGAGTAATTTAAGAAATTTCATATGGTTAAGGGACAATTTTTTCCCTTCAGTCTGTGCTGAATCATTCTTCTAGCTGTGGACACGTTTTATCTTTAGATAAGGTAACAATTCATTCTACGTGGGGTAGTTAACTTTCTCATAGCACTTCATTAGTTAGGGTATGTTAATCCTTTGTTTTGTCTATTTGAGCTCACAGAATTCTTTTACTTCTGACTTATTTTCTTTGTGCAGTTCTGGTTTCTTAATGCTTTCCTATTAATATACATAAAGCTGTTGAAATTAATTACATCAGAATGTCAAAAAGTAGTTTTGCTTTAAAGCCTGATGGAATTTCTTTAAGGAGAGACAAGAGTTTGGGAATCGCTCAAATGGATGTTGGGAGCCTTAATTTCAGCCACTGTTTGTACAGTCATTTGAAAACCAGAGGAAGCAGACATTGAAATAGAAGAATCAATAGAAGGGCCTATAAAAGAATGATCAATGACAGGATTGTTTGTGGTTTTTTCTATTATTACAGTATTTTTAGCAGCTGTGGTTAAGATCAAGGGCACACTGTGCTAAATACGATGTTAATAGGATGTTTGGCTTGTACAGAGTACAGACAGATATCCTTCTTTTTCTTGCTGACCACAATTGTGATACTATTTAAGCACATGAAGAGATCCTATTGACTTCATTATACTAAATACATAAGGAGAAATACCACATAAGAGAAGACATAAAGTTTGAATGAAAATAATTATATCCTTTTTACAGATATAAAAAAGTGTATTGCGTGAAGCAGTGTTCTGTAGTCAGACACAAGAATTAGGAAATTTTTTTTGATTCTCGCTTTATTGGTTACCAAAGAACTGTTCCTCTTTTTGACCTTGAAGTTTGACTTTGTTGCATAAAACCTTAATGACTGACTATATAACCTGCTTCTGCTCTCTGTTCCCCTCCTTATGTAGAATGTCATCTAAATGTAAGAATGAATTCCCTAGCTACTCATCTGTAATTTCTGTTTTGTTTCTGTAACAAAGAATATGGACTAATCCTTGTTAATTTTTGTTTTGTTTAAAATTTCAGAGAAATTAATTTAACATCTTTAACTGATCTGTATTCAAATCAGAAATGAAACAGGTTTTCATACCTTAAAAAAGTAAATATGCTTTCTCTGCCAGCTTAGATTTTTTAATTGTTTAATTTAAAAATCAATGATCTTGATCCAGAACTGCCACCTTCCTGAGAAGTCCTCTTCAAGGACTGGAGCTACAAGTAGTTTTGTCAAAGGACTGACCATGTTGGAAGAGCTTGCTAGCTGTACTGTGCCTTTCCCCAGTAATGTTATGTGTGCGATTCTGGCAGGTCACAGTCTCATCAAGAGAGCCAGATTTTTTTATTCTTTTATTTGACATTTAGGCCAATGTGCTGTCAGAATTTCTTCCTCTGCAATAGGGTTGTGATGGCAGAAGTAAATTTATTAAGTTGAAAAGGAAATCTAGTCATAGGATGGAGTGTCTAAGGGTATTTGAGGTGCCCTCCTCAAGAGGGCTGCGTTGCCTCCATAATGGGTTCAGAGTCTGGATCCAGACATCCAGCATTGCACTGAGCTCTCTGAAAAAAAAATTTAACTTCTCTTGTGTCATATTCTGGGAAAAAATAGGGAGAGGATGGATGAACTACTTGATTAGTCATATGAACACTTACACTTTCTCTGTAAATAACTTGAATTCTTTTTAAAATTATTTTCTAGGAAATAAAGATACTTTTTTCTTCTCCTCCCTCCTTATTTTCTTTTCTCTTTTTTCTCCCCCCCCAAAAAGAAACCAAAAAAAAATCCATGAGATTGTGAACACAACTTAAAGTAAACCTCGAAACAAAACCAGCAAAATTCTTAAGCCAACTTCTTTGTGTCTGACAGCAAGTTAAAATCTGATGCTGCAAAGAAAATTAAGGTCCTTCTCTGTAAGTTATCACAATGCAAATGAGAAGCTTGGTGAGTGAGGTTGTGCCAGTTGCATCATCAAATCTTTTGTAGACATGTCAACATTTTCATTAATTAGAATTTAAATACAGTTTAAATAAAAAAAAACTTGAACAAGAATGTGCAAGGAGTGTAATCTACTTCATTCCTCAAACCTATTTTAGTTCTGCAGATCTTGAGGGGCAAGGGAAATTGTTATTCAAGCATGACTTTAGTCCTTGAGTTAATTGAATGTAGCTTGGAATTTTCATTATTCTAAAAAAAATAAAAAAATTAGTTTTCATATTTGAAGAAAGCCACACTTGAGTAGTTCATTGTATATATACTCATTGTTTAGATCTGATTTAATTGTGTTAACAACAGCTGGCAAAGAATTCGTGTATAACTTAAGTCTAAATCTGATGCTTCGGTTGAGTTATGTAAAATGATTTGATATTGTGTATTTGCACTGAGATCTTGAAGATTATCTCCTTTCAAAAAAACCAAGGAGGAAGAAGAGGAGGAGTTGCAAAATTGCAGATACAAGTTAGACCCTTTTTTCTGTGGAGCCATATAATGTGACAGATACGGTCTTCAAAGATGATACACATTATTTTTTTCACATGTGTCTGTTTTTCTTGGCTAATGAAGCATCACATCCAGTATTCGTGTATGTGTGTCATAGATCTGTAATTACAATTCATTTGTCAGTTGTGTTTTCTATTTAAAGTACGATACCTTTTCTTGAACAAACACACAATCTAAGAAACATCACCTTCTGTAAGTCAAGTGACACATGGAGACACATGACTCTGCATGAAGTAATCTTTGATCTCTGTCCATAACTTCTATATTTATCAATTAACTCAAGGGGAAACTGCATACTCTGCAAGCCACTGAATCTGTATCCCAGTTCCTATGCACAGGCCTTTGAGATGAGCAGAGCAGTGACTTCAACCAAGTGTTGAATTCCATTAGTAAAGTTGGACTGTAGAGTAGTGTCTAAAGGTGATGTTTCTCTTCAGGTTTCTGATTCTATTTGTCTCCTAACCCTGATAAAGTAACAACCTATTTGACCAGGGAAAAAAGTAACAAATAAGAAAACAAAAATAAATCATAATCATAAAAATCAGATTCGGGAAAACAATCTCACGATGACATAATTTCATAGATTTTTATAGCCAGCTAGTACTATTACAGTCTATAGACAATGTTTAAATGTCAGGATCTTCGATAATAAATTTTTATTTTGTGTTTATGTAAGAATACATTATTGGTATTTACCTAATAAATAGTCAGGTTGTATCTGGAGAGGAAAGTGTACTACTTCTACTGGAAAATTTCCAAGAATGCACTAAACTCTCAGAACAGATTTTATTCTCCTACTTTCAATGTTGACAAAGGCTTAGAATGTGTTTTTTATTTAATTCTTTATTTATACTCATGCGATTTACCATAAAAGCATATTGCCTCTTCAGGTGAACAATTGTCCCACAGACTACACAGTATTATTGTGGTTCAGAAAGCTGACAAAACATGAGGAATGAAACTTGAAGGACAGGATGGTGGTATGCAGCAAATCATAACAATTTTTGATGATACAGTTTATCAAACCAGTGTTTTGAAGTAGCAAAACTAGAACCTTTGTTTTGGATGCCTGGTCCTGATCCTTTGTTTTCAGAGCCCTGCTGAATCCTTTGCAAACAAGGTTTCTGTGCAAGCGTGCAGCAGTTCTCTTTTGTTCTGTACTAATGTTAGTCTGGCTCACTGCAGTGTAAGATGCAAAATTTTTGTAGGGAAATATGTAGAAATAATTGTCAAGATGCGTCATGGGTACAAAACCACTAATTTCCACAGATACTTTAACAGCTTCTCATTTTTTCTTGTAATTTATACCTTGTGATGCAGTTTTAGAGGTAGAGTAGTGCTTAATTTAAAGGAATTAACCTGAAGGAGATGACTTTTTCTTTTGCTGTCTGATTCATGCACATTGTGTAGGAAGGGTAGGATAAGACAAATAATATTTTTCTGAGTAATTATATTATTTTCAGTTGGAATAAGCCTTGGAAAGCAGATGTTTTACTTGATAATTGCCTTCCTGGGTGAATGTTTTTCTAAGTACTAAATAGAAAAGTTCATTTGTGCAATCAAGTTTTAAGTTCACATTTGTGCTGTATCATAAGTCTTCTTTGTCCTCAAGAATAATTTGCTAAAATAAGTCTTGCTGAAGCTGTCATTAGAAGAAAGAATTCAGGCTGCTTAAATCTTGTTTGCAATAAGAAACTTGACTGGTTCAGAGATCTGCTAGAGGACGCGCTTACCTTAGTAAGCTTTTCATGAGTATATCATATTCCTCATTTTTCTGGCAGCCTCCTCTATTAGCTGTATGTGAAAGGGAGCGTTGTGGCTCTGACACGCTCATTATTCTGCCTTCTTCAAAACTGAGTGAGAAGTAGGTCCTTTTTCCTATGAGCATATGGGGAAAGCGGGAGTGATCTCCATTAGGATTTTCTGCAGCTCAGACACAGCACAGTAGGCAGAAGTATAATCTGAGTACTGTTCTGCAGTCCAGATTGGCTCAAAAGTCTGCACCTCCTCCCTCCAAGTCACACACACCTTCCTTCCTTCCCCCACTTTTTTTTTTTCCACTTTCCTTTTCACACTGCAGCAGCTGAATTGCCAGACCCTGCAAGCTGATAAGATAAGAACCACATGGTGCATTGCCATAAGCCAGGGGTCCCTACTGGGTCCACTGACGCACGCAGTCCTCCCCTGATGTCAAGCAGCTGATAAGTAGCACCTTGGCTCTGATCCCAAACCTCTGTGCCAAGAGGGAAAAAAAAGGCTCTTTGTCTGGAAAAGGCAGCTCTGTTGAGGTATTTTTTTAACATCTTGCTGCTTTTCTTGAATTCAGTCCAGAGTTCTGTCTGTTTAAACGATTTAGTGTTATTTCTGAATTGTTTGGCAAGAATAGATGTCCGCTCAAAAAAGTGTTTTTAATTCATCATGCGTGATGTGTATTTGACTGGACTTGATGCATCAGATGCACCATACAGTATGTAGTGTTTGTAAAGCATGATAACTAAGCCTCTGTTACAATACTGTTTAAAGCAATATGAAGCAGGCTTTTCAAGAACCTACCCTACCATAGAGTAGAACAAAAAAAAATTAAAAAAAACAATCACAAATTTAAGACCAAATTTAATGGTAAAAAATGGGTGTCAAAATGATTCCATAATAAACGTGGAAGAATAGTACTCTCTGAAGTATTTTGTCTTTTTTATTGTTTCTCTCCATCTTTATAGTCCATATGGCATGACATTCTTTAGTAAATTGTAGGTTTAATACTTCAGATTTTGAAATGTGCACATACTTCAACAGTTTTGTATTTTGTCTTAATTTTTCATAGCTTTTGTCTTACTGTAGCAGAATGTTACAACATTTAAAAGATTGCATACATGATTGCAGTTAGCTTATGTGATTTCAAATTTTTAAGTATTGTATATTTAAGATAGAAATTTGAACATGTTCATTGTCACATGCTTATTTTTTTGTATATTTATATAAGCCTTTGGTTTGAAAATGGTACATTCTTAGAACTATAAATGTTTCAAAATTTGCATTAAGTAATTTACCATTTTTATTTAAATGGGGTTTTGAATTTTTTGTTTGTTTATTTTTTTGTACTTACCGTTGTATTAATAGGAATCATAGGATGGTTTGGGTTGGAAGGGACCTTAAAGATCATCTAGTTCCAACTCCCCTGCCTTGGGCAGAGACATTTCCCACCAGACCAGGCTGCTCAAGGCCCCATCCAACCTGGCCTTGAACACCTCCACAGATAGGGCAGCCACAACTTCTCTGGGAAACCTGTTCCAATGCCTCACCATCCTCATCAAAGAAATTTCTTCCTAATATCTAATCTAACTATACCCTCCCAGTTTAAAGCCATTCCCCCTCACCCTATCGCTATGTGACCTTGTAAAAAGTCCCTCCCCAGCTTTCCTGTGGCACCTTCAGGTACTGGAAGGTTACTATAAAGTCTCCTCAGAGCCTTCTCCAGGCTGAACAACCCCACCTCTTTCATCCTGTCCTCACAGGGTTGGTGCTCCAGCCCTCTGATCATCTTTGTAACCCTCCTCTGGTCTCGTTCCAACAGCTCCATATCCTTCTTATGTTGGAGATCCCAGAACTAGACACAATACTCCAGGTGGAGTCAATATACAGGAATTCAAAGTAACAATTTTATTTTACCCTGTTGTGAAGCAAGTTAGATCAGATGTTCTAAGATGACCCAATTAATTAGAAGTATCAAAGGCTTGGCTACTATTGTAGAAGCCCATCTAAGGCTACTAAGAAGTAGCCTTGAAATATTGCTGCATGAAGTAAAGCGCTGGCAGAATAGTACTAACATGGTTAGTATGAACTAACAATTCAAATTATCCAAAGCTTTCTGGGAAGCCTCAGCAGTCTAAGAGAATACTTCAAACAACTGTTGGGGCTTTGCTTTTAGTGATACCTTAACTGAAGACAATACGTCTGTGTGCTCTGAAACACGGAGCTGATGCTACCTTTAACATACCATTTTAAGTGGTGATGAAGAGAACATCAGTTTACATGGTGTGTATATATATACACCATCTTCTGGGCGTTGTACAGAAGTTACTAAAATGATCACAAGTGATGTTCCCCAGGGCTCAGTGTTGGGACCAGTTCAGTTTAGTGTCTTCATCAGTGATCTGGGATTGTTTAGCCTTGAGAAGAAAAGGTTGAGGGGAGACCTAGTCACTATGTACAACTACCTGAAAGGAGGTTGTAGTGAGGTGTGTGGTGGTCCCTTGGCCTTAGTGACAAATGATAGGATGAGAGGAAATGGCTCTAAGTTTTGTCAGGGGAGGTTTAGATTGGCCATGAGGAAAATGGTTTTTTTTGAATGAGTACTAAAGCACTAGAAAAGGCTGCCCAGGGAAATGGTGTAGTCAGTGTCTCTACAGGTGTTCAAAAAATGTGTAGATGTGGCATTTTTGAACATTATTTATTATGCATTGTTGTGTTGGGCTGCCTTTTGGATATGATGATCTTAGAGGTCTTTTTGCAACCTTAATGATTTTATGGTTCTATGAAAATACTTGGACTAGTTTTGGGCTGCTTTGTGTATAAAGCCATATGTCTTACTTGTCACCTATTTGAAGAACTTGATCCATACATCAAAAGTTGCATGGGAAGTTGAGGGCAGGTGTGAGGGTGTGTACCTGTTTAAAATGCCATAGGTGGAAGTGTAATGCAAAACAGAGTTTCACAATTGCAAAGTGATGCTAGGTGTCAGTGCTGCTCATTTGGATTGTTGGGATGGAAATCACTATCCCAACACAAATGTTAAGATTTTTCAACATCTCTAATCAAATATTCTCTTGGGCTGGTATTCCTCTATGTATGTAAGCAATGCTTGCAAAATTCAGCTGAATTTCTAATCAGGAAGAGCTTGCTGGATTGGATGCCTAGCATTTTAGTCTAAAACACAAGCACATTTCATTTCTGTAATGGTTGGACACATATGTGACTTCATATTCTTAATAGTTTATGCAGGCTTTTATTATGATGGGAATTATAGATAAAATTTTATTTGTAGTGAATGATCGTGTTACTTATCAAATACTTGTTTCAAGAGATACTTAAATCAGGCTGAAGTGAAATTGGGCATCAAGTGATCTGTTACTTTTTTTTTCCCAGCTGTGTGAGAAGTCAGAATGGAATGGTTTAAATTATGTACAACTCTGACGTTTCAGGGAATTATTACATGGAAATAAATTAAGGAGAAAATTTCATCAATATGCAATTCTTTTCTCCCATGTTCCCTCCTCTTTCCCACATAACAATGGGCATTATTTCATGATTATATGAAAGGGTTTCTCTTAGTTCTCTTCCCCTTCTTAATCTGATTGTTGTGTACTTGCTTCTCAAGATTAAGTCTTTGAAAAGTGTTTTGTGGATTGTCTGTGTATGGGAAAGAAGGGAGACACTTTCCCTTAGTCCGTTGCTGCTCGTGGTTAATAGAGACTGTATTCACTGTAGAATCTTATTAATGAGAATATATATTATAAAGCATGACTTAAAAGGCTGGTATTGAGCTAATTATTGACAATAAAAGTAATATAAAAAGAGAGGTCCAAATATTGTACACATACCTCTAATTATTTCATAACAGTCATATTTAGAGAGACCCTTTCTCTGGCAATTCTTCTGCTTAAACTTCACAGGAGAAAGTACAGATATATACTGTGATTAATAGAGGCCAAATTTCACCATCCAACTTTAGCAGGATGATGTTTCTCCATATGGATTCAAGAATTATTGTCCCCAGATATTTTTTGAAAGAATTGTGATTATTGTTTTGATGTAAGAAATATTTCATGAGTTCTTTGTGGGAAGCTATCAAACACAGTATTAATTTCTGATGTTATGTGACTCTAAGTACTTTTTATATTAATATTTTGTGAGTATAACAAAATAACTTAAATTCCCTTTTTATCAGTTAGCTTCATTTTAATAGTAACATGAAAAGATAATTGTGTTTTAATATGAGTAATTATATAATTTTGATCCTTTAGCAGTTTGAAGGCTGAAATGGATTTCATTATAGTCAGCAGCAGGATTCGTACTTCTAGTTTACTTTGCCTGTAATGATTTTTGTATTGCTTATGTTACTTAAAACTCTAATTCTGAGTAAAAGCAACTTTAAAACATACACTGGACCTCACTGGTCAACCTCCACTTAGAATAACTCAATTATTTAAAAAGACGGGTTTATGTGACTAGGTGGTTTAGTAATGTATTTGGAACATATTTTAAATGGTTTAGAGCGTTAATATAACACATACAGTATGACATGAAAGGAGGAGGATGAAAGTTACATTATGCAGAAATGGTGGTGTGGAAAACTAGTTTTAGCTCATGTGAAATAAACCCCAAGGTCTTTCTTAGAAAAAGCTTAGCCATTAAAATTGAGGGAACTTACTAATGAACAGTTAGGGCTGAAGGAATCACTTTAGAAAGGCTATGACCAAACATTCTATACAGCTGTAGCAGCAGTACACAGTAGGAATGTAGCAGGCGAGGAACACTTATGGAGTGAAGTGCAGCCTAGCAGTAGTTTGTGACTAAATTCTTCTTGACCTCTTTGTCCCAGGGATCCTGTGATAATCTGAAAGCTTCTCGTGCTGTCCTCTTCTTCTCCTGTGCCATTTCAGGCTTCTCTGCTTCCTGGTTTGAGAGCTGCTACGGTGACCTGCAGAACGTCATCTCAATTCTAATGCCAGTCTGTGCATTACCACAAGTAAAACAGGAAACTCTCCCTTAAATTTTTATAATGCTTTGCCAAATGAACAGCATTACTCAAAGAATAATTAGTAGTAGTTTCCTGTGTAACCTGACAGAGTAGCATACGTTTTGTTGGGCTACATATATTTCATGGAAAAAGGTGCATATAAAAAAACCAGTGGAGGCAGCCAAGCAAAGAAGAAGTTGAAAGGAAGGTTTATCATTAAAAAGTATTGTTAAACTGGAATGGTAATCTGGAATAAGCAAAATGAAGTGTGATAGAAGTACTAAATATAACATATACAACATAAATACAAGTGCCGGGTCCTGCACTTGGAGCACAACCCTATGCAGAGCTACGGACTAGGAGAAGTCTGTCTAGAAATCTGCCTGGAGGAGAGGGACCTGGAGGTGTTGGTTGACAGCGACTGAACATGAACCAACATGAACCTTGCCTAGGTGGCCAAGAAGGCCAAGAGTGAGACTGCTCCTTGAATCCTGTGTTCNAAAAAAAAAAAAAAAAAAACATGGAAAGGGTCATTGGGCACTGGCAGAGGCTACCCACGGAGGTGGTTGATTCACCGTCCCTGGAGGTGTTTAAAAGATGGGTAGATAAGATGCTCAGGGACATGGTTTAGTAGCAGATAGGAATGGTTGGACTGTTTGATCCAAAACATCTTTTCCAACCTGGTGATTCTATGATTCAAATATAAAATCAGAAATAGCTAGGTAGAAATACTGCAGAATCAGGTGTGGGGTTAATAGAGGATAGGAAAACGAGTTAAGTCAGGAAAGTATGGCAAAAGTTTTGTTAACAGAAACATTACAAATTAGATGAGAAATAACTATTCCCCTCTGTTGACAACTGGTGAGGCTATATCTGAAGTCAGGTGCGTATGTTGAAAAAGCAATATTAAGGGGGAAAAATGAGTTAGAATCCAAAGGAAAGTAGCAGAACTGGTATGAAGTTTCAAAAGCATGATAAATTTTGATCAGTCTGGAAAGATAAAATGGATTGAAATAGGCATATAAAATATAGAAGTCAGTTTGAGAGTAGTCATTGCATGAAACAAAATAGTTATGTTCTACAGGAGGTCGTGGTATCAAAAGAGGAAACATTAGAGACATGAAGGCTAAATAGTAAGAAATACGTGGACAGTGAAACTTACGCATTGAAATATCCGCTACCGTAAACTTTTAGGAACAGCTTTTGAATAATACCTGAGAACAATATACTTAGAACTACTTGTTTCATCTTGATTCAGAGTAGATAGACTTAAATATTCCATAATTTTTATGTTTGTGCTGTTAGCTGTGTATTTGAGACCTTTTTTTTCCTGATCACCTCTATTGTGTAGCTTTGACCAATGGTATGATATTCAATAAGGCCAACTTCTGGTTCCTGCACTTGGGCCACAACAACCTGCTGCAAAACTACAGGCTTACGGAAGAGTGGTTGGAAACCTGCCTGGTGGAGATGGACCTGAGCATATTGGTTGTCAGCTGTCAGAACATGAGCCAACAGTCGCCAAGTGGCCAAGAAGGCCAGTGGCATCCTAGCCAATATCAGAAACAGTGTGGCCAGCAGGAGTAGGGAAGGTTGTAGTGAGGTGTGTGTTGGTCTGTTCTCCCAAAGTAACAAGTTGAGAGGAGATGGTCTCAAGTTGCACCGGGGGAGTTTCAGAGTAGATACTAGGAAAAATTTCTTCAGTGAAAGGGTTATCAGTCACTGGAACGGGCTGCTTGGGGAAGTGGAGGAATTTAAAAGATGAGTAGACAAGGTGCTCAGGGATATGGTTTAGTCGTGGACCAGTACACCTGGACTTGAGGATCTCAAAGGTCTTTTCAAACCAAATGATTCTGTGTCTCTGTGGTTCTATAAAAATAAGGAATTAACTTCAGAAACTTTGTAATAAATGAACATTTGAGTTTGTTTTCACTAATTTTCACTTCTCCCCCCCCCGAAAAAAAACCCCCAAACACCCAACAAACTGAGAAAAGAAAGGACAGTTGGTAACAACTGTATTTTGTATTTTAGTTTCTTAGTCTTTCCCTGAATTTTAGAAATCTCCTGTGGTGGTTGTGGTGTTGTGTTTTGGGGTTTTTGATTTTTTTTTGTTCCTTCTTAGAGGACATTTCAAGCTTTTTTAAAAGCTTTCTTGCTTATTCTAGAACAGCATTTGTTAAGCGGAGAGGGAGAGAATTCAGGCAGTATTTACTTAAATGTTACCTCAAATAGGATCCTGTTATTTACGAAATGGACAAAATATTCTTGACCTGTGTGTAGACTAAAGAAAAAAAAGTTCAGTCTCTGTTCCTGGTTGTAGGAAAATGCAAGATGAAGACTGAGTAGCAGCCAAGATAGAAGCAGCAAAATGTGCAGGCAAAATCACTTTTAAGGGATATTATAGTGCACATTCGTAGTGCATTATTGCTTCTCTTCTGATATGAAATGATGGTTATGAATGTAAAACATGAGCTGTGGAGAAAACAGGTATGTTTTTTCATTTGATTTTGGTGGACATAGTAGATAGTCTGCCAATGCTTATAATGCAACTGTTGGAAATAGTATTCAGCAAGGTAGGTAATGTTTTCAGATGATTAGTGTTTTATGGAAAGCTTAGGCCACGTTACAGTAGCTGAATGTGCGGTCCCATGCTGACTGGGGTTTTTTTTATTTTTTTTTTAGTGATTGGCAAAACATACTGTTTCTTCCTTTACCGAGTAATGAAGAAAAAACCTTAAAGCTAAAATAAAGGGTAACAGGAGATTTTACTTTAAAAGAAGGTGTGAGGTTGCAGTTAAAGGCAGGCAAGATCAAACTTCAAGAATGCAGTATGTGGATTAGAGGGAAACAGTGATGGGGCAATTAATGCTTGGAACCTGCCTGCTGTATTACACTGTCTACACATCAAAAAGAAATGTTTTGGACACCCATAATTTAAATCCATTTAGACGGATAGTTTTGCTTTTATCACTTTAAAGCCAGAATGCTACTACAAAACTTTATTATAACTTAGTATGGATTATCCAAATACATACAGTTCTTTCACCAAGCAGTAGGATTTAACAAAGGCAAGTTGGATGAATGTCATGCAAATGAATGTTTCTTATGTTTCTACAGGGCTATAACTCCTTTAAAAAGCCCAGCGAAGCATCTGCTGTCTTTATGTGAGGGTATAATCTCTGCTAATTTGGCTTGTTATTCTCTACTGTTTACAAGTCTCAAATCCCTTTTATTGTCATATTTGCTGAAAGCATCAGGGTACTTTATTGTGGATGTGACATCTGTGGAAACAAGTCAGTCTTTTGAGAAACAATGAGATTTCCCATTAGTGTAAGGTTTGTGATTCACATTTATTCATTCATTTATGTCATCAAAGAGGATTTTATGTTGAGAATGTATAACCTTCTGCAGATATAAAATTCAATGTAACTAGTAAGTGAATTAACAACTTTAGACATATATAAGATTTGTTCTGTATCTCTAATATAAAAAGGTTTTAGAAACCTTTGTAGAATTGTTGCTGTTTACTAGATATATGTCTGCCATTTGGAGTGAACTGAAAAGTGAAGATTTGTCACTGCTTTGAGAGTTTATAAGTGATCTGAAAAATCACTAGGCTCTGAATATTTTAATTGCATTAATTTTGGATAAGTAGCACTGAAAAAGTGGACTACACGTTCAGAACACGACAACATCACAACTAACTCTCATTGAGTTGAATCAAAGGTAATGGGAAGGCTTTATACTTCTGAAAATAAGATTATTTAGATAAGGGTCTTAGAATGTTGGAATCAGAAGCACAAAGTCCCTCCCACCTGTTAAAAAAATCACATTCCTCTTATGTATGAGATATATATTTTCATGCAACTATATGTATTACTGAGAACTGATGTCCATAGCGATAGCTTGGCTGGTGTTGAGCCC
Source organism: Piaya cayana (assembly GCA_013389865.1). Lineage (NCBI taxonomy): Eukaryota > Metazoa > Chordata > Aves > Cuculiformes > Coccyzidae > Piaya > Piaya cayana. Next base: position 18,886 of record WAAB01014954.1, on the reverse strand, counting down.
TCAGGATAGATTATTGTGTATATAATACTGTGGATAGTAGAGGAAAATGACCAAAAGACAGAAATTGTCTTCTATGAAGGGTTTTCTTTTAAGGAAGTAAGTTAGCTAGAGTGGGCAAATCGCTGAAGCCTGGGCTTGGTTTCCCTGGTATACTTGACAGCAAAGCAGTCAGAACAAGGAATGAAAATTAATCTCTGTCATGCTGAGTGCTTTTTATGTGTGAATAAATGAATTTTGTTGAGCCTTTTTCTGCACTCAAGACCAAAGCCAGCACCTACCATTTCTGGCTAGGGGCAGACTGTGCTGTAGTCTTGTAGTCCAGCTGGTCACTGAGTGCAAAAACATTTCTCCCTTCTGTTGTCAGTAACAGCATATTGTTAAATGAATGGAGATGAGTACTTATGAGCAGCCAATGTTTTAACTGTACTATTTGTTTATTTGGGAACATGAAAGGCAGACAGTACTTCAGATGATTAAAAACCCCTGACATAAGTCACATCTTAAAATCTTTGTGCAGGGTATGCAGAGCAGAGTCATTGAGCACACAAATATAAATCCTGTTAGGTGTTGTCTTAGGAGCTGTAAATAATATATAAAGTTTCTGGTAAGAGATATCAATGTTGATATATTTTTGTTTTGATATGAGTGTGTAACTATAAGACTAGAATACTGTCCTTAGTTAATTTTAAAGTATCATAGATATTGTAAATTTTCAAAGCTGTATGAGTTTATTTCATATAACAAAGTGTTTTGGACTCTAAAGTTACAGGAAAACAGACTGCAGGTATGTTTCTTCTATGCGATCATAAATTTGATATTCTGGATTGTCTGTGGGTTTAATTGTTTCTAGTACATCAAGATGATATTTAAATGAAAAAAGCTATTTTAAAAAAAATATAGATAAATATTTTTTAAAGGGAGGTCTTAGCTTTATTTTGAAATAACAAAGTAGTGACAATAGGCTCTAAAACTCAAAGTTCACCCAGGTTTTTTTACAGCTTGATAGAGTAAAATTATAGGAAATGTAGGAGGACAAGACTTCTAGTTCTTGCTTATGACAACATTCACGTTGTTTAAAAAGAAGTGACATTTAAATGTATACAAACCTCTGCCACACCATTTGTTTTGGTCTGCAATCTGTTTTTTGCCAAGAAAAGCTGAGGAAGTTTTGAAGATGCTGCTTCTAATAAGCCAGTCATTAAGCAGAGAAGACACTTCATGTCATGTTCTGAAGTAAGAAAACAGCTTTCAGCATCAAGGCACCACGATGTTGCCTGTTTCTTGCCATGTTTATAACTGTAACTGCAGAACTTCTTTCAGGATAGGCATTACATTTCTTCTGGGATATTGGAAAGTGTAGTTTTTCACTGATGCTGCAGTTTAATAGCATTTCCTACTACATGTTAGAATAAAGGGCCAGTGAAAAGGTATGTGCATGTGCAGTATGGATGTGCGTTGTTCTGGGAGACTTGCTTAAAAAAAAAAAGTAGGGTTTGGGTTGGTTTATTTTGTTAACTTTTAGGTGTATCATATAGTAAAATGTCATCAGCACCAGGTGGTACCACCACTCTCAGCTGAGTGCTCTGGTACCTGCACAGGAATACTGTTTCTTTTTCTGCTTCTGGCTCTTTCACTTCTCAGCGTCTGGAAAGATTTTGACCTGCTTCAAAAACTTACCTTTCTCATTCATCTCCCTCTAATTAGAGCTCCTCACTATGTGCTGGTTATGGCAGTCTGCACAGATTTAAGAGTTGTTGATTCAAACAGCTTTGGCTGCTGAGAAAAACAGTACTACACATTATATCTTCTCCACAGGTGTCTCTGCTACTGGACTGTGATATAAAGAGGTGGTTTCTGTTGTTCCTGTCAGCCTATGTAAGCAATAATGTGACTGCATCCATAATTCCAGACTCTTAGATGCCTTTGCAACTCTCTGGTCATAGCAGTAATGACAGCATTCCCTGAGATTTTTCATGTTATGTTTCTTCGATTTGAGGAAACTAATGTCAGAAGATGTAATACATGTGTATTCCGTGAACATGAAGGAAAGCAAAGCTCAAACATTTTTTTCTTCTCAATAGTATAGAAGAAAATTGTTTTCCTGGTTTGGGTAACAAGAGAAATGCCTGTACCATCTGCATTATTTCTAGATATATCCCAAGGAGTTGCTTAGTAGCTGATCTCTAGCCAAGGATATAAAAAAACCCCAAACCCTGAAGACAGCCACTAAATAGAAACCCAGTAAGTTGCTATGTTGTACTTATGATAACTTGAAATAAAGTAATGTTGGCTATTAGTCTACTAATTTATCTTTTAAATGCAAAGGCATGCCACATTACATCAGGGGGAAGCTGGAAGCTTAGGTTTATGATTTTACTTTGTTAAGACTTGGTATTATATTTTCATAGGGGGATTATTTAACTAATTCAGCTGATTTGATTCTATGATTTTTTAAATTTTTTCTCACTCTGTAAAAAAATCATGCCTTGTGTACATTTAATGGATGTTTAGGACAGACATTCTTTGGGATAAAGAAAGTGCTTATGAATACAGTAGATTTTCAAGGAACACATTTTAGGTTCGTATTGTCATCTAGCATAAACATCCAACAAAACCAAACCACACCAAAACCCGGATTTTCATTCTCATTTCAGGGTAATTGTAAGTTTGGGAAGCATCCACTACATGGTTTATGATTAACAAAATGTTGATACTCTATTAAAAAGCTTTAAATTCAAAATGGATTTGACATTAACTGAAAAGCTCCAAAATTTGCTAATTATCTTAATGTAAAAAAGTATTACAAAAATTTGCCCTGTGTTTTTTCACTTCTATACTTCATTGCAGAATTGAAGGAACTGAGGACTAATTTTACCTATATGGAAATGCAGACTGTTTGGAAAATGATACTTTTCTTTAAATTGATTTTTCAAAATAATTATTCTAAACATAAGTAAAACCACTCACTTTTCATGTCTTGCATGGGATAATAGTTGGAACACATTTTTCAGCAAAAGTGCTTCTTATGGGCATTTTTTTCCTGATATTCTACTATTCTTTTCTTGAAGGAATACCATAAATGCTAATCCACACGTAACTCTGATAGTAAACCTTTCAGTGGACAGGGAAACATGGACTCATTATCAATCTTGTTATTTTTACATGATGTTTTTACTAACACATCGACTGAAGTTTTGAAAGTTTATAATAAAAATGTAAGTGCTTATTAAGGGATAGTTATACATGAATCAGTTATTGAATGGCAGTTTTGATTCCACTGTGTCTCTCTTGTGTGGCATCTTGAGCTTGACTAGGTAGCCTGCTTATGTTGAAAAACAGTGCTTGATTTCAGATTAGTTTTAATTTGACTCTAAGGAAGCTCAGTTGTTGTTTTGTCTCTATGAGGTGATGCTGCTTGTAATATTTTTCTTTATGGTTTGCCAAGTAAATTGATTAGTAAGGTTCAGCATGTTCCAGTGCTTCTGTTAAGGAGAAGTTGAACAAGCACGTATCTACATATTGTATAACAGAGATTTTGAGTAACATGGGGATGTGGGCTTTCATCACTCACAGGTTCTGGAAAATGCAGCCTTGTTGAAATAAAAGTATGAACGTGTTCTGTTAGAACAATTGTGAGTTAATTCAGTTTATATTTTTCAAAATTCTAAGAAAGATACTTTTAAGTATTAAATAGTAGATGATTTTGATGTGACTGGAGAAATTTCTTGTGTTGTGTAACATGAAATAAAAGTGAAACCAGCCCCCAGTTTTCATTCTTTTATAAATGGCAAGAAGGTTGTCTTTTTAATACTAATTATGACTGAAAACAAATTTCAGGATGTTGGAATATTTATATTTCTTGGGAAATTCTACTTTCCAACTACTTTAAGAAACTAATTGATTAGATTTGGATATTTTTAAAAGGTATTTTTTATATCCTGAAAACACTAGTACCAATACCTTTCTTGACAGAGACGAGAAGAGAACTTCAGCTATTAGGAAGCACTGAGTCCAGTATTAAAAAATCATATTCAGTATCTTGAAAGGCACAACTTCATTGTGCAGCTTCAAAATGAAATAAGAAATCTGTACTAAATTGCCTTGCTATTTGTCAGAACTCTTATGGTCATCAAAACCCCACTGAAAATCACAACACTTAAAAGCTTTTGTTTTCCTAAATGAAGTTTGATGTGAAGTAATGCAAAGATAGAATGCCATCAGTTGGGATGTCCTCACTACTCTTTTCCACTCAAAGAGAATGATGCTCTTTCCAAGGAAGCAGAAAAGGAGATAGAGGGACAATATTGTCCTTGGTAGAACAGCAGCTTTCAAAAATTTAAAGATATTAAATATTGACCAAGAGTTGCAAACCTTGCTTTCACAGTTAAAAATGACCTTTTTGGAGACACTTGCATTGTCTTCTTGTGTTGCAGGTGTCTAGAGAGGTTTTTCTTCCTGAGACTGTGAAGGCAATTTCTTGCACAATTTCCGTAATTTAAAAAAAATTAAATATTTCTTATGTTTATAAAAGCATGATCACATATTGTATCATCAAATCAGATTAGGAGACCTCTCTGTTTGTCAAAACAAAAAAAAAAAAGTTGTTTAGAGGAGCTTCATAGAGTAGACTACATAGAATAAAATAGCTTGCAATAACAATTGTTGATATGGAAACAATGTGCAATAGGTAAGACAGCTTTGTACAATAAGCAAATTATCAGAAAGTGCTTTTTATCCTGCATCGGCTTGGTTTTGTTGTCCAGAAAGTCTGAATAGCTCAAGTCTGTGTGCAGGAGAGATGTAGTAATCTTTGTTACTCTTTGTAGTAACCTTATACAATACACAGTGCTTTGTCAAATGAGTTGTGGTGTGGATGACTTCTTTATGGTGGTTGTTTCACCTTCCCTGGAGGTGTTTAAGGCACAGGTGCTGAGGGGCATGGTTTAGTGTTTGATAGGAATGGTTGGACTCGATGATCTGGTGGGTCTCTTCCAACCCGGTTGTTCTACGATTCTATGATACTATGATTTTATTGTATCCAAAAAGCATGGTAGCTGATCTTTTTTGAATGTTAGGTACTTGCAAGTTACAGTATAACTATGTGACCTCTCAGCTGGCATTGCATGCTTTCATTCTTCAACATTTTAGGCTGTAATTCACAATCATTGTGAAACCAAGGAGATGAACAACATTGCTGTATGAAGAGATCCTGCCTTCCCTCGTAATCTGAGCTGCTTATTCCCATCCTCTTTCTGCTCTCTCTTTGCCACAACATTGTCTGCATTTAGCCCTTATCCAAGCTAAAGTGTACATGAATTCTCTATTACCCTATTTTTTTACCATGGCCAACCCAGGAAGGGGAATTAGGGAAGGGAAAGGAAAACTCGTGGGTTGAAATAAAAACAGTATTTTAATATAACAATAGACAAAGATGGTATTATAATAATAATTACAATAGTAAGAACACTGTATATAAGGTGATACTTAGCTGGTCCAGTTACTGATCACAGAATCCATACTCCCAGAAGTGAATGCCAGATGGTGAACACTGTGAGCACAGTAGTTACAGTTAACAAGGAAGTCACAAGCAATGTGAAGAAATCGCCAAAGACGGAGACCAAACTCAGAGCACCAGAAACGGGACACTGAGAAGTGCTGAAGGCAAGCAGGACCCCGAGGGACAGTGGACACAGAGAAGAAAGTGGACATCCTCAGTGAACTTCCTGCTTTTACATGCAGTATTATGTTCATGATATGGAATACTTCTGTTGGCCAGTTTGAGTCAGCTGTCTTGGCACCACTTCTCCCAACTTTATACACCTGCTTACTTGTGAAGCATGGAAAACCGAAGAAGTTCTTGGTTTCTTTGATAATAATCTAAACCAACAGTTATTTTTCATCATTCTTCTCATATGGCAATCTAGAGATATAGCAGCTGTTGAGAAAAAAATATTAATTTTATCCCAGACAAGCATAAACATTACCTGCTAACAACTGTAAATGATAGGTGTTATCAACACTGTTCTCCCACTGAACTCAAAATGCTGCAGCTACTAAGAGAATTGACTCTATCCCAGCTAAAACCAGGACAAATATAAAGGTCAGGCAGGATAACTTGATTCTGGCAAAAGTTATTACTTTGGGTTTTGGGGTGTTTGGTTTTTTTTTCGTCTGGTTAACTTTGAATGGGTTTGGTTCCTCATTCCAATTCTGTGTGGTGCCTACCCACACAGCAGCTCTGTTCATTCCCTTACCTCCTGAATACAGTCTTTGTACTCTTTCTGACCTGTGTTCATCCTCAAGCCCCTCAAGACTGCTTCTGTCTTCATTTTGTGCTTTCTCCCAGCTTTACTCTCCTCACTTATCCATGTTGAAGGAATGATAATATTTTCCTGCTGATAATATATCCAGTATTTCTTGAGCCTGCTTATCAGAAGAGATGCCTAAAATCTTTGAGTCAATTAATTTTTCATTAACCCTTTGCTCTCCTCGTTCTTCATTCCTTTTACTGCTTTCTGCCCCTCCCTCTAATTAAAAATACACATGGATTATGATTTCCTCAGCTGCTGTCATGCTAAATGTCCTCTATGAAAATATTTTGAATTTACTGATCTCTGTAGGATGGATGTCTTGCAGTGAAGTTACAGTATGTCTGTCACTGTCACTTGAACATAAGCATTACAGGATGGCTTGTTTGCAGGAAAGATGTAACAGGGTACTCAGATGTGTTTGATTGTCAGATATGTTCATTAGCTCATGAAGTAACATGAAGAAAGTACTGGTACTATTAAGTCGCTAAAACTGCTATTCACAAAATTACTAAGTCATCACTCCTTAAAGTAATGTGCTGTTGGTACTAAAGGAAAAACAGTAATGGACTGTCATTTATGACTGCTTTTTATCATTGATACTATATCCTTAAGAGACCTTCTGGTGCTGTTTGTCTTGCAGTACAACACAGAGTTAGTTATCTTGGGTGCACTTTTCTTTTTCCTCCAAATAGTTCGTGTTGCCATCAGTTAACTTGCATAACATTGAAATTTATATTCTCCAGCCTACAGAAGTCGCAGTCTTGGAGACTTTCCCAGAGTAAATCTGAAGGAGTTTAAAAATGTTGAAAGCTACCTATTTGTTAATTATTTTAATTTTTCTGATTTGAAATTTTTGAAGTTTTAATTTTTAAGTTTTATTTTTTGCTTATTACTCCTGTTATGATACAGCTTTTAACTGGCAGTAGATCAGTCTGTTTATGTACTATCAATGTGCATTTTTTTAGTATGTTTTTAGAATTTTTGTTTTGTCATTATATGGTATTGTAATGAGCCCATTACAGTCTCGAGAGAATGGTTTTGGTTGTTCAGCATGTTGGACAGAAATCAGAATCTCGCCTTCCAGGACTGTAGTGCACTGAAGTGAAAATTTATGACCAGCTCTGTGGAAAAGTGCCTTTATTTCCTGTATTAGAATGTCTGTCTTATATGAATGACTTTAAGAGTTTTCAACTGTTTTCTGGATGTAGCGAGTAGCCAAGTTCAAGTTGACTTTAGATAAAATTAGGTTATTATAAAGCTGGATTACATTGAAAGATGAAATGATTCTAACAGATTTGCGTTTTCTTATTGAGTACTTTATCAACTTTGCCTGTGAAAATTTTATATAAATCATTATAGGAAAGGCATAATGCAGAGCATACATCCTGTGAATGGGGGAATGTTGTAGACACAAACTCTCAATTTTCATCTTTCCTGTTTTCCTTTTCTCTTCTGCTCTTTTTTTTTTTTTTTCTTCTAAGGAAGCTTTTTGGAGGTGAGCACGTTAGTGAACTACACTGTCTCCAAAGCAAACAAAAAAGGGTGGGGAGTTGATGAGAGGGAGGAGGACAGGGAAAAGATGCAGCTGCTCATTTTTAGATTTTGAAACTAGCCTTGAATTCTGTGGCATTTTCTTAAGCCTTATAATAATAATTAGGGATGCAAATTAAATGCAACATCTTTGTTATGTTGTGGTTGCCAACAAAAAATTATATTAAACTAATATCAAGTTGATTATTTGAATTCTTGTCTAAAATACTATTGATGGAAGATGTTTTCCCAGATGATATTGTGTGAATAAAGTGTTTCTACACCAGTGAAAGCTTATGAAAAAACAGTCAGCCTTATGTTGGTTTTTATTTTGTTGTGCCATCATCCACACTGGTAAAAGATATTTCCTTTTATTTCACCTACTAGGCATTAGAAATCCCTATAAGCACTGTGTGCTTCCTTTCTATTGAACCTGCACAAGAACTGTGCCCTCTCAGCAAAGATGACCAACAACATCCTGCACTGCATTAGGAAAAGCATTATCAGTAAGTCAAGAGGGATGATCCTGTCCCTCTACCCAGCGCAGATGCATCTGAAGTGCTGGGTCCAGTTCTGTGCTCTCCAGTACAAGAGAGACAGACAGATTGGAGTGAGTCCAGTGAAGGGCAATAAAGATGATTGGGACTGAGACTGTTCAGCCTGGAGAAAAGAAGACTAAGGGGGATCTTATCCATGTGTTTAAATACCTTGGGGGGCCGGGGGATAAAATAGGTGGAGCCAGGCTTTTCTTGGTGGTTCCAGGCAACAGGACAAAAGGCAGTGGATACAAACTGGAACATGAGAATTTCCACCTGTACACAGGCAAACACTTTTCCCACCATGGGCATGATTGAACGCTGTCACAGGCTGCCCTCAGAGGGTGTGGAGTCTCCATCCTTGGAGATACTCAAAAGCTGACAGGTCAGAACTCTGAGCAACCCACTGTAGGTGACCCTGCTAGAGCAGGAGGTGGATTGTGTGGTCTCTAGGGGTGACTGCCAGCCTCAGTGAATCTGTGATTCTTGGATGCCTTTGTTCTGATATTTAGTGGAAATATTGAGCTATGTCAGGTAACAATGGACATGTGGTGTATTCTCACATACTTTTCTCAATGGTATCATTAATGAAATAATATTTTAACACTATTAGGAGAAAACTTGTAGCTGAGGAACAAAGCTTATAAAATCATTCAGGTTGGAAAAGACCTTTAGGATTATTGAGTCCAACTGTTAACCTAACACTGCCAAGCCCACAACTAAACCAGGTGCCTAGATGCCATGTCTTCCTGTCTTTTAAATGCCTCCAGGGAATATGACTCAACTACCTGCCTGGACGGTCTGTTCCAATGCCTGACAACCCTTTCTGTGAAGAAATATTTCCTAATATCCAATCTAAACCTCCCCTGGCGCAGCTTGAGACTGTTTCCTCTCATCTTATCAATTGTCACTTGGAAGAAGGGACCCAAAACCCACCTTACTGCAACAGCCTTTGAGGTAGTTGGAGAGAGTAATGAGGTCTCTCTTCAGTCTTCTTTTCTCTAGACTAAACAACCTCAGTTCCCTGAGCTGCTCCTCATAGGACTTGGTCTCTAGGCCTTTCACCAGCTTCATTGCCCATCTTTGGATACGCTCCAGCATCTCAGTATCTTTCTTGTACTGAAAGGCCCCAAACTGAACATGGTATTCAAGGTGCAGCAACTGGTCTACTTGATCCTGTCATCCGAGTAACTGATAAAGATATTAAACAGAATCAGGACCAGCACTGAGCCCTGGGAACCACCACTTGTGACCNATAGACAACATCCACAGCCTTTCCCTCATCCACTAAGCTTGAAACAATGTGTGGAATGAAACATGTTTGGGACTTTGTTGCACAACTCTTCACATGTTAGTGAGCTCTAAGCCATGTAAGTAGTCTCATTGACGTCAGTAGGACTACTTCTGTAAGCGTTCACCAGTGCAAGTAAGGGTTGCACAATGTGTCTTTGTTTGTAATGTATATGTGTATGTAACACAATATTTAATTATCGCTTGAAACCTCTTTTACTTCATTGGTATATTCATTTAAATATCTCAAATAATACTGCTTTTCCTAGGACATATTTTACTGACACAGAGATATCATTACATTCATTGCCTTAAAATTGAGCAGAGATGGCATCTCTGAAAAATCGTCTTTTTGTTCACCTATACACCTGAAAAAATGGAATGGCAAAAAAAGAAAATAATTCTCTGCCTTCATTATGTTTTAAATAATTTGGAGTCACTAACTTTTTTTCTGATAGCTTGATGTAGTCACTGGTTTACTTTTAGTGTTTAATTAATCTGATGATAGGCTTTGTTTTCCCCAAAACAGAACTAAATAACGGCCATTTTTCATTTTAAACACTACTCAAAGCTTAATTTTGTACAAAAGGCATCTTTTATCTGTATTTATAGTAAATCTGAAGGTAAGGTAAAAAAGCAGTTTCCAAGATAAATTATTTGGTACTAACTTTATGTATTTCAACTTTATTGCTAAAACCTCTACTCTAGTGCTTTGGTGATGTTGAGGGAAGGCTGTCTTGTATTCTAACATTGAGTGATAAAACCAGAATTCCAGTCACAAAACCAGTTGTTTTTGAGACTTTTGTAAGCTTTTATTTTTTTCAAACTTCTTTTCTAGTTGCAAGTATTAAAAATCAACATGCTTGAGTTGGGTTAGAGACTTTTCTGAAAGTACTATAAGATAATGCATATAAATAGATTGAATTAAATCTCTTTGGGATTGTGAAATACTGTGTTTAATTTAGGAAAGTAAGCCTATTCCACTTTTTGAAGAGGGTAGATGCTACTCATTCAGGCTAGTGATACCTTTACAAAGAGATAATCTCTAACACTGAAAACTCTTTTAAGCAAGTAGTTTAAATAAGGAAAAAAAACCAAACAAATTTATTGCTGGAAGCTGAAATAAGAAAGGTCGATAATAGAATTAGAGTGTGGTTTATTTTTTTCTTTAATAGATACACCAAATTATTACCCATTAGCTACCTGAAGAGATTAATTGAAAAACCTGCTAACTCTTTTACAGCTTGAGTATTTCTTTAAAATCAGATGTCTTTTTAAGAGAAGGTATGACTTTGTTTACAATTAATTTTATTAGGCTTAATGTGAGCTGGCAGGTGACACTCTATTTTAATCAGTAGGTGAGGATCTTGACAGTAGTTTCTATCTGTCCTAATAAAAATGAACCTGTAAAGAAAATGGCTGAGCTTTAGATCAGGTAGGAATAGCAACTTAGCACAGCTTCTTGCATCATCTCTGAAGTTTTCCATTCATATATTGAGCAGGCTTGTGCATACTACAGTTACAAAATCTGCAAAATACATAATTTAAATTGACATGCCTTTTAAAATATATTTTATTTTAGCCATGATGTCAAGAAAAACGTTGGGACTATTGTGCCATGTTTTTGAAGAGCTCGCTTCCAGTGAACAAGATCAAACCTTTCTGCATTTAACCATGCTAGGTTTCTTCTTAATAGAGATTTTTAGTGACATACGTCACTGAGGCTTGTAGCCTCTCATTTTGTAAAAGATGTTGACTGTATTTTTCTTTAAGCGTCCTAAGACTGTAGAATTGTCAGGGATTGAAAAAAAAAAAAAATCTGGTCTGTAGTGCTGCAGGTATGGTGATACTACTACCAAACACTCAGGTGTCCGGTCTTGTTGCTAAATAGAATGTTATTTGACTGTGTGTAGTTACTGAAGAAGAACCTTGTGCCCTGGGAAGCTGCCCTAACATGTCTACTAATGTAAGTGTTAAGATCAAGTGGGATGCTGCTTTGAAAAGGAAGAACCTTCTCTATATCCTGTTCAGTGCAATAACAGAGTGAGACTTGGCACAGGCATGTAGTATCTTTCAAAGGAGGTTTCATCATCCTGAATCTTGTGTGTGGAATAATTTAAGTAACATTTTAAGGAACAGTACTATAAGATTATATTGGTTAGTATATTATAAAAGATTTACAGAAATTTATTCCTGGGAGTTCATTTGAAGAAAAGCAACTGTTAAACTTCGGTAATAAAGGCAATGAGACTATTCTTGAACCAGAAGAGTTTAATTGAATAGGGACTTATTCAGGGACCAGCTATTATCATAGAACTCATAAATCAAGAACTTTGTTGCAACAGCACTAATCAAGAGAAGAGTTAAGGCATTCATACCTTGTATAATTCGTAGATTTTAAGGAGTTTAATTTACAGTTGCATATGATCTTCCCAGGGATTGGCTACGTGCTAAGTTGATGTTTTTCATAATGAGTTACAAATGAACTGCATCTTGGTACTTTTCACTATTAAATTGAGTATCACTGGTCAGGTATATTTTTAGCAGGAGACAAGGTAGCCCAGTTGCGTGCCTGCAAAAGAGAATAAAAAATAACAAATAATTACATCATACTAAGGTGTTCTTAATGTCAACAAATGTATTTTTGCTTGCTTTAGAGTGACACATTATTTTAAAGTATGTTAATTATTATTTTTATCAGTAACCTTGTGACCATACATAGCTTTCCTCTCAAGCAAAATTTTGAAATAAATTTGATTTACGGTTCGCAACTTTTAAGGCATTTCTGTATTACTTTTGTTAGCTTTTTTATTGAGAGTTAATTAAATCCCCAGATTTGGTTCCATCATGCACCTGGAAGGAGAATAAAGCCCTTTAGAGTCCCACAGAGTTACTCCAAAGTGCTAATTAGAACTGGAGAGAAGCTCCTCTCAAACCAGGGAAGTAGCGCTCAGAGTTTTAAAAAGCTGCATATATCAAATAATGGATAATATTACAGCATAACACTATATATGCTGTGCAGGATTATACCATTCAGACAATTTGAAGTGAGTATTGACAACCTATGAAAAATGATTATTTAAATTAGGATTACTCATTCACCTCATTAAGCATATGTATAATTCCTATGGAAATGTTGCAGACCTTTTGCCTCTAGCCTATTAAAATTGCTTTAATAAACACTCTGACATGAATTTTTGCTTTTTTAAACTTAATTCTGAAAGAGTGCTCAGAGCTGGCAGTACCATCCAGTTCTTGAGTGTTAGATTTTGGGACACGTAACCAGCTAAGTGTCTGTAGATATCTAGGGCTCAAGCTTGCAAGAAGCTGGTAATACCAGAAAAAAACCACTGTGGAAGTTGGTGGGCAATAAAGGCACATATGGCTGTGCCTTGCTCAGCATCTGGCATGTTCAGATGCAAACATACATCCGTGGCTTTTTCATGCAGAATAAGGGATGTGGATTACAGGATACAGAATGAGTTGACTATTAGTACTCTTTCTGTAGAAACACATTCTGGCTCTGTTTGGCCAACCTGGTCCTTATTTTCTCTAAATCTTAAGCAGTGCTGCTGGTCTCCTGGATGAAATGATGCATCCTGTTCTGCATGAGTGACTGCACTTGATTGTGAGTGAAGCTGTGGTCTGTCTGTACACAGTTTTATGCAGTAATTGGAAGCTGACATAGTTAAGGATTCATCTTTATAGGTAATTTGAAATGTTTAGTGGTAAGATATATTATGTGGGAAAAAAATTCTCTTTTAAAATTCCAAAATTTACAATATAGTCTTATTGCATACTGCATTGTTTTTCACTGCTAATACTGTGAGTGCTGGAGCAGTGTATTGATTTCAGTCTAGAAATGCAGGTGAGAGTTGCAGGGGGAGGGGCAAAAAAGGTGAATGGATCTGCTCACTGGTGAATTTATGAATTAATTTTTCAAGAAAAGAGAAATGCGAAAGCAGTTTTGCCAGACCAGTAATGTCAGATTTCACATAGTCTGGGACTTGGTTGCGTTACATTCCTGTATACTTAAATGGATTAAGATAAAAAGTCTGACTTGAAAAGGATATTCCAAAACTGACTGTGCCTGTGGTTTTGAATCCTGATGCTTTGAACAAAGAAGGGATTGATTTAATGGGATTAATGCTTAATCCAAATGAAGCAACGTACACACATGCCTCGAATGCTTTTGAGTATAACTACAAATATCATTTATCAGGTTCTCTAGAAAGATGCAGAGAGGTGATTTTTCTATAAGAAAGAGATGGGGCAAGACACTTTTATTAAAAGAGAACACAAGGCAATGTTGTGTTCCAGGTAGCTCTTCTGGATTACTTTCAAGTATTTTTAAGGCTTCTTTTTTCTACAAGTGTATTTTCAAGTGCTGATTTTGAGGAAGTGTTATATGTCTCCATTATTTTGATATTGCACATGAGAAGTTTTATCTTAATATAATACTTTTTTTTTTGCTTATATTTGAGGTAATGTTTTCTCTTTCAGATAATATCTTACCTGGAAAGTGTTTATGATTTGATATTTTTGTTTTGTTTTGGTTTGGTTTTGTTTTACCTTGACTTGCAGGTTTTCTTTGTGGCACAATATACTTGGAGAAATTATGACTTTGCCCATGACTCTGTGACCCTTCTAATTTCAGGGAAGAATTATTCATTAAACCAAACAAGTAAATTTGTAGGTCTTTTTGTTTGGTTTTGATTTTGGTTTGTTTGACTTTTATTTCTTTAAAAGTTAACACATTCAACATTTACAACATTTAGACTTATTTCCTTTCACCTTAACTAATAAAAGCTTTCGTGATAAAGCTTTCTCTTTACAACTACCTGAAAGGAGGTTGTAGAGAGGAGGGAACTGGCCTCTTCTCCCAAGTGACAGGGGACAGGACAAGGGGAAATGGCCTCAAGCTCCGCAAGGGGAGATTTAGGCTAGACATTAGGAGGAAGTTTTTCCCAGAAAGGGTCATTGGGCATTGGAACAGGCTGCCCAGGGAGGTGGTTGATTCACCTTCCCTGGAGTTGTTTAAGGCACGGGTGGACGAGGTCTGAGGGACATGGTTTAGTGTTTGATAGGAATGATTGGACTCGATGATCTGATGGGTCTCTTCCAACCTGGTGATTCTATGATTCTATGATACATGAAGTCCATTTTTTTCTGTTGCCCAATGTATACCCTCACAATATGTTTTCAAAGTGTTGGATCCTGTCTAACTGGGTGAAAGATATATCATATGCATGCCTCACTACATGCTCTCCAGCCCGGGAATGAGAATTTTTATATGAAAATTGTAGTTCTTACCTAATGGTGAGATTTAGTTGAGCTAGTGGTTTTAGAAAAAGACCAACTATCATAACACAAATGAAAAAATTGCAAGAATTGCTAATGATATGACTGACATATGTTGTTAAATGGAGCAGATTTTTAAACATAGCTCTAGGCTTCAATTCTTTCAGCTCATTCATGATCATTTGTGCTTTATATTGAGCTCATTTAAGCTATTCTCAGAGGTCAGTGCAATAGGACAGGGATTAGGAGTCAGAGGGTGGAGTCATTAATTGATTCAGTATTACACAAGTTATCTAATACCTAAGAAATGTTTTAAATATTTTAGGCATTTTGCTGAAAGCAAAAGTATAATTTTCAAGTGATTTTTGGCTTTTTTTTTTAAATGGAGGCTTTTGAAGGCTGATTCAAAGACAAGGAGTAATTACTGATAATTAGGGTTTGAAGGAGTTATTGTTTCTTTGTTGATTTTTTAATCCAGCTATGCTATATCTGTGATAGTAAATAATCACTGCAAAGGAGCATTCTTATATACTTTTTTTTGTTGTTGGTTTGGGGTTTTTTTATAGTGATGTCCCAGGCAGGCCTTGGGTGTTGCTCTGGAGTTGGATCAGGCTAGGGTCAGTTCCCAGCAGGCAGTCATTTTGTGTTCCTGTTCCAGTTTTCTCTCATCTTCATTGCTAGACGTCATGAGATTTTAATATTAAAGATGGAGAAAGTTATAAGCCACTTGCTTTCAGCTCTAAACATAGTCAAGTTACTGGTGTAGACAAACCTACCATGTTCCCTTGCAGTACCATTACAATCTAAAATGCCTAAGATGCTGAGTATGGTGTCCTTTGTCACATCGGCTCAAGAAGATCCTTTAAAATAATAGTGGTTTATGGTTTTTTTGGATTGTTTGTTTTGGTTTTTTGTTGGTTTGTTTTTTTCAAATTTTGATATCCATTGATTTTCCAAAGAGTGTTTTGCTGGCATCTTAAGAGGACAACACAGGCTGTGGCAGCATTTACAGTTTCTGTCTCTCTGAAACCTAACATAGACATTGAGGACTGTGATAAACAACAAGATGAATATGAACGCATTTCTTACATGAATCTTCCTATTCCATAAGCTCTTCCACTGTTCTGCTTTAATTTTAACTAGTCATTGAGATAGATATTTCAGTTTGTAACTGTCTTAATTCACATGAATCTTCTTGAAAAGTACCTGTAAGATGACCTGCTTGCATAACACACCCAGCAGCAAAGCAAGTTCCCTAATTTTCTCTCATCTTAATTAGCATTTTTTTAATGCTACAGATTTTCTTTTTAACCTGTGAAGCTGTTGCTTTACTTACACTGGACAGTGGGAGATTGCTCTGTGAGTTAAGTTAATCTCTTTTAGGGTTCTACCTAGTGAGATATTGGAGTTGTTGAAATGAAAGCTTTACTGATAGATGAAAAGGAGAATCCAGGCTTGAGCAGGCCAGGCAATCACTAGGTGGGGCAGCCTGGAGTACTCACGCTGGCTTTGTATGGGACACAGAAATATAGGTACATCGGGAAGTGATGTCGGTGGTGCTGGGGTTTTTGTTTTCACTGAACTTTTAGTATAAATACTAACAAAACCAGTTATGAGACCCAGTTATGCTTTTGAAGCCCAAGTGATCTAGTCTTGGTAAACTGTTGAAATAAAGGGAAAAAAGATTCTTGTGCCAGTTCATGGTCTACATGAATATCAGTTTCTCTTCAAATAGCTGTACTAAACTTGATAAATTATCTTCAGATAAAGGTTTCTTTTCCCTTAGTGTAATGAGGCCTATGATTTAAGTATTAATCGTAGAATCACTGGACAGTTATTTGTTGAACCAGGCTATGACAAATGTTTGACTTTCTACTTTTTTGTTTAAATGACTGGACTGTGATACTTGATAGTAATGTTTGTATAGTTAGTTTACTAAAATAATTCTGTCTTCAACTATATGTGTTTGTGCTATTATTTGCAGTGAAAAATAAGCTACTTCATGTAGTTTGTGAAGGAGAAAAACCCCAAAAATACAAACAGCCCCCAAACACTCTTATACATGCTCCTGTGAAAGCCAACAAGCTATTAAAAAAATGCACAACAAACCTACAAACGCCCTCCCCCTGCTCTGCCAAAAAAACCCCCAAACACCACAAAACCCCACAAAACCAAACCCCAACCACAAAATCAAAATTCTGATAGACTGGCATGAGCTATGCCAAGTTGAGGGAATGGCTAGAGCCTCAGGCGTATGCAAATTGAAAAAAGAGGACTGTTGTTTATTTTGTAAAGTGCACTAATACATCAGTTTATAGAAATACTACAGGTAAATACAGTTGTTTCTTATATAGTTTGATTCACCTTTCCCATTCCTAACATCCCAGAATGAATATCCTGCCAGAAAGATTGTTCCTCCTGGCAGTAAAAAGAGGCCTATCAGTGGTCAAGGAATTGTGTTTTGGGTGGTGTTTGGGGTAAGCTGTCTTTTGCCCTCTGCTTTATATTGAGCTTTGCCAATTTTATATCATACTACCCTATAATAAATGAGATACACAAACCCCACAGTGAGGTGAAATGCATAAAACCTGGCATTTATTGAAAAAGCTATATTTCTACTTTCTGTTCAGAAGGTGCAGCCAAGAAATGGAAAAAATGAAACAAAGGTAACCTTGATTGATGTTTTCCATGTGTATGAATGAACTTCTAAAAAGCAGATGGCATGGCAAAAGAGAACATTTCAAATAAAGATGTACAAAGGGAATGTAAATGGGTGTGCTGGACAGGAAGCCAGGAGCTGCTGAGCTAGCAGCAGGCAGCTGGAGCTGTTTCTTTGCCTATGGCTTGTTCAGAGGGAAATGAAAAAAGGAAGGGCTTATCTGATACTTTAATGTCCTTTTCCATTATATTTATATTATCGTTTTCATTATTTAATCACAAATCCAGAACAAATTGTTAATGCATGCATAAAACACACCAACAGCAAGTTGCTCCAGCACTGAAAAGTGGCTTTATCACTTAAAAATAAGAAATCAAGGGAGAAGGGTGGTTTGGGGTGGGTGTGTGTTTAATTAAACAGTATATGTGCATGAATCAGGAAGGCAAACTCTAGTGCATAAATTAAATGAAGGGACATTCAACTCAAGTGCAGCCATATTGCTCATTTAATTCCTAGAGTGATTAGGGTTGTTCTAGTCCTTTTGTGCTTTCTGGCCTGCTGCATGCTAGGCTGTTGGCCAGAGTTCAGCCCTCCTGGGTGATGGTGCCTCTTAATAACTACTACAGCTCTGTCAGAGGACATACAGGTTCCAAGTACAAGAGGCTGTATTTTCTGATGATGCATGAGAAGAAGCAAGAGGAGCTTTAGCTTGCGCTGCTTGCAAGAAAGTGTATAGATAAC
The DNA here is from genome assembly GCA_013389865.1 of Piaya cayana. NCBI lineage: Eukaryota > Metazoa > Chordata > Aves > Cuculiformes > Coccyzidae > Piaya > Piaya cayana. The sequence continues at coordinate 518 of WAAB01014954.1, read as the reverse complement.
ACAGTTATGAATGTTTCCTTTGTTAGAAATTCTTGACGTGTATGCTTTATGCTCTGTAAGTAATGATGAAGAAGAATGAGAGGTAGGAAACTTCCTGTTGTGTAAAGATTACTATGGAAATAATAGACATAGTCTACTGACTTTACTAGTCTACTGGTCCAGTAGTATTAAGGGGGTAAGAAAGGAGCAGTGAGGAACTATTTCCAATATGAATGCATGTAGAAATGTTTACTGCCCAGTATACTTAGAATCAGTACATTAGAAACAAAAAAACAAACAAAAACCAGCAATGATTTGTGTTTTGTTTGTTTCTAGTTTTGTAAATGATACCTGATTGGCATGATAACCTTTGCTTCCTCAGTTTGGGTATATTGTCCTATTAATTCAAATATTATTAATTACTGCATCTGATTTCTCAAATATAGGGTTTTTTTAGATATTTTGGAATTGAAAAATTACAATGGTTCAATAGAGAGATTGATAACTAGGACTAAGATTGATCACTAAGACTAAGTGAT
>WAAB01014953.1:3690-17690 GCA_013389865.1 Piaya cayana | reverse complement strand
AAGAAAAAAAAAAGAAAACCCAAACCAAAAAAAGTAATAATGATTTTAATTTATGTATGTTTTAGCCACTTTTTGGCTTTCCCCAGTAAATATTTCTACGAATCACCTCCTGGACCACAACAAACTACTTGTGAAAGTATGCTGCAAAGCCCAGTTTTAAGTTATTTGTCAAGGTTCCTGTAGAAGCTCTGTGGCAGAACTCCCCGAAAATGTTGCTCAGCTGCTTCAGCTAAAGCATCATTTATCCTTTCTTCCTTTCTTCCCCCACCAGACTGAAGAGGTATTTGCAACATTCACTCATAAACTCTGGGTTATTCAACAAGTTAACCCAAAGCTTATAGTCTGTATCCTCCTGGAGTAAGCAAGTCTGATATATACTCAAAGGAGATTAGACTGGATTACCTAAAGGAGAAAAGGGCACAGGGATAACAGGACTGTGAGTTTGAAGATTGTTCAGATTCTTCACAAGGATATTAAATGGTACTGATTTTCAGCTTTCCAATAATTATAAACTTCTGAATGTCTTTGCTTTATACCTTTAATCATTAAATTTAGACATTTAAAAATGAACATTAAAAAATGTGTAGAATAATAGAAACATAGGATCATAGAATCGCAGAATCATAGAATGGGTTGGAAGGGTCCTTAAAGATTATCCAGTTGCAACCCTCCTGACATGGGAAAGGACACCTTACACTAGAACAGGCTTTTCAAGGCCCCATCCAATCTGGTCTTGAACATGTCTAGGGAGGGTGCATCCACAACTTCCCTGGGCAACATGTTCCAATGCCTCACCACCTTCATTCTGAAGAATGTCTAGTCAGTCTTCCACCCTTCAGTTTGAAGCTATTCCCTTCATCCTATCACTACATGCTTTTGTCAAAAGTCCCTCTCCAGCTTCCTTGTAGCTCCCTTCAGGTACTGGAAGGCCATTATAAGGACTCCATGAAGCCTTCTCTTCTTCAGGCAACCCCAGCCCTCTCAGCCTGTCTTTATAGCAGAGGTTCTCCAGCCCTCTCATTGTAGTTGTAGCCCTATTCTGAACCCATTTCAACAGCTCCATATCCTTCTTATGTTGAAGATTCCAGAACATGGACTAAGTACTCCAGTTGGGGTCTCACAAGAGAGGAATAGTGGGACAGAATCACGTACTTCAACCTGCTGGTCATGCTTCTTTTGATGCAGCCCAGGTTACCATTGGACTTTCAGGCTGTAAGAGCACATTGCTGGCTTGTATCAAGCTTCTTATCAATCAGCGTCACTAAGTCCTTCTCTCACAGGGCTACTTTCAAACACATCATCCCCTATCCTTTACTGAAACTGATGATTGCCCCAACCCATGTGTAGGACCTTGTACTTGACCTTCTTGAATCTCATGAGGTTCACATAGATCCACTTCTCCAGCTTGTCCATGTCATCCAGGACATCCTGTCCTTCAGGTGTGAGACCTGCACCACTCAGTGTGTTGTCATCTGCAAACTTGCTCAGGATGCACTCAATCTCACTGATAAAGATATTAAACATCTCTGTCCCAACAGGACACCACTTGTCACTTGTCTCCATCTGGACATCGAGCCAGATGCTCTCTGAATCCGACCATCCAACTAACTCCTTATCCACTGAAATTTCCACCCATCAAATTCATATTTCTCCACCTTAGAGGGAAGGATATTGTTGGGGACCATGTCAGAGGCTTTACAGAAGTCCAGAGAGATTGCACCATTAGTTTTCCCATGTCCACTGATGTGGTTACCCCATCATAGAAAGCCCCTAGGTTCATCATACAGGACTTGCCCTTGATGAAGCCATGTTGGCTGTGTTGAATCACTTCCCTGTCCTCCGTGTGCTTTAGTATAATTCCTAGGAACATCTGTTCCATCTCCTTCCCAGGCACTGACGTGTGCTGATAGGTGTGTAATTCCCAGGTTCATGTTTTCTAGCCTTTTAAAAAAATGGACACAGTGTTGCTCTTCTTCCAGTCACCAGGGACTTCTGAATGCCATGACTTTTCAAGTTGCCGTGGAGAGTGACTTGGCATTGGAAGTATCTCACTGCTTTGCTATAGGTGTGCCTGAAATTTAAAATTCTCACATCTTGACAGGTGCCATGGTCAAAAATTCAGTAAACTACTGCAGAAGTACTAAATATAAGAGTTTTACTAACACTGGAAGTGCTGCAATATGTGTTTGATTTATACATGTCTATATATAAATCCACTTTTCCAAAAGCAATTAAACATTTCCATAATCTTTCTTTCTTTAAATATTTATGAGTGATTATGTATCATTTCCAATTAAGTTCTCTGGCTTACTACATTTACAGGAAAATGCTAATTGCAGCAATATCCACAACAGTTTCATATACATATCATGTTTTAATTTCAGAGTGCAGTTTTCTGCCACTGTTTATTTGTTACATTTTTTTTTGCTACCTGATTTTGAAAATCTTTTCAGTATAAGAGGAATCACTGTGTTCCTATATATATATTCAGAAATCTATGTGTGGATAATGAACAAGAACATCTTAAGTAGAAATAAAATATTAGAATAATTAGTAGATGGTGAGGAATACATACCTCTGGAGAACAAACTTCATGGTCAATTATATATCTAAAGAGGTATTTGTGCTACTTCCTAGATGGAATATGCATTTAGATCAGCTGAGTAGTGCGCTAAATGTGCAAATATACAGGTTACTCAACACCTCCATTCACCAATGAGGAATAATGTATCTCTGCAGGATGTGGGAAGATTATAGTTAGTCTCGGATATGTCTGATTATTTCTATTCATAGCTATTTCAGCTGATGAAGGAGCCCACATTAAAATAATTGTTAAGTTCTGTTATATTATAATCCTGCAGAAGGAGTTATCACTGACAGAAACACTTGTTTCCATCCCTAAGAAAACCCACTCATTCAATGAGCAGTTGTTCCACTACTGCTGATTCTTGTATTGACTTTTCCATATTGATTCAATTAAGTTCATTTAAGCCTACAATTTGACATGGCTAGTGGGAGAAGCAAACTTTTTTCATTTGGAATTTGGTAATTTCTGCTTAGACAGAAACCATCTTCCAGGCCTCAGAACTTCTGGATTTCTCTACAGTCATCAGGTGCTATGAAACCATCTTGAGGATTCTGAGTTGCCTATTTCTTCCCAGGGACTCACTTACTAGGTGAAATATCATGTTAAAAAAGCTTTCTAGTCTGTATACAGATCTCTGTATTCAACATAAGGCAGCTTCACAAGATCTTTAACCACACCCAGAATAACTTTTCTTCTTGTAATTCTAAAGTCCTAAGAAAGTCTATCATAACCCATGTCTCTACCCTGGTCTCAAGCCCTTCCTTCTTCCTTGTAATTTATTCTTCTGACACTTCAGGGAGTTTAGTCAAGACTTGGGTTTACACAAGGTTTCACATAGGAAGGAGAAATCTTTCTGGTTTATGCCCTGTCAGCATTACCCTTAACCTACAGCGTCCCTCTGGCATACTATTGATCAGAATGCAGTGACAAGCAGACAGACAGACCTTCCTCACCCTTATAACAGACCAAAGTAGTTCTCAGGCTCTCCAAACATGCAGCCAGGAGGATAAACCTAAACCAGCACAGTAAGTAACAGAGGAGTGGGTAACAGAAGACTATGACATCAGAACATGTGTAAGGCAAACAATCATTCATTCATTGTGCAACGGGAAACACCCACAAGGTCAAAGGATAAGCATTTCCCAAAAGGTCACATAACTATTTTAACCACTGAAATCTCCTTTTGTTGTTGATAAGTGGAACAGTCTTACACTTTTGTAAAGAAACCAAAGTAAAAAATGGTCATCTGGAGAGTAAGGGAGAAAAGAACCATTCAGTTTTCCTGTAGAACAAAGTGGCAAAAGACTATTTCATTTCCATGCTGGTCCCTATTTCAGAGATGTTTATTCTCAGAAAAAAAAAATTATATTTTCTAATATATCTTCTCAAAAGGTGACTTTTTACAACACAGAATATTTTAACCTGATGACCATTTATGAAACTTTGATAGTTGGAATCAGTCAAAGCAGAAGATTTTTTATGATTTATTGTGCTCTACTTTGTTGGAAATAAAGTTAATGGGGTAGTAAAATGGAAACATAGTAAATTATTTACACATTTATTTATTCAGGGTATACACGAATGTCATGATTTTTCAGATTCCAATCAGTTTAGGCAAAAGTACAATCAACTGTGGATGGAAAAGCCAGAGGTTCTAATGTTTCATAGATAGACTGTGCAAGAAAAAAGTAGACAAGTTTTGGAGAAAAAATTATATTTAGGTATCAATTTTAAATTTAGGTCACTTTAGCAGCTTATTATAATAGTAGGTTTATTAACAAAATTATAGGAGCTTTATTAGGTTTCTTTTTTTTTCTGGGGTATAGTTACTTCCTACTTTCCTTCTAGAACCATGTGTGGTTTTAACCACTTAAAAACCTAATTTTGTTCCAAGTACAGTTTGCTTAAAGAATTGTAGGTTTGTTGCTTTTAACATCCTTCTAGGAAACAGACGTTTCTGCACAGGCAATAAAACCACTGTAACATAGCTGATACAGGTGTTGAGAAAGAAGCTGAGAAATCATAGGCCATAGATAGAGTCAACAGCTACTGTCCCCAGAGTGCCAAGGTTGGGACGAGTAAAATTGCAGTGGCAGCAGATTATTGACAGTTACAGGGGAAAAAGAAATTAAAAAAACCCTCAGACATTTCCTTCACAAGCTTTATTCCTTTTACTGATCTGACAGAGAGTTCATGAAGGTAAAAAGCTGTCTTACCAGCTATGGAAGCAGCGCAAACCACAGCAATGACTGCTGTGACTTAAAGAGCCTGCTACATAAGTCAGTGGTTTCTGCTATGGTATGTTGCCAAAATTTTAATGAGTTTCTTCTAGCACTTTCCACACTCTGCCTGTAATACACATGACATTTTCTAGCTGAAATATGCTGCTGACCACCCATAAAATCTCATATAATTTCCTTCTTCATGTCTGTATTCCTTTTTCCGCATCCTCAGTATTACCTTGCATATAACTTCCTTGAATTTCAACCCTCTTATCTCACAACCCTACCCCAATGTCATGCTCGATAATGCTTTAGGGAAGTAGTATCACAAGGAAAACAAAGGAACTTTCTGATTATATACATGAATTGCAACTAATATTTTCCTAAAGTTGATTTATTTTCAAAACAGAAAATAAAGAAGTGTATTCATTTTGGTAATGTTCATTTCTGAAACAAATTATTAGTATATTGTGTAAGTTTTTCCATTTCTGGAAAAATATGTTTGACAGATAAATTTTGAAACAAATTCATACTTACTGGGGAGGGTTTTTTTCAGTTTGTAAGAGTATACATTCTTCTAATATTTGGAAGAGGCTACCATGTCAACCTGATTTCTCAAATACTTTAGAAAAACAAATTTTCTTTTTAAAAACTTGCCTCTGAATTTTTTGAGATTTATGAAAGGTAATATTTTCTTCTTTCTCCTCCCCTCCCATTTGAGAAGAAAATAAATCCTGGGTCTTGTATTTAGGAGTCAGAATTTAATTTGTACACAATGCCTCATTCAGATTTTCAGATTTCATAGATCTCCAGAGCTCCAAAGAAGACAAATATTTTGTATGCTTTAACTACCTAATGTCTTTTACTTTTGAAAACCAACTACCAGTGAAGAATTACCAAAAATCCACTTTTTCCTGTTATTTAACAAAGTGGAAAAAATATGTCATTTTATGGATAGATAATATAATTTCACTTCAAAGTTCTGCTTAGTTTTTATTGGTACTAGCACATCGATATTGCTATGCTAGCATATAGATGAGCCCAACATGGAAATAAGCTAAGCACGTCAAAGTAATTGAAAGAATTATTATCCACAGACTCTGTCTACTGCCACATAATTTATAACTTATTGAATTTGTACAGAACAAAGCACAGAATATATCTAGCCATTGTAGTGATCCGTGGGAGCTGTAGGAGTTTCCAGGACAATTGCTCAGCTCATGCTACCTGCCTCCTTGACAGAAGGGCAGGAGAAATAGTGGTGCACCGTGTGATCATGTGGACTTTACTCACAAAGAAATCCAGGTGAATTTTGCACCAATTTATGATTTGAGTCTGCTGTTATGTCAAAACAACAGCATAGTCTTAGACTTCTAACGCAACAGTGCAGCTTGACTGACACTTAAGTCATAGACTTAAGGCAGGAAGAATTTGCAAAAAGCAGTTACACAGATAGTAATTTATGTACAGATTACCTTTTCTTAATAAATGTTCCTCCAACATCTTATCTAATAACAGAAATGCTTAATATCCAGTTTATATTGTAAAAAGTTAACATGTACCCCTGCAAATATGCAACCGCACTTATGATTGCAATGCTCTGTAGAGATGCTCTCTTAAATCTTGTTTTCTAAATATTTTGTTTTGTTTCAAGTGGATGTAGTTTATACCAAAATTTGTATTGCCACACAGAAACTGACTCTGTTAAATCCTGATATGACACACCTACTTTACTTTTGAAAGAATATTAGTTTTCAAAATGTGATTATGGTACCTTAGAAGATACTCTGTGGACTATGTTATTTCAGAACCTGTCATGCTTTGCACAGTATTTAACTGAAAGGGACAAATGTAAGAAATGTTAGTAGAATTCCTATATTTCTGGTTATAAAAAGGTGAGCACACTGGTCTGACAGGATGTCTAGTGTTCAGAATTATTTTCTTTTGGATCGATCATCTACAACAAAAGTCTGTTTCGAAAAGTAAATCACTACTTTGGTTTACTGCACAAAATCAATCTATCTGTCCACTTTGTGCAAGCTGTTCTGCATGATTGCTTCCTCATACCATCTTCAGATTTTCTGCTTCTTATCAAGTTGCAACATAGTGCATATCCTTTGCAATCCATGAGAAAATACTGCACAGCACATAGCTTAGCAGTAAGTTTTTAAATAGTCTTGCTGATAATCAGAAAATTATTTTTCTTAAAGAGTCTGACAGCTCTTGTACTGGCCCTCAATTAGGTGCAGGAAGAATTAGTTTCTGTAAGTATTTTATTTTTCTTTCGTTCAACAATTCAAGCTGCTACAGAACTCATTTTGATTTCAGCCTAAACCTTTCTACTATCTGGATATCTAATGGGGCTGATATTCTTAGCCAGGATTAGGTAGCATGATGGTAAGCAATCAAAATCCAGATTAATTTACAAGCTTCCTTTTGTGAAGATTTCTAGAAAATTATTCAAGTGTTGGTGAGAATATTCAAATGACAGTGGAAATTTTTAATACAGGAGGTTATGGAGAAGTATTCAGGCAAAGAATTATGGGAAGTTTTTGAACTGTAATACTTATTCACACACACCACCAAACTATTAATCATTTGAACATTTTCAATGCAGGAAAAGTACTTTATATAACAACAGGCAATACCGTATTTGCTTTACTGAAGTTATTTCATTGACAAAAAAATGCGCAAACATTTGGCAAGCTTTGAGAGATAAAGCTAGGGAAATTATTAAGGCTTTTGTTAACTGGTTGGTGCAGTGAGGAGGTTCATAATTAATCCTCTTGTATCCTTGCTGAGCAAAAACGTTCAGAAATTTGTGCAAAGACTGTCAAAAATCAGATCTTTTTTTTAGACTCGTGAAATTTAAACGCTTTATGCAGTTTAATGATGTGACTCCTTAAGAACAACTTTGAAAACATGTATCCGTTATAAAAAATATTATTAAAAGAAACATTGTTGAGTGTTTATCAACAGCAATTGTTGGAGGTAGCATAATAAAAGTACAAAGTCATAATGGAGTCTGCATTCATCCAGCCTAACTGCACTTCAAAGAATGCTCTTACATTGAATTAAGCAGCCACCATGCTAAACTCATGCAGAAATACTGTCAAGGAAGTTGCATTTTTCTAATATTTCAAATAAAATATTGCAAATGTGCAGACTTTGTTGTTTTCATATATTTTGTATTTACACTAGAGACACGCCTCTTATTCTGTGCTACAGGACACTCTAGAGTATGTTTCTGATCTTTATTCCATTTAAATTCCAAATAACTTGAACTGCTGAGGCAAAGAAAATTATTCTGGTTCTATGGCAATCCAAATTTGGCCTTTCTTTACAGAGAACAAGCTTCCAACTTGAAAACTCAATGTGAAACACAAAGCTAGTATACGGGAATGCTACAACATCTTTAGTAACCATAAACTATTACAGAGATGAAAACAAAGCCCACAAGAACACTGCATGGGAACCGCGAAATATCGTGTGTTCTGTATTTTTGACTACAGCTTAAGAATTAACAAATATAAATTTTAAATATAAAAAGAAATACAATAAAATTTTGTTAACATCTGTACAATAGCATTTTATTTGGAAAAACTGGTTTAATGTGACACTTTATTTTGTTCACTCTTTGTGGCAAGGGAGTTTTGTTTCCACTTTATAGATATGTTCTTGCACTTCTACTGATATTTGTATTCCTGTGAGTACCACCAACACAAGTTTCAGTTGTTGAACTCTGAAAAAAAATTAGAAGATCAGAATAGAAACTACTACAAATATTCAACTAACAGTTTGAGTTATGAAAAACAAAGAAAGTAGTTGTAAACTACTGTCATTGTATTCTTTTTTATGTTTGAGACTCTGTTTTAACACAAAATTTAAAAGAATTTTGCAGTTAGGTCTATTCCTTTGCTGTCTGGCGTCACAGCCTACACTAAGTGGAGATGACAGTCCTTGAAAGGATGAACAGTTATTCTCCATATAGACATGTGAGATTCCCCATTGCTTACTGATAAAGTAACTGAATAATTTCTCCACTTCCTTCATCAGAGGTAATAAACATTTCTTTGCAGACAACAAGAATGTAGTATTATCTTTTTCAGTTATATATACTAAACTCTTCTGCTATGCATCTCTACTTCCTTAGCTGAAGTATAACCACAGCGTTTATGACTTCAACTCTCATTTCAAAGCCTGTGCTTAAAACAATTATTTACCTTTCTTCCCTTAAAGCTTTTTTTTTTCTTCATTTTTTTAAAACAGGGAACATTACATTATACTTGACAGATTTGCAACAGTTGTCTATCTGTTTAGACTGTGATTCAGAGTCAAAGGTCATCCAGGAAAGTGGAGATGATACATTTTGATTTGTAACCTTAGTAGTGAAGCACTACACAGATACAAATGTCAACACTGGAATGGCATGTTAAGGAAGATATCCCTTCTGTTTAGTGGCTTTTCACAGTTAAACATTGTTGTTGCTCCCACATTGAAATCTATTCTTCATAATGTGTTTTTGTAGGAGAAATAATACTGTAAAAACAAAGGATGGGTTCATATATAAAGTTATTAGAAAGAGAGGACACATTCGATTTCCCACAGCCATGAAGTCCCCCTTAAAGCTTACTCATTAAATATTATATCAGCTATTATTTATCAACCTATTTCAAATCTGTAGGAGCTCAAAACACATTTATTGATAATGATTTTTTGTGTAACAGATACATAATCTTATCCAATTTTAGAGACATTTAGGATGAAGGGAAAAAAAGCTTATACTATATAGTCTTTTTGGGATTTAGAGGTTCACTTTACTCTTTTTTTAATACTTATGCATTAGGGTATCTTTCTAAAAGTTATAAACATGATACTTTCATACACATTACCAAGGAACTGTCCCACTACAATGCTCCTCATGTCTCTTCTGTTGATCGTGCAATTTACATGAATTTAATTATATATTTCTAACACCTTTTTAAAAATTACTTTAAGAAGTACAGAAGTAGATTTATAGTTTTCCATTTCCTCATTTTTGCATTTATAATTAGGCAGGGAAATTACTGAATATGTAAAAACAACCATAAGATCATTAATTGAAAGCCTCTGTGATTTCTTTTTCAACCCTACTAAAATTAATACTTTTGACATTTTGAAATATATCTGTATTGTAACTTAATTGGAAATCTTGAGAATTAAGCCAGAGTTAAAGAGTAGCTGATAGTCTAGAAGATAAATCAACACTACAGCATATATAAATTCTATGATTCAGTTTGCTGTTGCATTGTGCATGACTCCAACCAGTCTCTACTTTGCATTTGGTTTATTTTGAAATAAAATTTAATGCTTTGACCACTGATTAGGATAGACAGATAAAGGTATCTCAGCATACATTGACCTTGGAATTTCAGGTTGCTTGTGACATATTGTTGAATTTTGAGAGAGCTTATTTTACTCATGGACATTGATGAAGTGCTAAGAAATTTGTTTAATCTACCTTCAGTTTCAAGATGTAGAAAAGACTCTGGGAGACAAGTGGCAAGAGGATTCTTTCTTGCGATAGGAAATCATCTTGTGTCAATAACAGCAGAAAGACACATCGATCAGTTCTACAGACATCCATTAGAAAATTCCTGATTTTATTTAGCCCACTGAATTTCCCTAGTTTTATCTTAGAATTTCTTTAGTATTGTCATTTATTTGTAAAGAACTACAGCCTTCACAGTGCCATTGTCCTGAATGCCACATAGATAATAGGTTTCTATGAAGAAAAGACTACTCTGGGTTCACATGTTACTGTGGTTGCAGATTGTCCTGTTGTAATCCCCTGCTATTGCATTTAACACTCTCCTAATTCTTTCAAGAGGCACTCATAGGTCAAGTGAAGGAGCAGAGCTGGCCTGAGTTGTGTTTTTCTATACCTTGCAATATTCCTTTGAGAAAGTACAAAGTCAGATTATTCAGTTGCTAGAAGCCATGGACTGCTGTGGGGAGGCTAAGTAAAAAGCTATTGTTGAAAATTCAAATACATAAAACAAGTATAATTCTTTAGATTTTTTAGAATAGTATAGGGACCCTTGTTGAGTAGTTATAACTGAGTATCTCTGTTATAAAACTCAGAAGTTTAAACTGCTTACTACCTTGTAGAAGGAGAATGGGAATAATAATATAGTAGAGTCAGATATCTGCAGTTTTCCTGAGGATTTCTAAAAGCTTTCTTTTGAGAATATACTCCACTATGCTGTTGTAAAATTCAAATATTTCACCAAAAGCAATAGACTTATTCTGAGGCTATATTGGTATACCATGTCTAAGTAATTTTTCCCAACATATCTTTCCACATACTCATATCCTTCTATGCTTCTATAAGGCAAAAGCCAGATACTAGAGAATTTATCATTCACCTACACTATTAGCCAATTTTTCTTCATGTACTCAAAATCAGCATTGACAAACAAAAGAATACCCACTGATCCATTCACAAACTCTGTTCGCAGGATATGATTTTTTTAGCTTTGGCCAGGACTCCTGGGTTAGTATCAACTTTGGCTGGAATGACAGCTTTAGCCTTCGTTGTCATATTATTCCATTTCCTGACTCAGAGCACAGTATCTGGCAACTATGAAAGATTCCTTTTTAACTTTTGCACAAGTACACATCTTGTGAGTACATCTACAGGAAATGCCAATGGATGATTCATTTTTTCTCTACATTTTTCTTGACAGATAGCCAGACTTGCCAAGAACACAATGAGGAGAACTACAACAGAATTAGTCTACTGTTTTACAAAGCACTGAGTACAATCAACGTAAAATCCCAGAGTCTTCAATACTCTCTGTGTAGAGTAGCCACAAACCTAAGGTCCTGACAATGGTACAAGAACAACAATGATGCCACATCTAATATGATTTATTGATCAAGACAGAAATTATGGTAAGCTGAAGAGGAACCTTGAGGTTTTAAGTGACCTGATAATAGAAACTATTCCAGAGAGCTAGTATTGGAGTTGTTAATTCTATGCTTAGTCATCAATATTATTTAGTTACAGATGCCTTTTAATTTTGTTGTTTCTGTGAATGCTGCATAGCTTCACAGATCAGAAGATTACTCGTTCCTTCATTTTGTGGTCTTCGTGGTCTTCATGGTCTTTAGCTGAAACTTCAGTAGAAAATTAAGGAAGTAATTTAGTTCACTGTGTACAGTCTCCCATTAATAGCCCACTACACAGCTGATTCAAAGCAGATCTTAACAGGCCAGATCTATGGGCTGAGGCCAACAGGATGAGATTATACAAGGCCAAGTGTCAAGTCCTGCACTTGGGACACAACAACTCCATGCAGTGCTACGAGCTTGGAGAAGAGTGACTGGAAAGCTGCCAGGCAGAGAAAGACCTGGGGTTGTTGGTTGACAGCCAGGTGAATGAGTCAACAGTGTGTTCAGTGACCAAGAAGGCCATTTGCATCTTGGCTTGTATCAGAAATAGCATGACCAGCAGGTCCAGAGAAGTGATTATGACCCTGTACTTGGCACTGGTGTGGCTTCATCTTGAATACTGTGTTCAGTTTTGGGCGCCTCATTACAAGAAAGACATTGAGGCTCTGGACCACGTTCAGAGAAGAGGAATGAGGCAGCTGAAGGGGCTGGAGAACAAGTCTTAGGAGAAGCAGCTGAGGGAACTGTTTGTTTAGTCTGGAGAAAAGGAGGCTGAGGAGAGACCTTATAATTTTCTACAACTTCCTGAAAGGAGGTTGCATAGAAGTGGGTGTTGGTCATTTCTCCCAAGTAATAGGTGGTAGGGTAAGAAGAAATGGCTTCAAGTTGCTGTAGGGTAGGTTCAGACTGGACATTATGAAAATTTTCTTCACTTAATGGGTTAGTGAGCACTGGGACAGGTTACCCAGGGTGGTGGCTGAGTCACCAGCCCAGAGGGTATTTGAAAGATGGGTGGATTAAGTGCTAAGGAGTATGATTTATTAGTGGACAGGTATGGTAGGGCTGATAATTTCAGAAGTATTTTCCAGTATTTTCTATGATTGTATGGTTCTATGAATCTATGAAGGTAAGGAGATTTTGTTTGGGTTTTGGGTTTTTTTTTTGTCAAACAGAAAGGTCCTTAAATATGTGATATTTAATTGTTGGTGGTATGCTTCAGCTTTTAAACCTAATAAAAAAATACAGGAGTCCAAAAGACAATGAAATGGTATGGCTGAATTCTACTATTCAGAAAACTTCAATCAATCATATCTAAGGTGATGCTTCTACTTTTAATAAAGGAAAAGTGTTTCAGAAGCAGCTTCTATTGGGTTTACTTTGATTTTTGGTTTTTTTTTTTAAATTTTTCTTTTATAGTTCATCTACATTTTTTATAATTGATGTAAGCATTTTCCTCCAGAAACCCTGGGAATTCCTAGGGAAATTCCTCTGTGAAGTCTGGTATCCACAAGAAGAAACACAATCTATAACTACATTTTGAACTTTGAATAATTTCAATGGAATTTCAATTTGGCCACATATTTTTGAGACATTCCAGGTATTAACTCCTCTGTTTGAGTAAAGACAACTGCCTTTCTGCAGAAAACACCAGCTTGTAAACAGAACTCACCTTGCAGGCAAGTTATCCTCTCTGTTGGCCATGAGGCTGCCAGTTTGAGACATACCTTGTGTCACTGTACACCCTGTCATAATAGTAGGTCCTTCCCTGAGATGATTACATCTAGTTCAAAAATAAGCAGGCTCTTGTATCATTTATATCGTATTGTAACATATTGCATTATATATACTGAAATATATATGCATAACAGAAACCCCAACAAAGTGGGGAAGAATAGCATCACAGAATAGAAGTTAAGAGGAAGACGGGTTGCATCTCCTTCTCCATTGAGAACTGCAGAGTTACCATGATGCCATCTTCAGGGAAATAACATAAAATTTTCTTGTTTTTTTTTTTTCAGTGAGAGATATAGTAACATGGAGCAAAGCTTTTTTTCCTTCTCCATAGCATTCTTACAATAAAACAGCCCTTAGAATTTGCAAATCATTCCCAGTCAGCCTATTTATACTACAAAACTGTGTTTGCCTGTATTTATAACTCATTCAATTACAAAAATAAATTAATAAGATATACAAGCACCATTATATTTTCATTCCAATCTTTTATAAATATTTCAGTTCTGTCTTGGATGTTAATA
>WAAB01014951.1:66770-95483 GCA_013389865.1 Piaya cayana | reverse complement strand
TAAGACCTGCTGCAGCTACAAAGAGAACAGAAGAAAAGAAATGAAAGAAAAAAGAATTATAAGAGACAAATAATTGCAAGAGATGGGAGATAGTCGCCACCTTAGGAGCTCCCCGTGGAGCAGCCCGTGTTTCCTTGTTCGGTGGGTCCAGAAGAGGGCGGGTGTCCACACACAAACACAAGACAGAGAGGGACAAACAACAGAGAAACAAGACAAAACAGAGAACAGAGGAAGCAGAGAAGAGGGAGAAACAGACGAAGGCAGGAGAAACAGAGACACACAGACCAAACAGAGAGAGCTTGCAGCCCTTCATAGGTCTTTTTAAACTCTCTGTCATGTGGTTGCACAGGCAACAGGCAAGTCCCTCTCCCTAGGCAAGTCCAGACAACCTCTCCAGCACTTCCAGCCCTGCAGGGAGGCTTTGTGCCATCCAGCTCATTCCGGATCAGATCCTCACACCTCCTCACCCTCAAAGGAAAACATTTCTTCCCAAGATCCCATCTCGATCTCCCCTCTTTCAGCTGAAAACTGCTCCCTCTCCTCCTGTTCCTGCCCTCCCTGAGCAAGAGGCCTCCTCAGCTTTCCTGCAGGCTTCAGGTAGGATATTTTCCAACTATCCAGAAGTTTTTCAGTGGCTACTTTTTTGTATGATCTATTTTTTTCTGTATTTGTTGAAGAAGGATAGAAGTTTAAAGCTGTGGTGGCTAAAACTCTCTGCCCAAACCACATTAACACATCTCAGTAAAAGACAAAGGATCTAAAGTTGCAAAGCATTTCATTTTGCACTGCTGAAATCAATCCAAGAGATTTGTAAGTGTTCTCCTATGTTAATAAGGAATAATTCTCATCTATTTTTTACACATGTCGTTTGAACGCTTCGTTTTCAGTGCTTGTTTTAAGAAGACTGTCCTTTGTTTATGAAACTTATTCACAAAAATAAATGGAGAAATAGCATTTGCCCTCCTTTAGTACCTCTAAGCCCATGTGTACCCTAAGGATTAATCTCTTTAAATTTAGATTATTTGCCCTGAATGAGAAATAGCCTGAAGGTTCCCTGGCTCTGCATAACCACCACATGGAACTGGTTATAAACACCATTATACTGCAGCTCTACACAGCCCAGGTGGAAAGGACAAGGATTATTATTAAACATTTTTATAGCACAACAGATGTACAAGCAAACAGTCTAACACAGAGGAGGCTGATGAAAATAAGGATACAGAGATGTAACAGGTGAGGAGGTGTCAGGTGAGGAGGAATTGAAAGCAGGTGGTTTGAGGAGGTGGGAGGGTGAGCTGAGTGGAAAGGGCTGTGTCAGATGCTCTGTGAGGTCCCTCCTCGCAGGGATGAGGTTCTCTCAACACCTAGAGCACAAAGTGAGTGGATTAGTTTTTTAATAGTTGTTATATCCTGTTTTTTTCTGCCTCTACACCCAAATGATGCGTTTACACTGAAATCTTTGGTGAGTGCTTCACTGTTTATTGAGCATTTTTCTTCCTGCCTCAACCTCAGGAGCAGTAAATTCAGCTGCTGTTACCATAGGAAAGAACAAAACCACATTATCATAATCTTTTATCTAAAATTATGCTTCCCTTTCAACATATGTGTGTTTAATTAATATTTTTGTGGATGCTGATGTGGTACTGATCACTTTGGTAAAGCAGCCTGCAGCATACAAGGCTTGAGCCTGCTGAAGGAGGTAGGACAAAGCAGCTCATGTCTCCTACCATGTTTCCTATTTTCCAACTATCCAGAAGTTTTTCAGTAGCTACTTTTTTTGTGTGGTTATGCAAAATCTATTTTTTTAAAAAAATTTGTTGCTCACAGAAGAAGGGTAAAAGTTTAAAGGTGCAGAGGCTAGAATTATCTGCCCAAACCATATTAATATATATAGCAGTAAAAGAGAAAGTTTTTAAAGGTGTGAAGCATTTCAGTTTGTGCCACTGAAATCCAAGTGTTCTTCTATGTTAATAAGGAATATTTCTCATCTATTTTTACACATGTGGGTCTGTATGCTTTATTTTCAGTGCTTCTTTTAACTGAAAGAATGAAAAGTGCTTACCAGCTTTTAAAAAGTATTCAAAAAATCAAAACCGAAAGGTTGTTTGTTTTGGAATTAGAGTGGGAAGCTCTTTTCTAATTGTTGCACAGGGAAATTTGTGTCAGTACTGTGTATTGACCAAAAGAGAGCAACAGAGGAACGCGGTACGCGCTGCAGGCAAGGGGCCATTTTACCCTGTGAGCAGAACATTGTCTCGTTCAGAGCCTGCGTTTTACCTGCCTCTGAAAGTGATGGATGTGGTGCAATTATTAGTTAGGTTTATGGCTATCGATGATGTATGTTTTATGGATCATGTTTTTGTCTTTCAGTTGTTTATGTACAATGTGTTTCCTCATCCATTCTGACTGCATTTAGGGTGCGTGTTTAGACATTTGCCAAAACATTGCTGGATTTTATTTTATTTTTTTTTTTCCTGTTAGAAACTTCTTTTCAAGAGCAGATTTTGCATTGATGAATTTTCTTTGGCTAAAGTCTTTAAAATGTACTTAATATTTTTAGTTTTATTAAATGCTTTGGCATAATGAGGGACATGGTTTAGTGTTTGATAGGAATGGTTGGACTCGATGATCCGATGGGTCTCTTCCAACCTGCTGGTGGTGATTCTATGGTGATTCTATAATATCAGCTATATTTTTTGCTTGACTTGGGGAAAAAAAAATCTTCTAAGCAAGAAATGTGCTTTTTACAGTATTAATGGCTGTCGCCATCTTGAGTATGTAGAGACTGTTTTATTTTACATTTAGTTTAACTCCGCTGAATAATCCTTTTAGCCCAGAGCTAATAGATGCTCTCATATATGTGAGGATACTTATTTAGGCAAGCACGTGGAAGTTCCTTGAAGTATCTTTCCTAAAATATTATGCCCATTTAAAGTTAGTAACTCTGAATTTCGTAAAGGAAAACTTGAGATTAGCAATCCTCAAAGTAAAAAAGAGCAAGGGATGTGTAATGAACATAGTTGCTTTCCAACAAGTACTTGCCTGCAGCATCCAAACCCAACCTGTCTCATTTCTCATAACCTGAATTTGGGATTGCAGGTTGGTTGTTTACAGTCTATATAGAATCAGAGAACAACCAGGTTGGAAGAGACCCACTGGATCATCGAGTCCAACCCTTGCTATCAAACACTAACCCATGTCCCTCAGCACCTCATCTACCCATTCCTTAAACCACTCCAGGAAAGGTGAATTAACCTGTATGATACTACACCTTGTGGTCCTTAGCTGGCATAAAGGTCCTGGGGGCATGGACGTGGGACCTCATTTAGAGCAGTGCAAGGTCCTGTTTTAGGATCCATGAAGGCAGGAGCAAGGGTGGCTTTTATCATAGCAGGCGAGGGGAAGGGAGAGATGAGCAACANTTTTTTTTTTTTTTTTTAAATTGCTGTCTACATTCCAGTCGCTTCCTCTGTCCCAATAATAGACATTTCCTCATCACGGGAGCACTGACTGTGTGCAGTAGAGCTGTGTTTGGGAGGACATACTGTGATCTGGGGACACTGGGGTGCTGATGGTGCCGGAGGTCTGATGCACAGCTTGTGCCAGTGCCCACGCACACAACCCAACTGCACGGACGCCCTCGGGCGAGTCCTGAACTCTGCAAAGACTCTTGAAAAGATCCTGTGGTCCAAATGGCTTCGCTAGGATTCGCTTAAGGGAGTCCAACAAAATGTCAGCTGAGTGACATCTTGATGGAGGGGGTCAGGGAGCAGGAAAACTGGAGAAAAGGAGATGCTGAAGAGTTTCTGTAGTATCCCATTGTGTTTATTAGGAAAGTGGATGATGTATAGTAACAGAAATGAAACATGAGAGAGACTCAAACTCACTCCTGTTTTGCATATAACTGTGGCCAGAGGCAACACAAATGATGATGTGTTTTTCATAGCTGGAAACCTCACATGAAAGGCTTGCTGGAGCCAGGAAGAGCTAGGTGTGCGGGTCACTGGGAAGAAAATGATGTTCTTCTGTAGCCTGGATTTCTGAATGTATGTGCCGCTATTTACTTCTATTTAAAAAATAGGAAATAGTTAATTTCAGAGTTCAGTATGCTGTGAAAGTTCCCTGCAAAGAACAAAAGGGTAGCACCGATAGATGCTTGGTGCGGGAGCGGGAGTGTGTGGGGCTCTGGAGAGCTGAGCGAAGATACAGCAGGATTTGGCTGTGCCTGAGGCTTTGAGCCTGTGTTTGTTTGTTGTGGTGTGTCTGTTGGAAGAAGGAGCTCTTCATCTGAGACCTCCGTGCACGGAGAGTGACCCTGTGTGTGCCAGGCAGGCTCTGCCCCTGAAGAGCCACTCTCACATCTCTTTGCCAGCTGCACATAAGTGTTGGATTGAACCTGGTTTTCACTCCCACTAGAAGAGACGTCTGCATAGACTACTTGAAGTCTAAGTGTAGGCACTGCATGTAAATAAGACAAAATGTGTATTTACAAATCTCCATGCATGTACACACCTTAGTTTTCTTAAAATATTTAAATCCAGAATTCAGAAGAATAGATTGTTCATAAAAATATGGTTTTTTTGACTACTAGCCAAGCCATCATCTTTTTTCCAAACATTTTCTGACTAAATAAGCATTTAAAAGAAGCATCAACACGTAATTTTAAGGCTGCTGAAGCATTCAAAGCTGAGGGCTCCGGATGCCTCACATTTAAGATTGAAAATGGAGCATTTCTCCTGTTTCAAAAGCATGGACTCTTGTGAAATAATCTTGACTAGTTTGGTGCAAAGTGGGGGTACACCAACTCTGTTCAAACGAAAGGTACTTTAGCATAGTTGAAAATGCTGAATTCGGGAATGCTGCTGTAAAACCTTACGGATCATTTAGACTGAACTCACTTTCCTTCCTAACGCTGCCTCCCACTACGTGACAAGAGCGTTCCCTCTTTCTGAATTAATCAAATTCATGATGGGTTCTGCAACCAGGCTAGGGAGCCCAGGTGAGGAAGAAACATTTGCACAAGAGGCATCTAAATGTAGGATTCCTGTGAATAAAAGGTGTCTGTCCTTTGCTAACGAGTTACTTAATGGTCAGTATAATCTGCAAGGCTGTTATTGAACCATTCTTACACAGAGCAAGGTCTTTAGTTTTCATGACTGTTGCTGCTATGTTCTTTTCTCTGTAGAAACCTTCCACTCCTGATGCTTGTGTCTGCAGGATTGCAAGCAGTGAGAATAACAGTCCTAGACCAAAAGTTCTGGGAATTTTTGGTGAAATGGGTTTGTGTGGCTAGGAGAACATGTAGCCTTAGGTTCTTGCTCACTGAAAGTGGGGGGCAACTTTAAAAAAGTGAAGGCTGCCGCGTAGCTGGGACGATGTTCCTGAAGTGGAAAGCAAATGAGTGTCTATGCCAAGAGCCTCACGTGCTCAGGCAGTGCCCTGACACACTGCAGCTGCACACGAGTTTTTTGCTTTGGCTTGCACCCTTTGAGAGTAATGGGCTAGAGATTGCGACTGGAGCCCTGCTGTTTCAAACTGTGATAATATCCACAGAAAAAGCTAGTTAGGGTTGATCCCTGAACAGGGAATGCTTTTCATGGTCACACTGTGACCTGTGAAGGTCAGGTTTGTGAGAAATTTTGTGTATATATACACATACGTAAGTTTATTTAAAGAGAAAAAAAATGTTCTGCCATCTGTTCTCCCATATTTTGGCCATATTTATTAGTGATCCAAAGTGATAGTGGTGCTCCAGATCTCTGCTGATATTTAGTCTGCCTCTTTCTAGTTTCCATCTATTGACAGCTATTTTCTGCTCATTTCTCTATGCAAAGTGGAGCCTAGCGTGCTTTGTGCAGTTGGTAATGGAATTTCTGGCAAAGGTAGATTTCGGATGCAAAGGGAAAGAAATTATTGGAATGGGAGAAACTTCCAATTCGGCTCTCGCTGTGTTTGCTTCTTTGATTTGTTTGTGTAACGCGGTGCTGAAGCTCTTACACCTAAAGAGCCCTGCATCATCTGGTCCCCTGCTGTAAGGATGAGATGTCTGGAAGAGTACAGCAGGGGCAAGAGAATTGCAGAGCCTGAAGATCAGAATTGATCAATACGGAACTTAGAATAATTGTTTAAATCTGTAGTATCCAGCTGGTGGTGGATGATAGCTTCAGACTTCTGCTCCTCATAATGATTGTAATGAAGCTGCAGCTTCCCAGCCATGCCTAATGTGAATTTGGAGACAGTGAATTTGCAGAGTGGTGCCCTCGGCAGCGGGACGTGGACACTGCTGACATGAGGGAACTGGGATGCTGAAACAAAGCATGTGAGCACTGAGTGATATCGGGTATTTATCATGGAATTATTTTGGATTTTTTTTTGTTTTATACAGAAAAGCTTCCTTAGATCAGCAGCCATTTAAAATGGTTTTAAGCATGTAATTGAAATGTAAGATGAATTTATCATTTCATGTTGCACTGCTGTCGGTGATTCCTGGCTCTGTGAATTAGAGCTAAGTTAGGCCAGCCTACAAATCCTGATGTTTCTGCATAATCTCTGCTGTGAACAGTAAAAGCATGTGTAGTCTCTTAATCCATGGTCAGATATCAGCCTGCAGTCAAGGCACTAAATATAACTTGTTTTTAGGACAGGAAAAAAACATTACTTTTTTTTTCCCCCCTGAAAACACACTTTGAAGCAACTGAAATATTGTCTGTTTTACATGATTTTGCTTTAAAAATGACTTTTAAATATTCCCCAGCAGACGTTCTACCTACAGAAAACAGCAGGAGGGTTTTCTTCCACAATAATCTGACAGATGTGTCGTGGTTTCTAATCCCTTAAACCTCCAAAGCCCTCTGATAGTGGATGCTCTAAAAGGCCAGATAGAAAAGCCCGCTGCTCTTTTATTGAGCCTTTGCCTTCAGTGCCCATTCTGCACTCAATCGCTTTATTTTGCTAAAGCAGAGTAGATGATAACTTGAAGTCACAGGAAAAAAATAGTATTTTTAACTCTGTTTTCTAACATACTATTAGAATAATTAATGCCAAGTGAAAACACCATTTAAAAATCTGCATTTACATCTGGCTCTTCTTCAACTCTTTCTGCCGTGCTTTTTTCTGAGATGCTATCAAGAAGTAAATCAATAATAATTACACATACAAAATGACCAGCAGACTTGCAACTGAACCATCAAGATTTTCACATTCCTTAACTATGCAACCGTGTAATCGTATTACTGTACCTCTTGTGCTCTATCATCTCAGGTCTTTTTGTGCGTTGGAATCATTAGGACATCATGTCCGAGTCTACCACTGGTCACTGAATGTGAAGGGTTTTTCTACTTGCCTGGGTAAGCACCTGGCATACACCTTAAAATAATAAAGGCACTGAGTCAGTGGAATAGTCTTTGCCTTTTAGCTTAATTTAGCCTTTTCTTTTTTCCTTTTTTTTTTTTTGAGTAGTTATAGCTTTAATAATCCAAATGTCAGAGGGAACATGAATGCCAGGGATCAGAGTTTCAGTAATCACATTAAATAAGTTCCCCTGATAGTTTGGTGCAGCAGAGAACAACCTGATTTCAGTTAGCAGGAATTTTTGGATAAGTGACAGTCAGGTAATCAGCATCGCAGCACATGTGAGTGACTGCTGCTTCGTTTGCTATAAATTTGTGTTCTGCAGAATTTAAAGGATCATATCATAGAATCATAGAATCACCAGGTTGGAAGAGACGCATCAGATCATCAAGTCCAACCATTCCTATCACGTACTGTTCTGTGGGAGCTGGATCAGAACTTGAATCCAAACTTAAAGGAAGCAAAAGTTTAGAAAGAAAAGCTGATTTATTTAAGATTTTTGACCTTTGCAAAAGCGCAACGTGGTGTTAAATGTGTTGGTGAAACCGAGGGCTTTAATATCTATAAGAACGCACAGTACTTCTTTAAAGTAAGTTATTTATTTTGATAAAATCATAGCTTTCTAGATTTTATAATCCTTGTTGCTTTTAGTAATGCAATTATTTAGGGCTTTTTCTTTGAAATGTGAACTGACTTGAGATATCTCACCTGATAAGGTTATCAACGATTGGTGAAACGACACTCTAGGACTGAGAAACTGATAATCTCTTCTTTGATGACTCAAGCCGGTCTTTTTTCATGAACGCAGCATCTGACTTTGACTTTACATATGGTTTGCTTCTACAATTTTTTTTCAGCTTTAAAAAACCATAACTAACATTTTTCAACAGATTAATCCTACAGTGCGGTGATTCCTTTTTCAGCGAGGATTTTTTAGTGATTTTTAGTTCTGCTCAGGCTAAGGTTCTTTTTATAACAGCTGCATACACATAAACTGTAAGATAAAAACAAAAGAGGACTGACAAGAAATGAAGATTATATTCGAAGACTTCTGTGTTAATGTGTTTCTGCCACTTGAGCAAATGTGAAATGCAAGGTTAAAAAAGACTTCTTTACTACTTGAAGTGGCACATGTTGCATTATGGACAAGAGATTTTTTTTCATGTAGAGTGCAGTGCTGTCTAAAGACATTCATTGTCCATCCCTTCTTATGGGGTCAGGCTTCCTCTCTACTTCTCTTTTTCTTGTGGAGAACCGATGATTTTCAAATTGCCACCTCTCTGTCATGATGTCATGGAATGGTTTGGGCTGGAAGGGACCTCCAAGCCCCTCCAGTCCCACCCCTGCCCTGGGCAGGGACACCTCCCACTGGATCAGGGGCTCCAAGCCCCATCCAACCTGACCTTGAACACCTCCAGGGATGGGGCAGCCACCACTGCTCTGGGCAGCCTGGGCCAGGGCGTCCCCACCTTCATTGTGAAAAATTTCTTTCTGATGTCTAATCTCAGTCTCCCCTCTTTCAGTTTAAAACTGTTTCCCTCATCCTGTCCCTGCACTCTCTGATTGAGAACCCATCCCCATCTTTCCTGCTGGCATTATTTAAGGCTGATATAGATATATAGAATCAAAGAATAACCAGGTTGGAAGAGACCCACCGGATCATTGAGTCCAACCATTCCTATCAAACATTAACCCATGTCCCTTAGCACCTCGTCCACACGTCCCTTAAACCCCTCCAGGGAAGGTGAATCAACCACCTCCCTGGGCAGCCTGTTCCACTGCCCAATGACCCTTTCTGTGAAAAATGTTTTCCTAATCTCTAGCCTAAATCTCCCCTGGTGGAGCTTGAGGCCATTCCCTCTCGTCCTGTCCCCTGTCACTTGGGAGAAGAGGCCATCACCCTCCTCTCTACAACCTCCCCACAATATGTACATTTCTGTTTAAAATTTTATTATTATGTGTATATTGAAGGCAGCTTAATGCCTCAAATGACCATTTTAACATTGGGAGAACGTGGAAGGAGAACTTGTGTAGAAATAGAAATATTTTTAGTAGTTGGTTAACAGGTAAATGTGCACTCAATCAGTCCCTTGGGCACCCAGGCTTGGCCTCCTTCCCCTGCGTTTCACCTTTAGCTGCTGGGAGCTTCAATCTGGTGCTGTTTTTACACATGGTGACTGGGAGCCGCATCAACTGTGCGGGCTGCTCTCATGGATCAGGTCCTTAATTTCTCTACACCTTTCCTCTCCATTTGTAAAAGTGAGAGTATCACCAGCCTTCATCACCTCAATATTGCGTGGTGAAGATTAGGAAGCGTTTGGATACAGCATCGAGCTCTTAGGGACTGCGCAGGCATTTCAGCCGAGTGTGAAATGGCTTCACTAAGCCAGCCACAGAGTGCACTACCCTGGCAGATTTCCACATAGCTTAGTTTTGGTTTAACCTGCTGTTTCTGTTTGGATCTTTATTAAAAAAAACGACTGATTTTGCGTGATGAATGCTCAGCTTTTCCAACTGGCCTGTGTTTCATGAAACGTGACTGTGAAAACCTTCGCTGTTCAACACATTTTGTCAGATTGCTTCCAAGTACGGAGTTACTTGGGAAAGATGTTCTTAAATGAATAATCGTATTTTGCACAATTTCTTATATTCCTCTCTTAATTTTAATATGATTTATGTAGCGCAGAAGATTTTACCTCTGTGAGTTAAAAGTTTCAGTCGTGAAAAATCAAGACATGACTTCTTGAACCTGTTCAAGACGGGGTTGGATGGGGCTTTGAGCACCCTGATCCCGTGGAAGGTGTCCCTGCCCATGGCAGGGGGTGGAACTGGATGGGCTTTTAAGTCCCTTCCAATCCAAACCATTCTATGATTCTCTGATTTTTTTTTTTTTCAGGTCCTCTCTCCTGTTTTTTGCCCCTCTCCTAGTGCTACGTAAATGAAAAGTATTTGTCTTGCAAGCAGGCAAGAGAGAATTATTGTAATTACTGTTTATTTTTGTTGTGGACGGTTTGGTACGTTGTTGAAGCTCTACATTTAAAATAATCTCAAACAATAAACCAGCTCCCTGATTCTAGAATCCCGTTACAGCACTTCCAAATGTTACCACATATAACATTTTACACGAGGCTTAACTTTATCGTCTCATTGCTTTGAATACTGAAGAGGCCTTCAATAAGGAAACGTAAACCACAGATTTCTGGAATAGATAAATGCTGAAGGACACAAGGATGTACAGACGGTGCCTTCAGACCATGTATCATCCTGTTCCCCTGAAAATAGGCTAAGAAACACTGTTCCTACCTGAAAATATAGGGGAATTATAGGCAAGAAGTACATAGGCTGCTCCTCTGCCTGAAGTCTATTTTCTACTGGATATATAACCACATTTATTTTAAAGAACCTTCACAGGTTTACTGCATTTATTTATTAGCAGAAAAGTTACAGTCGCTGAGAAACTGTTGAAAAGTGCCATGGCCCATCTGTCCCCAATTAGATTCACTGTTATCGTTCTACATCCAAAATTTAGATGCCTGGAAAACATGCGGTCAGCTGGCTGGCTATAAAATGTTGTAGGGGAGCATACATACAATTTCTTACATTGCAACTCTTTGGTTTTTAACAAATGTACTGATTGTTCTGACTGGCAAAACCACGTTAGATCAGGCATTGGATCATCTACAAGAGGAAGAGATATCATAGAATCATAGAATCACCAGGTTGGAAGAGACCCATTGGATCATCGAGTCCAACCATTCCTATCAAACACTAAACCATGTCCCTAAGGACCTCATGGTCCTTATATGGTCCTGTTCTAATAAATAGCTGCTTACAAGATAGTTTAATTGGATTTTTTTTAAGTGTTCCTTGAGGTACCTGGAATCAGATAACCTGTTTGTAGGAAGGTGTGCAGCAGGAAAAAACTGGGATGGCAGGAGTAAAAGTAGGAAAATGGAATCATGGACTGGTTTGGGCTGGAAGGGTTCTTAAAGCTCATCCAGTTCCAATCCCCCTGCCATGGCAGGGACACCTCCCACTGGATCAAGTTGCTCCAAGCCCCATCCAGCTCATCCTTGAACACCTCCAGGGATGGACCAACTATGATGTCCTTGGACAACCTGGGCCAGGGCCTCCCCACCCTTGCAGGAAAATATTTCTTCTCATGATCTCATCTGCCTCTCCCCTCTTTCAGCTTAAAACTGTTACGAGAAATATCTGCCTGCACAGACGCTTTTGCAAATCAAGCTATTCATTAATACTGATAAAACCAGATTAGAGTAAAGCTCCTTCCAGTATTTGGATGCTCAAGTGCCAGTGTTTTCTGAAGGTGGCTATGAATGTGTCCACATATGTTTTCCACTGTGGCTCAGCTGGCATAATATTGCAGCTGCTGCTTTACAGTTTCTTCCAAGAGTTGTCATTTCCATTTCTTCTGAAGCTCTGTTCTGACAGTGCTCCCTCTCTCACAGTTGACAGGGAGAAAACTTGTTGCAGGATCGGGATCTGAATGGGGACCCGTGGTCTGTGCTTATTCACAAAAATGTTTTGGGAGGGCAGATAGGTTAATTGAAGTTAGTTGTGTCTGACCAGGTTGGTCTGTCTTTAATCTCTTATGTTTAAATTTTATATGCATGAAGACAATTAATCCTCTTAACTGCTGCAGACTTTGAATACTTAGTAAATAAATGGCCTCTTTAATTGATGCTGTGGTGTTTGCCTGTTTAAGCCAAAATAAAAGCAAAGAGCTACGCTGGGCCTTGAGGGAATCTTCATCAGCGTAGTGAGAGGTTCTATTGTGTAAAAGCCCTAAGAGTCTTCCCAGCTCATTATTTTTATAGTACTGTCTGCTTTTGCTCTTTTAAGACAATGCTTTTTTAGCACTGACAATTCTGAGATCAGAGAACACTTCCTAAGTCAAGGCAAATTGAACAATGTGTTTCAGCTCTTGACAATCAAGGATGCACTTCTAATGCATGCAAGTTAACACTATTTTTTTTTTTTTCCTTTTACTGAAACCCAAAAAGGTGTTCCTCTCAAGTGAAGGGCTTGTTATCTTCGCAGTGTGTAACAGTAAAATAATAGCCCGGAGCTTCTTTCTTCATGGCGAATCATGAAGTGCTTTACATAGAGTATATCTAGAGATTTCTCATTGGCCACCTGGCCAAAGCACTGAGATTCAGTGCCAGTAAATCTGTAGAATGGTTCTAATGAGACACGATGAGCATCTTCTTCACTCTTAATTGCATTTTGAATTTTGTTGGGGTGGTGTGTTAACACTTATTCCACTGAATAACTGACAGACAGCTGTCTGTTCCCTCCGCAGAAAAAAAAAAAAAATTCAGGACGAGAGGGAATGGCCTCAAGCTCCACCAGGGGAGGGTCAGGCTGGACATTAGGAAAAAATTTTTCTTGGAAAGGGTGATTGGGCAGTGGCAGAGGCTGCCCAGGGAGGGGGTTGAGTCACCTTCACTGGAGGGGTTTATGGTGCGGGTGGATGAGATGCTGAGGGACATGGTTTAGTGTTTGATAGCAACGGTTGGACTCAATGATCCAGTGGGTCTCTTCCAGCCTGGTGATTCTGTGATTCTGTGAATGCCAAGTTAGGGACACTTAACAAATGCATCCTCGTTTATACCAGGTTTCAGATCATACATCGGTTTCTTAATTCACTGTTCAACTGATGCTCTGCGTTGGCCTATTTGGTGGATAGGTTAGGAGTAATAAGATGGAGGGGAAGAATCTGACATTTAGAGATAATTATTCACACACGAGGTGTGATGGAGATGATGTCCCATTTATAATGAAATTTAAATTCAGATGAGTTTCGTAATAATTATTTTGCCAGGCTGCAAATGTCCTAAGTGTTGTGCCAAGTGGCAGCTGAGCACAGATGAGAGTTAGTGCCTCAGTGAGGTTTCTTCTGGTGTCACCCTCACTCATTGCCTCAGCTTGATGCTGTGCTCTGAAGTTCTCAGATCTGATCCTACTTGCTTCTATACATAAGCATGTTCTTATATAATTTGTTACTAAATCCAGTCATATTTCATAATTTTGGGGATCTCATAATCTATTTTAAGTATAGTCTGTATTTTTAATAACTTTTCTTTGAGATTCCTAATTTTTTTAACACAACTTTTAAGGTCAGCGGTCTGACTGCATAAATTATTAAATACTTCTGAATTTTTCATAACTTTCCCCAGCAGTGCACACTGGATTTTCCCTTCTCTTCACAAATCCTGGATGTGCAGGGTGATGCTGTATGTCCTTTGTTTTTTGTTGCAGATCATCGTTAATGTGAAATCCAGGCTCTCGTTTCCCTGATTGTAGTAGCAACATAGAGGCTGTTTTGCTCCCTCCCAGGAGAATTGGCCTGCTTCTTTAAATGTATGAGATGATTGAAGAGCAAATGCTGCGTCCATCCCTTGGTTTGGGCTTCCTCTGTCGTGGAGCTGAGGTCCGGCTGTGGATCAGTTCTCAAGAGAAGGGCAGGTGCTACCCCAGCACAGCATTGTTGCAGTGGGATTTAATGGTTTGCGTTTCTGACAACTTTGAACCCAAGGATTCTATCCTAGGATAGACTTTGCCCCTCTGCTCCTTGTTTTATCAGGTTAACAGTACAGGGGAAAATGTTGCAAGGCAGGAAGAAGCCAAGCTGAGACCTATTTGAACTAATGGATGAATTCATCCAAGGGAAGATGCAGCTATGTGGAGATTCTGCTGCTAGCAAGGAGAGAGAAACACTATTAAGGCACCTCTCAGATCGCTTTAGTGGCCACATTTCTTTTCATCTGTTGGATATTCCTGGCTGGAGATGCTTATCTTCTGTGCCTGACCCTGGTTATACTTCAGCATCGATGTGACTGTGTCCATAGATGGATTTGGATGTGACTGAGACTGTGCCGTGGGCACCTTCCCTACACTCTTGCTGTCTAAGAAAGGATCAGCCTTTAGAAAACGCTTAGCAACCTGCGAGAAAAGCCTTTAAGACTGGGTAGGCATTTTTATAAAGTGTCTCTGTAATGTGGGGGAATGGGAAGCTAACAGAATGCTTCTGGGCTGTGAATTGCCTGCAGAAGTTCCCGTCATCCTGATCCTCCTCCCAAAGAATTCTGTTAAGGTTGTTAGCAAGTCACACCCGCAGTCATATGAGTGACGGGGAGTACCACTGAACTGAGCTTCCCGAGCTGGATGCGTAGTTTACAATCTATTATATATTGCTCTCTTCATAATTCTTGAGCGGAAGAGATTAACAACTGCGGGTCTTGGCAGCTTCTTCTTATTATTTATTGGAGAACACAGCGCTGCTTATCCTTCCTTTACCACTTCCATGGGAGGAAAAGGGGTTTATGGAGTAACAGCATGTTGTGATGGGCACAGAGGATATTGATTATTTGTGGAGGGTACAAACACACTGCCAGTCACTTTCTCTAGCAATGGAAATTGTAAGTCACAATGAGCTGAAATGTTTCCTGTGCAACGTTTTCAACTGGATTAATTTATGCTCAAGGGATTTGAGAGCTATCCCTAGTGGTACTTTAGTGTCCATTTTGTTGCATGGGTTGGAAATCATAGAAATATAGATGGTTTGGGTGGGAAGGGACCTCGGAGCCCATCCAATTCCCATTCCATGGGTAGGGGCACCTCCCACCAGATCAGGTTGCTCAAAGCTCCATCCTGCCTGCCCTAGAACACCACCAAGGATGGAGCAACCACAGCTTCTCTGTGCTGGTGCCCTGCAGTCCTCACAGGGAAAAAAAAATCTTCCTAATATTTGTCTTTAAAGCAGTAAGTCTGCTGGATAAAATGGAGCTTTAGTAACCTTTGTCTAAATTCAGAGGCTTTGTTTCACTTTCCCATGAACACGTCTGGAACAGTTCAAATAGTTCTCAGTTGGAGGCCACCGTTAGAGGGTTTGGTGTCTGCTTCCCCTTCAGTGGGTCTATTTTAACATCACCCTGTAGCCAAAAATTAAAAATGCAGTTGAATAATTGCAAGCATTTAAATTCTAATGAGAATTCAAATCTTTGCAATCATGACATCTTTTTTTTTTGCTTGGGACGGTCTTTGGATGCTTGATGCCCTTATTAAGAAAAACAGTGCACTGTGTTCCTATCAATGACAGCCATGCCAGCGCCTGTAAGTAAAGTTATAAATCAAAAGCGTCATTCACTAGATTTTCAAAACACAGAAAATATCTCCTCACCTGGAAAAAGTTGCCACAATCTCTCGACCAAGCCCTTTATTCCCTGATTTGTCTAAATGTAGACATTTCAGTGATAGAAATATTCTGTCTGTTGTGTAGCATTCTGAGTAGAGGAAATGTGACCATTTTTGTCCTGTGATCCATTTTAGCCATCTTAACATCTTATTTGCTGCCTTTCTCATAGAAAAAGGAAGGAGAGAAAGAGTTTCTGTTTCTTTTACTTCAAAATGCTGGAGGCACAGGGGGATTGTCTTCCTGTATCCTTTAATTCTAGCATTATCAAGGCATTTGGTAAACTTACCTAAATTTCATTGTGTTTCATTCTTGCTGTGAGAATTGCTGTCACCTGGAGCCTGGAAGTACCTTATGAGTGCAAAATCACAATTCTATACATAAGGGATCTTGGGGAAAGAAATAGAAATTAAGAACAGCATTAAAATGTAGAGAATGTATATCGAGATAAATGAGTCTGTGCGTGGGATGCTGCTTGTGCTTGCCTCTACAACAGATATTATACACACCAACAGGTGCCACACACTTCCAAACTGCAATTTAAATACAAAACAGGGATTTCCTTTTCATTTTACTTCTTTGTTGACAAGAAGCCTTATTATATGCTGATGGAATTGGGCAACGTGTAATGTTTTCTGATGCCAATGGGTGTATGTGTGGATTGAAGTGACCACCCATTACGTGGGGGAATGGCCTCAAGATCCGCCAGGGGAGATTTAGGCTAGAGATTAGGAGGAAGTTTTTTATGGAAAGGGTCATTAGGCATTGGAATATGCTGCCCAGGGAGGTGGTTGATTCGCCTTCCCTAGGGGTGTTTAAGGCACGAGTAGACGAGGTGCTGAGGGACATGGTTTAGTGTTTGATGGGAATGGTTGGACTCGATGATATGATGGGTCTCTTCCAACCCGGTGATTCTGTGATTCTGTGTCTCGTGGTGCCTTCTGAAGCATCTCTACCTTTTTAGGCTGGAGTACCTTGTGCTGTCGCTGATCCAGTGCGAGCTATGGATGTTCAGCCCTTCTGGAAATCAGACGCAGACTGTCTCAAGCTGAGTGCCCCAAATCTTCAGAAAATGCTGCTCATTAGGCGTTTTGCTGGAGGGTGCTCTCTGTAACCACCACGAGGTAGGGTTACTGCGATTGAAGTCCCTTCTACTTTGGCATCTAATTTCAAAATAAGCAACAATAAACACAGTCCCTGATCAAAAGACATGCAAAGTATGGGGTCCCCTCCTGCTGCATATTTATACGTTGCAATGTGTTATAAATACATTTAACTCGGTAGAGGCCATTGTAGTTTATATAAATCGGCTGTTGTTGAAGAGCTAGCCGGTTCATTAGTGTCTGCGCTCCTGCATGTGTGCTGAGCTGCTGGAGGCAGAGAGTTTCTGGAGTGTCAGACCTGCGATGATCCTCTTAGATCCTTTTTCCATTCAAAGGTAACAGCTGCTAATTACTGAAAGCTGTGCAACAGAGTTTGCAAATGAAAATACCCAGGTCTTTGTGTTTTAAAAATACCTTTAAATCAGTTACAACGTAAGCAGAGAAATAGATATGAAACATGGGTGACCTGGGGAAGACAGAGACGTCTTTCATAAATACACGATCCTTCCTTTTTACATGTCTTTTTGGATTATTTTGCATTAATGTTAAAGGAAGCTTTGTTTCTGTGGCTTTGTCTAGATCAATGTATCTATGTCAGGAGAAAATAGAGCCCAGGGATTCCTCTGTTGTTTTACCTCATAGATAAAAAATATTGCATTGTGAGAAGAGTGCTATGAGGCTTTATTTGCCCTCATTGGCCTCGGAACCACTGCCATGATGTGGAACAGAGATTGGTAAAGTCTAGGATGTATATAAGCCAACTATATATGTAAAAG
Organism: Piaya cayana; assembly: GCA_013389865.1. Lineage (NCBI taxonomy): Eukaryota > Metazoa > Chordata > Aves > Cuculiformes > Coccyzidae > Piaya > Piaya cayana. The sequence goes on along the minus strand of WAAB01014951.1, from coordinate 78,039 downwards.
ATAATTGCATCTGTCATCTTTACAGAAGGATCTGGACAGGTTGGGTCAGTGGGCAGAGGCCATCTCTATGGGTTTAAAAAGGCCAAGCACTGGGTCCTGCCCTCGGGCCACAGCCCCATGCAAAGCTACAGGCCTGGGGAGGAGTGGCTGGAAAACTGCCTGGTGGAAAAGGTGCTGGTCAACAGCCGGCTGAACGTGAGCTGGCAGCGTGCTCGGTCGTCACGAACACCAACAGCGTCCTGGCTAGTGTCAGAAGTAGTGTGGCCAGAGGGAGTAGGGAAGGGTTCATCTCCCTGTGCTCAGCCCTGGTGGGTTGCACCTCAAATCCGGGGTTCAGCCTTGGACTCCTCACTGCATGAAGGACGTTGAGGGGCTGGACCGTGTCCAGAGAATGGCAACAAAGCTGGGGAAGGGTCTGGAGAGCAAGTCTTATGCAGCTGAGGGTACTGAGTTAGTTTAGCCTGGAGAAGAGGAGGTCGAGGGGAGACCGCATCACCTACAGCGGCCTTGAAAGGATGTTTTAACAAGGTAGATGTTGGTCTCTTCTCCCAAGTAACAAGTGATGGGATAAGAAGCAGCTGCGTCAGGCTGCGCAAGAGGAGGTTTAGACTGGATACTTGGAACTATTACTTTAGTGAAAGGGTTATCAACTGCTGGAACAGCTGCCCACGAAGTGTCTGAGTCACCATCCCTCGAGGTATTAAAAAGATGTGGAGGTGCTGCTTGTGGATGTGGCTTAGTGGTGAACTTGACAATGTTGCCTTTATGGTTGGACTTGATGATCTTAAAGGTCTTTTCCAACCTAAATGATGCTGTTCTGTGATGTTCTGTATAGCAATGTGTTATGGTCCAGTGGAAGCACTGAACAAATACGTTTCTAACATTAGCAGGTGTCCTGAAAAGAAATAATAATAATAATAAAAAAAAAGAAGAATACATCTAATTTTCCAAATACAGAAACATCCCTTTTCTTTGGAATATATGAATTTCTCTTGCGTATAGCTATTTATTTTCCCAAGATACACCAATACCTTTTTTTCTTTTTGTGATGCTGAATGTTAATGGTGGGAAAATACCTGTCAAAATGGAGAAGTTACTTCTTGGGGGGGCTGCTGGTAAGGTGAAGGAATGCTCTTTCTCACCATCTGTTTTCCCTAGGAAGTGGTCCATGTGGAAAATTGCATGTATAACTGTAAAGTAAACTGCTAATGAGCCACTGGGGAAGGTCTTGGAGTAGGAATAGTAAGTCTTATCAGTCTCCTGCTTGTGTTTTATGGACATTAATGTTTGCAATATTCCGTGAGCTGGTGAAATGTTGTTCAGCAAGCATGAGTCCCTTTAATATATGAGAAACAGAGCCTAGAAAGAAAAAGAATTTCTCACATTCACAGGGAAAATCACTGCTGGAACTTGGCGTAAAGCTTAGCGAAATCTGTTTGCCTGTCCCGCACTCACAGATGCGTCAAGATGATCCTTCTGAGTGTTTTCTCAGCACATCTGTGTAGCGTGACACCAGCTTAGTGCACGTGCAACATGCTGCAGCCATCTGGGGGACTACGAAGGGAAGCAACCGCAGAGCAAGGCTCTCACCACATAGCTAACTTCAAGGCCACTGGACCTTTCTTTTCCGTGGGACTGTTGTCCTGTTTAAAGCACCCCGTTGAATCAAGGTGTGGTCCTAAACAAGACACTAAAAATCCAACTTGAACAAAACTGCCATAAAGAGGTTTGCACCTCTGCAGAAGTACAGAGCCAGAGGGCAGCTGCTGCCTCTGTGCCTCATTATCAACAGTTGTGGTTTGGCTCAGGAGGTAGCACGGATCTGCTAAAGCAGAGAATCTGCAGACATGCATAATTATCAGCTTTCACTGAGCCCTGATTTGGACACCTGGTTCCCTTTCTAGCTAGAGAAATAGCACATCGATAATAGCCACTCATTTCGCAGAAAAGAAGTGAAGCCTGGAGAAGGAAAAATAGTTCCTAATGGTGGTGTTTGTGAAAGTCTGTTGGAATGCAGCTGAGAGTTGTTGCAGTCACAGGAAATATAGAGGGCTGATATTCATGGGAAAATGTGAGAAGCTTGCAATTATATTTTTTTGTTGCTTACTGACTCAGATAAATTAGAATAGTCTGATGGAATAGATAAACTAGTGCAGCTCAAGTCATTTAAGTTTATTAAAGTGTTTACTCCCTCCTTTTGTTTAGTTACACTCACTAGAAGATCATCAGATTGAGTGGGTCCAGGGGAGGTCATGAAGGTGCTCAGAGGGCTGAATGGGCTGAGAAAGTTGAACTTGTTCAACCGGGAGAAAAGAAGACTCCAGGGAGACCTTAGAGCAGCTTCCAGTGTTGAAAAGGGGCTCCAGGAAAGCTGGGGAGTGCAGGGATAGGAAGAGGAGCAATGGGGTTAAACTGAAAGAGGGGAGATTGAGGTGAGAAGAAATTTCTTGGGAAGAAATATTTTCCTGTGAGGGTGGGGAGGCCCTGGCCCAGGTTGCCCAGAGCAGGGGTGGCTGCCCCATCCCTGGAGGGGTTCAAGGCCAGGTTGGATGTGGCTTGGAGCCCCTAATCCAGTGAGATGTATCCTTGCTCATGGCATGGGGGTTGAATCTGAATGATCTTTAAGTTACCTTCCAACCCAAACCATTCTGTGATTCTATGATTCTATGACCCTAAACTGCATATATCAGTAATTTTCAGCTGTTTTGATCTGTGGACCTTGTTTATTTAATGTCCCAGCTGCACTGTTCTTAATAATTTTATGTATGCCATGATCTTAAAAAAAAATTAGCAGGCTCTGTTTGGGGTATAATAAAGAGAATATTTTTGTTCAGAAGTATGTGTTGAGGCACAGTTTGTAGAGAATATTTCCCCACATTAGGCAGCTGCCTAGCGGATTAAATTCTGTTCCAGAGCCTTGATCAGTTATTTTTGGTGTCAAGCTGAAGGGTTGGTAGCTTCCCTGCTCACTAAATAAGTAAATTCTAAAGAGTTTAACACAACCCTGAAATAACAGTGTGGGACAGTGATAGTTTCAGTGTAGGTAGGATGGGGAAAAGGACCTTGAGCAGGAGGAAGTTCTGACAGCAAAGGCTGCGCCGAGGAGCAGTGTGCTTTGTTTATATATTCCCTTTTCGTTACAGATTTCACATCCTTAGCAGATGAAAGCAGGCTGAGTTTTCTCTCTGTGTTAAACCCAGCAATACTGTATGAAGAAACTTCTTACCCACACACTGACTTAATGAATCTGTAATTTTAGGCTTGTCTATTTGGAGAGAAGGGATTTTCCAGCGTTTCCTGAGGAGAGTTTCTCAAAAGCAATAACTATAATATTAAAACCCTCCAAGTCACCTTTTTCTCCTCGCAGGAAATAACACAGCTTTCCTTGCATCTCGAGCAGTATTTAATGATACCCAAATTTGTACGGAATGACAAATGGCAGCTTGTCTCCCTGGAAGAAGATTTGAGTTTTTTAGATGTGAAATGCAGATTATGTGGGTCCTGGATTATCTGAGCTCTATCAGATTTTTCCACTCTCTTCTTTTTTCCGCTCTTAGAACTAAGATATTAAGAGAAATGATGCAAAGATAGCAGCGTGTCTGCAATGTTTGTTATGTGCTCCTGACCACGACACCTCAGTCCAATCTGTTATTTGACACGGAACAACTCCAGTCCCCTATGGGTGGAGGGTGATATGTGAAAAGTGGTGGTTGATGCAGATTTATTTACAGAAAGCTTCCTTAGTCCTTCTGCTCTTTTTACTGCCTTGGTGGCTGCGTGCAGAACCTTCCTTGTGGTGGAAGGTTCCCACTTTGGGGAATTAATGGTTTGAATCCAGCAATCTGTGTTATCCCTCAGAGCAAGCCCTTTAGAGTAATGCTGAAGCTCCAGCTCGCATTTTCTGTGTGGCAGCCCACAAGCCGTGGTGGCTCAGAACAGTTGTACCAGAGGTTGCTGTGCGATGTCTGGCACCTCGGTCATAAGTCTGACTCCCCCTACGTAGCAGGGCAAAATATACTCATTTAGGGTCATTCTGCAGCAGTTTCTGCTGAGGGACTGCGTGTTTTGGGTGTTGCCTGGATGTTCAGCAGCATCTCAGCATCAGCTTTCAGCTTCTGCCCCTCAGTTTTGGCTGAGGATGTGATGGAGGCTGGGGATGGGACGCAGGGTAGACCTGTTGTCCCACTGAGCTCTGGTACCCAGGAGGGCTGGGGACNTCAGCATCAGCTTTCAGCTTCTGCCCCTCAGTTTTGGCTGAGGAGGGACAGGAGGCTGGGGATGGGACGCAGGGTAGACCTGTTGTCCCACTGAGCTCTGGTACCCAGGAGGGCTGGGGACCAGTGGGGCTGAGGACAAAGGGGGCAGGCTTGGAGCAAGCTAGGCTGATGGAAAGCTGGGAGGGCTGGTGGTAAGCAGGGTGGGCTGATGGCAAGAGATGGCGCTATGAAACTGTGCAATTTCTCCTGCTTTGGCTTTTTCTTGTTTTCATCCCTTTTGATGATCAGTCTTACTTGGGGATTTCAACCAACCTTATTGGAACTGGAAGCGTTTCTGAACGGTCTGACCTGCCCTCAGCTGAAGCTGGTTGGTGCCTTGCTGTTTGGCAGTCTCTGGGTGACTTTTATGGCCACTGCTTAACAAAAAATTAAATATATAAATGGAAAGAAAAGTAAAAAGAAGTCCCCACCCCATTAAAGCACTTTCTTTGTTGTAACTGCTGGTAAATGTGAACGCCTGCACCGATTGGGGCTGACTGAAACTCTAATCATTATACTGCAAGGATATTTTTGATGGATTTTCAACAGCTCCAGAGTTCCTGTCAGCATCACTATGTGGCTTTTTAAAGTTCTTTCCTTTAATGGGTCCCAGGACCCATGAAAACATTCAGGTCAGTTTAGTACCTGAGTCTTCCCAAGTAATTAGCAGGTAGAATTACCTGGTAGCAGTCAATGTTTTCTGCTGTAATCCGTCCACAGAAGCTGCAGCAGGGTAATTGCTATCTCTGGCGGCCCTGCAAACATGTCTAATTTAATGTGTCAATAGGGATTTTTCTCTCTGTTTTTTTCATTCCTGATGCCAGGCTGTGAATTTTCGTTTCAGAAGGCCAGACTCAAAGTGAGCTGGATATATTGAACATGTGGGTTTCAAGGAAATGCTTTTCCCAGAAACTGTAAATGTGTAAAAGCATTCAGAGCTCGTTCTCCACTCCACATGACTTTTCAACAGGTTAAATAAATGTATGTAGCAGACAGATACTCAGCTATGTGATCCACAGCTACTGAAGCAGAAAAATGCTAAGCTGACCATGGTGTCTCCTCGCCAGCAGCGCAGCCTTTCAGTCCTCCTGGCTTCTTTGGGGATGTTCTGGTGTTCTCTGATGCTGACTCGATGATATCAGCTACCGGTGAGACACATGTAGCTTTTTAGTCTCCCCTCAGTAAACATTTGTCAGTAGTGAAGGAACAGATGGGCTCAGATCTGCTTCGAGATCGGATGTGGAGCGAGGGTATTTGCAGGATACTCCACAGGAGGGTTTTCCACCAGCAGGTCCTCTGTCGTGGCTGGCTCCCGGGGTGCTTTTGCGGCTGTGTTCAGGAGCAGTGCTGGGGCAGGGGCCTGCAGCGTTCTTAACTGCTTCATTTGTCTAAATACCACACTGCTTCCGTATGTGTTACATAGTGGGGCTGTGAGATTTTGTTCTATACTGAAAAAACCCCAAGGTTCTATGTTGCGTGAGGGAAAGCATTTTGCTTGATGACCTTTAAGGATTCCTTCCAACCCAAACTATTCTATGATTCTGTATATTCTAATGATAAAGAGAAGGGCTACAAAGATGGTCACAGGGCTGGAGCATCTCCAACATGAGGACAGGCTGAGAAAGTTTGGGTTGTTCAGCCTGGAGGAGAGAAGGCTCCGCAGAGACCTTATAGTGCCCTTCCAGTACCTGAAGGGGCTACCAGAAAGCTGGGGAGGGACTGTTCACAAAGGTGTGGAGTAATAGGCTAAGGGACAATGGATATAAACTGAAGAGGGGCAGATTTAGACTAGTCATAAGAAAAAATTTCTTCACTATCAGAGTGAGGAGGCCCTGGCCGGGTTGCCTAGGGATGCTGTGGCTGCCCCATCCCTGGAGGGGTTCAAGGCCAGGTTGGATGGGGCCTTGGGCAGCCTGATCCAGTGGGAGGTGTCCCTGCCCATGGCAGAGGGTTGGAACTATATGATCTTTAAGATCCCTTCCAACCCAAACTATTCTATGATTCTATAAAAGAGGTCATTCCCAGAAGGCAGATAGAGAGATATGCACCTTATACACTCTCTACACATCTATACAGAGTCCTTTGAGTGCATTCACATCACACTGTAAGACATCACTGTTTCCTATTTAGTTTTCAGTGAAGACTCCAGAATCTTGGTTGTAAAAGAAAAAATAAAAATAAAGTAACCTCATCGTGAATGAACCCATTGGGCATGTTTCGCAGCCGTCCAGGATACACCACACACAATATTCTTAGTTATTAAAGGAGAGAATCCCTGAAAATCAGAGTCGTGTTGTGTCAGGGATTGTAAGTGTACAGAATAAAACTGTCCTTGCTGAGAGCACGAGCGAGACCTGATCATTGGGTGACTTAACTGGCATTGCTAAGCTGGAGGCAGCAGACCCGTATTACATTAGCCACTTGATAGTATGAGATCGGATGATCTTCTCTTCCTTGATGTTTAAAAAATCCCCTTTTGAAAGAGCAGTTGCCATAGATTGGAAACATTAGAGAACTGTGGTGTGCTGCTCAAGGTCTTGCTGCTTTCCTTTTCTTAATTCAGACTTCCCAGCTTTAAAATGTAGCCTTCTAAAACACTCATTCCAGGGACTAGCACTCGCATACATAAATACTGCAGTTGTGGTGTAAGTGGGTATCAAGATTAAATAACTGGGGCACTGTAGCCAACTCGTGTGACCCAATTTTATTAATGGTTAAGACTCTAATTTTGTTCAAAACAAAAGCAAGTCTTTTGTCAATTAAAAGACTTCACTGCTTTAAATAAGCCCAAAATTTCTTGTCATCACCAATAGCTATATTTTTAATGTAAAAAATTATTTGTAATTTGAGGCCTTAAATCCTTGCATTATAGTGCTGCTTCAGTGTGATTTTTTTTTTCAGAAGGAAGACCTCGAAGTTATAACAGAGAACTCACTCCAAACTGCCTCTCTATCGAGCAGCTTAGAAATGGAGGTGCTGCTCTGCTTTAAATGGCAGTTAGAAAATCCGCAGGTAATCCCTGTAACTTTTCATAGGAGTTTGATAACAAAAGCGGGTGCGCTACTAGTATCTCCAGAACATAACTAAGCTTCATTGCATAACTCAAACCATGATGGAGATTTTGACATGCTCAGTGGCAACCTGACAGATGTGTCATAGCGTCTAATCCCCCAAAGCCCCAGAGCTTAACATTAATATGGATTGGCGATAAATTCAGAAAATATTCTGGAGCAATATTCGAAATGCCTGTTGTAGGGAGGAAAAGAAACGATGGGCTCGAAAGTGGTTTTGACAAAATGACCCACAAATTTGAATGCAGATAGCGACTCTAGGCCTGGGATTTGCCAGCGTATCTCTAGGCCAGACTCCTGGGAGACTGAAAGGAGGTTTCATTGCAACATCATCACCTCCTATAGATTGTCTCCGTTATTTGAATGACATCCACAGTCGGTAAAAAGAGAAAATTGGGCCAGTTTACATTCTGTTACAGAGCAGCTTCCTGGATGACAGAATAATTTCCAATCAAAGCGCCCTGGATTGCTCCCCGCTGTGAGCTAATAGGGTGCTAATTAGCATATTTCATTTATTTACTTAACTGGGATAAAAACAATTGGGCACAGGTCCCATTTACGATGGTTTCCTGGGGAAGCTGCAAACTGCTGTAAGTGTAACCGCGCTGCATTAAAAAGATCTAAACTCACATAAACATAATGTGCAGACTGAACGCAAACTGGCATGGATGTCCAACCACCTCATACACTAAGAGCATGTTAGAATGTTAAACAAAGCTATACTTCTGTTTCCTTGAAGTCTTTACATGGGCTAAACAAAATATAGAAATGCATTTTGCCAGTCTTCAGGTTCATTGGTGCTGTGGGCAGCATCATGCTTTGCCTGGTGATCTGTCCTGCTCACTATTACATTAATATCTCATGGTTGTTAACAGTACTGGAGGCTTTTACAAGGCACTGGTGAGATCNAGGGAGGTGGTTGATTCACCTTCCCTGGAGGTGTTTAAGGCACAGGTGGACGAGGTGCTGAGGGACATGATGTAGTGTATGATAGGAATGGTTGGACTTGATGATCTGGTGGGTCTCTTCCAACCTGGTTGTTCTATGATTCTAAGTCCTGGGTTATCCATGAGACGTGGATTGGGAATTCTTGTCCTGCAACTTTTTTTTTTCCAGGATTCTCTTGTGCATTCCCAGGGAGGAGCTGCCTGACCAGCACTTTGTTCTGTTCTTGAATATCTTCCTGGTTGACTATTTATTCTGCACTCCTATCCTCTCTATGCCCCCCAGTTTCCTCCATAACATAAAACTTACAACATTTCAAGTACCTGCCTTAACAGTTCAACTGGGGAAATGTAGAATGTCTGTTCTATGAGGGTGAGGTAGGAAGAGAAACTCTCGTGCTTTGTTGAACAAAGTTCTCTTTCCAAATGGTTTGACATTTTAAACCACAACTTGGCATTTTTATATCTTAAGCAAGAGTTTTACTTAGGATCAACTTCCTTATCCATTCTGCTTAGTTATGAAAAATCTGGATTTGCTCTGAGGCACTATAATATCTCCCTGCACCTGGGAGGTAAGTTCATTAAATGAAATGGAGAGATTTTGAGATCAAGAGACCTGGGGTCTGTTTCTGCCCTCTTTACGTGTTACTGTGTGACACTAAGTGATCTGCTTTTTCATTCTTCTGTTTCCTTATCTGTAAACTGGAGAGAATAACACTTCATACTGCCCTTCTTAAAATGCTTTGATGCTCTCAACTGGAAGATGCTTTTTTGGCAATGATGCATTAATCCCATCAACTCCAGCTCATGTTTTCAGTGCTTAGTAAGTTCTTAAGTCAATATTTATCATGATCTATTTTTTATCATTCATCTTGTTTCCAAATTCAACTGGTATTAGGGTTATCAATCTTGTTTCAATCATTTTTCTGGTTTGTATGGTCAGCTTTCCCTTCTCTCCAGCTATTCTGGGAGGCCCCTCTCCTTCATTTCTGTGGGAGTTTTATTTTTCTGTGACTCAAAGAACTTCTGAGCTGGAAAACCCACCAGTTCTAGAGTGTACATACCCTGCACTATATTGAATGAAATGCCACTTTGGAACATTGCCCATCTGCACTCTCTGCTTGTAAAACACATTTAGAGCATCCAATGAAAACAAATGATAAACCAATTAGAACAGGGAACTGAGCACTGGAGGACCCAGCACCTTGTGTTAGCCTAGCAAAACCTCTTACCTGGAAGGTGTCTTTTTTCTGTGTTGTTCTTGTTAATCATAGAACAACCAGGTTGGAAGAGACCCACGGATCATCAAGTCCAACCGTTCCTGTCAGTCACCAAGTAGAGAGCAATGAGGTCTCCCCTCAGCCTTCTCTTCTCCAGGCTAAACACCTCCAGCTCTCTCAGCCACTCCTCATAAGGCCTGTTCTCCAGTCCCCTCAGAATCCTTTCACTCTCGATTCTCTCCACCTGTCCTGTCCTTGCGTATGGCAATACCATTCATCTCTTCTGATGCAGTGATGTGTCCTGCAGAAACAAATATGGTTGCATTTTGGGGTTCTGTGCATAGACCTAATTTCTAATAGTTACGCGCTGAAGGGAAATTAAATATGAAACAGAATATTTTTGTTTTGTTTTCCCCAGACCCACCTGAACATAGTGAAAAAGCAAATGGAGGCATCCACTGAAAACTAACCCCACAATCTGAGTGTATTCACCAGCCAGTTTCATTACTGTGGTGTACTGGCATAAATTCTGGAAAGTGTAAAACTTAAAAAAACATTCACAAAGGCTTGTGAATTCATGACCACCAGCCCAGAAACATGATTGTTGATCTGTGCGCGGAAGAAACAACAGGTCATGTTTGCAGGGCCATTTGAATTCCATCAGGGGCCAAAAATCTGGATGCTAGTTCTGTATAATTTTAGCGTGTACCATGTTGGAGAGCTCATCTTTGGTGAGTGAACCAATTTTTCAGTAATCTTTGTCACAGCAGGCAAGAGAGAAATTGGCCTGTAATTTGTAATCATTACTCCTTTGCTTGAGATTAATCCTGGATCACCCACAGTGAAAAAAGATGCCTCCTAACCTCAGGAAGGACCCTTCTCTGTTCAGAAGGCCACTGAGGCTTGCTGTTCAGAAAGCACATTTTGTCTTGACCATCNTTGGTCATTGATTCCCCTCCTTCCTCGCTTTCCTTACAGGGACCGAAAGGACCCCTGACCTGGTGTTGGTGTTCTGATGTAAAATGCTCTTCAGCTGAAATTGGATTGTTTGCTTTAATATTGAAGGGCTTTAAAATAAGAGCTAACGGAAAGAAAAAAAGGGGAAATAAAGAAAGAGAGACATGTGAATCGATTGCAGGGATGGCAACACTGAAAATAAGAAAAGTGGTCATAGTCTTCATCAGGTGTTGCTTTTCCAGTAAAGACAGGTGAGTATACAACCATAGTATGTTCTGGATCAGACCTACTAGAAAATGATAAATCAGGTATAGATGAGTGAGAGAAGTCTTCTATAGTGTTTAGGGCAGCAGAAAACCTAGTTCATGACAAAGAACACCCAGGAAACCATTGCGGAAGCTGAAGAGCAATTTTCAAATACCAACAAATGGATATGTCTGGCCTGAAACTAAATTCGAAATGGAAAGTTTCTTACCATCATGTACCATTGCTGTAACGTGCACACATCCATATGGCAGCATAAAACATATGGTGGTGTAACCACCACTGAATAATCTAGGAGGTCCTTCCCAGTATATTTCCTATACTGATGTGTTCCCAAATAGCTGCGCTCATGTAATTTTCTTGGATTGGGATAAAATGTCAGACTAATGTTTTGAGAGCTCGGTTTTCAAAGAGGGAGCATGTGAACTGAAATACATATGTAACTTAAAACAAGCCTTAGGATTAGGAATCTCTGAATAGCTTGTTTTGGTTAACTTTTCTCTTGATCTGTAAACGCTGAGCCTGCTATAAAGAGAGCAGCATGGAATACTGGAAAA
>WAAB01014951.1:54285-66465 GCA_013389865.1 Piaya cayana | reverse complement strand
CCTTGCGTATGGCAATACTATTCATCTCTTCTGATGCAGTGATGTGTCCTGCAGAAACAAATATGGTTGCATTTTGGGGTTCTGTGCATAGACCTAATTTCTAATAGTTACGCGCTGAAGGGAAATTAAATATGAAACAGAATATTTTTGTTTTGTTTTCCCCAGACCCACCTGAACATAGTGAAAAAGCAAATGGAGGCATCCACTGAAAACTAACCCCACAATCTGAGTGTATTCACCATTAAGTTTCATTACTACAGTGTACTGGCATAAATTCTGGAAAGTGTAAAACTTAAAAAAACATTCACAAAGGCTTGTGAATTCATGACCACCAGCCCAGAAACATGATTGTTGATCTGTGCGCGGAAGAAACAACAGGTCATGTTTGCCGGGCCATTTGAATTCCATCAGGGGCCAAAAATCTGGATGCTAGTTCTGTATAATTTTAGCGTGTACCATGTTGGAGAGCTCATCTTTGGTGAGTGAACCAATTTTTCAGTAATCTTTGTCACAGCAGGCGAGAGAGAAATTGGCCTGTAATTTGTAATCATTACTCCTTTGCTTGAGATTAATCCTGGATCACCCACAGTGAAAAAAGATGCCTCCTAACCTCAGGAAGGACCCTTCTCTGTTCAGAAGGCCACTGAGGCTTGCTGTTCAGAAAGCACATTTTGTCTTGACCATCCTTCTTTTTTTTTTAATGTCAGTTGAACTTTTATCTATGTTCTGCTTTTCTCTGCAAAACTGAATACTCTGGACTTTTTACATAAAGCGATTTTTTTCTCAATCCTTAGTACTGTGAAAGAGATTGGAGGGTGTCGGGGAGAGCTTTAGAGTTTTCTTATTGATATGTTTTTCAGAAGAGGCAAAAAAAAAAAAGTTGTAATGCACGCACGTAGATGTGGGCAGTGAATAGAAATAACCTTTAGTAACATAGAGAGGCTCTGCTTACTACCAGTTAATATGAGGAATTTGCCTACAGGATACTGTGATTCTAAAGATCTGAGTCGGCTTCTGAAAGCAAAACATTGACAAAGCAACCCAGCCAGTCCAGCACGGTGCTATATATAGTGAAACCTGGGCATTGGAAAGCCCTGATATTCAAAATGATTTCTTACCTGACCTCTTTAAGGTAGCACTAAGGTTTCTTATTCAATGCTGTTTTGCTAAAAATCGCTTTGATTTGGTCATTGATTCCCCTCCTTCCCCCTCCACTCCTAGCTTTCCTTACAGGGACTGAAAGGACCCCTGACCCGGTGTTGGTGTTGTGATGTAAAATGCTCTTCAGATGAAATTGGATTGTTTGCTTTAGTATCGAAGGGCTTTAAAATAAGAGCTAACGGAAAGAAAAAAAGGGGAAATAAAGAAAGAGAGACATGTGAATCGATTGCAGGGATGGCAACACTGAAAATAAGAAAAGTGGTCATAGTCTTCATCAGGTGTTGCTTTTCCAGTAAAGACAGGTCAGTATAAAACCATAGTATGTTCTGGATCAGACCTACTAGAAAATGATAAATCAGGTATAGATGAGTGAGAGAAGTCTTCTATAGTGTTTAGGGCAGCAGAAAACCTAGTTCATGACAAAGAACACCCAGGAAACCATTGCGGAAGCTGAAGAGCAATTTTCAAATACCAACAAATGGATATGTCTGGCCTGAAACTAAATTCGAAATGGAAAGTTTCTTACCATCATGTACCATTGCTGGAACGTGCACACATCCATATGGCAGCATAAAACATATGGTGGTGTAACCACCACTGAATAATCTAGGAGGTCCTTCCCAGTATATTTCCTATACTGATGTGTTCCCAAATAGCTGCGCTCATGTAATTTTCTTGGATTGGGATAAAATGTCAGACTAATGTTTTGAGAGCTCGGTTTTCAAAGAGGGAGCATGTGAACTGAAATACATATGTAACTTAAAACAAGCCTTAGGATTAGGAATCTCTGAATAGCTTGTTTTGGTTAACTTTTCTCTTGATCTGTAAACGCTGAGCCTGCTATAAAGAGAGCAGCATGGAATACTGGAAAACATGTCTTATGCAAATTACTGTTTGTGTCTTACTATTTTTTTTAATTGAGAAGTTAGAAGCATCTGGCTTATAATTCAGATTTAAGATAACTCCAAGAATGGGGCAGTAGTAAATTTTGATTTTTCTAATATGTCCATGGTACCAATGAAGTTTAAATACATTGTTGGAGTGTCACTAGGGGACTGTAGCTTGATTTTAATTTTCATTGGTATTTGTGTTTGATGTGGGTTGTGTATGCTTAATTGAATTGAGCTCTACACAGAAGTTGAGGCAAACTTGGCACCTTTTTATGTGTGTTAGAGACATTCTTCTTAGTCCAACTGGGATGCCTCTTGTTGGAGACTTTCCAAGATGACCTGAAGCTGGGGAAGGGGCTGGAGAACAGGCCTTATGAGAAATGGCTGAGAGAACTGGGGGTGTTTATCCTGGAGAAGAGGAGGCTGAGGGGAGACCTCATTGCTCTCTCCAACTACCTGAAAGGAGGTTGTGGAGAGGAGGGAGCTGGGCCCTTCTCCCAAGGGACAGGGGACAGGACAAGAGGGAATGGCCTCAAGCTCCACCAGGGGAGGTTTAGTTTCTACATTAGGAAAAAAATTTTGACAGAAAGGGTCATTGGGCACTGGCAGAGGCTGCCCAGGGAGGTGGTTGATTCACCTTCCCTGGAGGCATTTAAGTCATGGGTGGACGAGGTGCTGAGGGACATGGTTTAGTGTTTGATAGGAACAGTTGGACTCAGTGATCCGGTGGGTCTCTTCCAACCTGGTCGTTCAATGATTCTATGATTCATTTATTGATTGCGCTATGGTGTTCTGTTAAGGGTTTCTTACAGTCCTTCCTGATAGATCTGTTTTATTTGACAATAAGGAGGAGAAAGGTTTAGACATGTAGGAAGAAGATCTGACCAGGGTAAGTATTGGCCTTCTCTGTGTCCTACTCCTGGCTCTGAATGAAGTGCTGCCCCTCGAGAGGGTACATGGTAGAAGTGTTCTCAGTGAGCTAATTCTGGCAGACACTTGGAACATGAATAGAACCTGTGAGCACACTCTGGTTCTGCTCTTTTTTCATTTATGCTTCAGGCACACAACAGGGTTCCAGCAAAAACGAAATGAAACCGAGCAAAAAGCATCTATTTCTGTCCCATTTCTCCAAATATTTCTGAAGTGCAATGGTTTTGCATAGCAGTCCTTGCTGCCCACTATGTCTACACATACTGACTCAGAGATGGGGTAGTTGAGAGAAACTGAGAAGCTCCTTCTGGCTGTAGGTAATTTATAATGTGTTTATTTATATAGAAAAATTGTGGGAGGGGATGCGCTTTGGCAGCAGGATGCCTGTTCAGAGGAGACAACTGGACATTCATGAACTAATGAAGTTTGTCTGTTTCTGCTTCCACGCACACGCGAGATGTACTCGGATATGTTTACTTAATTAATTTTTGCTATTGTCTCCTTTTCTCTGTTCCTTTGTTGCCTGATCAATCTTCTTGTTATCTGAGCTTTCTCTCTTTCTTCTGATGAAACTGATATGTGCATAAGCTGTGGCAAAGAGAGCTGAATATTGGAGCTTTTGCATCTGTGACTCATTCTACTGTGAACTGAATATATTAATTTCTTAGCCTCTTTACCCTTAAGAAAAGCATTAAGATATATACACACACACACATTTTTTATATATATATACATATATATATATATATTTCTCCTTAAACGAACAATCCCCATCTCTGGTTGAAGAATGTTAGCAGAAAAAAAACTTCTGTGGCTTATTTTTTATATTTCAAGATTTGCAATTTAAGTGAATTAGTGGTGGATTTTTATTTTTTTTTGCATATATCTTAGAAATCAAATTCCAAACCCTCTTGATCTGCTCCACGGCAACTTAATTCCTTTCCATTTCAGAAGAGAAAGAAAGATGAAATAAAACCCCCAACATAGTTATAAAATATATTGGAGAAATGTAAGTTTTAGTTTTGGAAAAAAATATTCTCAGTCTATGTAGATTTCTATTCTGCACTGCCTGCAGGCTTACCATTCTTTGCCTCCATCAGATAAGTCCTGCATTATATTTTGTGGACTCAAGAAGAGTCTCCATGACCTACTGGGGAGTCAGGAACCTCCTTCCATGTCACTGAGCTTGAGCAAATACTCTCCATTCCTTACTCTCTCCTGCTAATTCCTTGTTGAAGGGTTCAGTCAGGGACTGTCCCTCCCCCTTGGTCTGGAGAAGTCCTCTCCCTGCGCAGTCCTGTCGCTCCAGGTTGCTGCTGCTGAACAAACTAACTGTTCTGTTTTTCTTTGAATATTGTTATAGAATCATGGAATCATAGAATGGTTTGGGTTGGAAGAGACCTCCAAGCCCATCCAATTCTACCCCTGCCATGGGCAGGGACACCTCCCACTGGATCAGGGGCTCCAAGCCCCATCGAACCTGGCCTTGAACCCCTCCAGGGATGGGGCAGCCACCCCTGCTCTGGGCAACCTGGGCTAGGACCTCCCCATCCTCACAGCAGAATATTTCTTCCCAAGATCTCTTCTCATCTCAATCTCCCCTCTCTCAGCTTAAAACCATTCCCTCTTGTCCTGTCCCTGCACTCCCTGATCAAGAGATGCTCTTAGTAGTATTATGACCAAGAATGCTACAGGAATAAAATGGAACGTCGGTATTGAAAGCGTAGGAATTGTGTAACAAGTGCTACTTGTAAGCAGTTCACACCAGAGACTCATTCAGCTTTGCGGAGATCAGCTTTTACTCTCACGTTGTTGGCTGGAGAGGTAAATGCTCACTCTCTTAATGCAAAATGAGGTTTGTGTTTTTCCTCAGTACAGTGAATGACCATGACTTATGAGATGCTAACAGCTGACATTGTCATGACTTTGATGCGCAGAGAGACTTTTATAACTCATACTTTCTATTAATACTGTTTTCCTCCTAAGGTGATGGCTGCCAATTGTATACAACCACGCATAGTAATGGCTATCTTCTTGTTGATGCTTTATCAGAAGTCTTCATGCAGCTATCCTTTTGTAAATCTAGGGAGCTGCAGAGAGGAAAAAGCCACAAAGAGAATTGTTAAATCAGACTCGATGTGCTTTGCCAAACAAAGGCTAAGTTCAAACTGCATTGTAGATACAGCGCAAATGAATTTCTTTCCAGCCATAGACGCTCATCCGTGGTCTGATAAAGCCCGTTCTAATTCTGGTCTTTCCTCAAGACTTTGCAGCCCTGTTTGGAAACCTCAGCAGATGAGAACCTGGGAAGCTTGGGAAGCTGGGCTGGATCTGCTCAGGGTCAGACCCAGCACTGATCACAGGCCATTTCAAATACCCTCCTAACAAAATGTACTTGATTAAAGAACAGCGCTTTAATTAAGAACTCAAATGTTCCATTTTATGCGAACTTTTCTTTTGAAAAATCATCAAAAAATCAAGACAGTTACAATATGTTTGAAAGTGCTGGAGGAGGAAGAAGAAAGATAGTGTTCACAAAGACTAATTGAAGCACAGAGATAGGTATCTTTATGTTCCGTTTATTATTTTTCACCACTTGTTTTATTAACATGCATCTAGAGTTACGTGTCTTTAATCTCCTTGATTAAGACTTGCTGAAAGGGTCTGTCATTATTTATTGCCTCAATGCCTCAGGTCCCGCTTTTTGCTCCACATTAGCTGTGCCAGCTACCTCTGCTTCGAAAAGGAAATACTGCAGTGTTAGTAAAGTTTAGTGGGACTGAATCCTTTCTATTTAAAAAGAGAACAAAAAATCCCAACAAAATAACAAACCCCAAATTGATTTAATTAGTAAACATTATCTTAAGGCAGAAGACACCACTTCCTACAACAGATAGTACAGTAAATATTCTTTTGAACAGCTTTTCAGAGCTCTTTCCCATGCTTTTTTTTCTTACCATGTCTGCTACGAGTGTTACTTTGCTGATGAAAAGCCTGTTTTCCTCTCCTCTAGGAAATACCCGCCTTCAAAGTCGTGATATGTTGGCCCTTTAGCCAGAAAGAGTTAACTCAGCTCGCCGGTGCTTTACCGCTGAGCCACATTTAAGTAGTTCATTGGGGCATTGTGGCTGTAAATGAGATAGACCATCCTGACTACTGTTCATGATTTTTTTTATAAATAAATAAAACTGCATCAGGAGATGTAGTGCTTCTGATGAACAGATAGTTAAAGACAACCCGGCCCCCCCCCCAAAAAAAAAAAAAAAAAAAATCCTTGGAAACAAATTCACAAGAGTTTACTGTGATTTCAGCCCAAAAGGGGGAAATATGTTTTTAATGTCGGATTTTTCTTTTCCTGTGAGGGCATTCAGGAAGGTATTTAAGAGGAGGATGAAATAAAGGTCCATTGTAAAGGTACCTGACTCACCATTACCATGTGCATGCTGAAATTTCTGCTGTGCTGTTGTCTTTGATATTATAAACTTGATTTTTGATGTTTTATTTTTATACTTGGGAGTGTAACCGGAATAATTTAAAGAATATTCCTAACATATGGAAGAAGTACTTGTATGCATACAAATACCACCCTGGATCCCAAATCTAGCCATTAGATACCATATTTTGATTTTTCTCTGTTTGTGCATGTATCAGAGAGAGAGATTCCAGTTATGAAAGACTCCCCTTATAATACCTGTTGGTGAGGGAACATAAGATCTGCTTGGAGAATTGGTAGCTAAAAATGCCATTTAAATATTTTGCTCTGTTAATGCTTCAGGTTAATAGAAACTGCTGTTAGAAAATATTTTAGGATATAGATATTTAGAGCAGTTGGATTACTTTTGACAACAGTGCAAGGAATCCATTCAAAGCTGATTTCCCCCTTTTGTTCGCCGAGGACCTGCAGAATCTAAGATAAAAATGGCAGTTGTCCTCAGGGCACCCTGAGGCATGTCATTAAAATTGGAATTTGATCCTCTTTTCATGGTTACTTGGGACAATCAACCACAGCAAACCTGAGAACTCATCAGTTTTCAAAAATGTGACATGCCCTTGACTTTGTCAGTTTGGATTCAGTGCGCAAGGTTTGAGTGTTTCAAAATCCCTTTAGATGTCACTCTGTCTTCAAGAATACTAACGTCGTGCCTTGTGCTCTGTAAAAGATACTGTGCTTTTGAGCGCTTACCCTGTTTGTGACAAGGGACAAGCCAAATGATAGTCATCAAAGTAAAAATACTTTATTAATTGGGAATTCTGACCACCGCTAATTGTGATAGATATGAACGGAGTCCAGTTCTTTTTAACTACTAAACCAACGTTTTAACAGAAAAATTAGATTGCCTGAAGTAATCTGGCGATTTCTAAAGCTGGTTGAAAACTATCCATCCTACCTGGCTGTGTATTTCTAGTTGATAACTGCAATTTTCAACAATATCTCCGAGATGGATGCTGCTCAGCATTTTGCTGTTTGTTGCTCTGTACCTGGCCTCTCACTGCTTTGCCTTCCACCCTTCAAGGCTCCAAGGTTTAAAGAATTTACACTCGCTTTTGTATATATTACTACTTTTTTTATCGAGAGCAGAATAATCGCTTTTCTCTTCCCTGCAACGGGGCTGCCAGAAAGTTGCATTTTTTGTCTCCGTGGCAGAGAAACCATGAGTTGGCCACTTTGCTGTCGCTGCAGCTTGCCACCGGGAGCTCGCTGACGCTTGGTGTGCTGGAAGCCATATGGCCTCCTCTCTCTGCTCTTCCTCTTGCTACTCCCCTGAAAGTTGTGAGTGGAGAAGGACCAGCTGCTGACACCGAGGACAAACAGAGATTTTGTTCAAGAGAGGAACTACAATGATGAGAGAGCGTTGGCTGCATCTTGGCTTCCCCCCAACCCCTAAGATATTTTCCTTCCAGCCACCTCTTGTCCTTAGACTTTCCATAATGCTCATATGCTCCTTCCTTCTGTTTTTTTTTTTGTACATCTCATTTCACATAGTCTGTAAACTAAAGTTCCTAGTTAATATGCAGATTATTTGTAACTGGAAATCAGTTAATCAGTTCCTTATGAGGAGTGGCTGAGAGAGCTGGGGGTGTTTAGCCTGGAGAAGAGGAGGCTGAGGGGAGGCCTCATTGCTCTCTACAACTACCTGAGAGGAGGTTGTGGAGAGGAGGGAGCTGGGCTCTCCTCCCAGGGGACAGGACAAGGGGGAATGGCCTCAAGCTCCTCCAGAGGAGGTTTAGGCTGAATATTAGGAAAAAAATTTTCATAAAAAGGGTCATTGGGCACTGGCAGAGGCTGCCCAGGGAGGTGGTTGATTCAACTTCCCTGGAGGAGTTTAAGGGATGGGTGGATGAGGTGCTGAGGGACATGGGTTAGTGTTTGATAGGAATGGTTGGACTCGATGATCCAGTGGGTCTCTTCCAACCTAGTGGTAATTCTATGATTCTATGATCTAATAATTGGCATAAATATTACACATGGAGCAGCACAGAGCCTGGCAGCACCAGGCAGGAGGAGGTTTTGGTGCTTAATCCCTACGAGGCACGTGGGTTAAGGTGTTTACTTGCGCCGTTTGTGTGGGAAGGAGAAACCTTGCCTCTTCATGTGGAAATTCCTAATTGCTTTCTTCATTTGACAGATTTATGTATTACAGCAAAACATAATTGCAAGTAACATAACAAAATAACACTCTCATGAACACCTGTAGTGTTGCTGTCATAAGGAGGATGACTAGCATTTGGTGTTTATCATCATATGAGTACATTCATCTGATATTCTCAATTTTTCTTGCTGTGCGGGTTACTCTCTTGATCTTCTGCTTTGGGCTGCAGAAGAATTCTTTCAGTCTTCAGCCCAGATGAGCAGCATCTGCTGCTTCACTTTTCTTATCTGTTTTTCAATACTGAAATAGTAATTAGGAAGTGCTAGAGGCCAGTGAGTATATGGTAACCTGTTACTTATCCTGAATTTCCACTCTTGTGATTTAATTAATCCTTGGGTTCTGGGGGAACACTTTGCTTTGTAAAGTTGTCCTCTGCAGAAAGGTATAGGACTTTGTAAGACAGAGTAAAATAGAACTGTGCTTATGACAGCCGAGGAATTTACACATCAATATGCTCTGTAACATGCTCAAAAAAAAGGAGATCCTTGGGTCTGCTGTGATGTCCACTTCAGTGGTGCGACTGTTGAGGAGCTTCAGGTGGATAAATGCAGGAAGACATCATCACCTATGTTTGGAAGAGGTCACAGAAGTCCGTTTTTAGGACATCTCTGCTGTCTGCCTACTTCACATCCTGACTTTTCTTTTGCAAGAGTTGGCAAATTATCCTATTTCCTTCAGCCATGATGTCCTCTATAAAGTGAAACTGGTTTTGCATTTTAAAAAAGGAAATACACTGGTGAAATGCTGTTGGAATGCAAAGTTTTGCAGGCACTATAAAGCTCCTCAGGTTAGTTATGATGATGACACACAGTGAATACAGGCTCTCCAGAGAAGGTGCCTAGTCTGAAAATATTAAAGAAGAATTTGAATGCTCTTAGACACACGGTGTGAATTTTGAGGTTGTCCTGTGCAGGGACAGGAGTTGGACTCAATGATCCTTGCGGGTCCTTTCTACCTCAGGACATTCTATGATTCTATGAACATTTAGTATTTGTTTGTTGTTAGTATTTGTTACACAGGAATATAACACATCATGTAATTGATGAATAGCTGTTATTGAGCAAATAGAAAGAAAGAAAGGGAACCTGCTCATAAGAGTGAGAAAGTCTTTATTTTAGAATTGTTGTGGTCTCTCACTTCACTGTATGCTGCACTGGGAAGGTTTTGCAAACCTCGATTTTGTCTGGTCCATTCTCTGCATGTGAGATGTGGAGTGGTCTGTGCACACACAGGCAGGTCTGCCATGGTCTCATTTCCTTCACGATCAGTTAGAGACAGGTAGAAGTGATGCGAGATCTTAGTTCAGACCTTCTTAGAGATGAGGTGTTATTCTTTGATTATAATAACTGGAAAATACCCATACCTGCATGTCTAGTATGTTACAGATTTCTTTTCCCCAGAGCTCTGAGGTCAGGCCCACTGTGCCTACAGAGAGTAAGACTGAAATATTAATAAGTTTGAGGCAGGGTGTGATGATCTAATAAAAGGAATAGAGTGCTCAATGATGGCATGAGTCAAAAATTTATACACTCTACATTTGCTTGTACGGTAACTGAGCAGCAGCAGCACTGGGTAACTAAAAAGCAAATTGGTTGTCAGAGATGACTGGGGTGGGGGAGAAAGTATGTGTGGGAAGCTATCAGCAATAATCACCTTTTAAATTAAAGGCTGATTTTTCAACAGAAAACGCGCTTCTGTTGCCTCATTGCTTGCCTCGCACTTTCTTTTTTGTTTTTGAAAATGTCACACCTTGACTTCGTATTAATATTAGAGAATTTCAAATGGCATTAATTGTAAAGGAAATTTCTGTGTTAGAAAGGAGAGCTTGGAAAACTGATGCTCAAAAGTGAAAAAATGAACCTCAAAATATGTTCGGAACGAGGAGATATTTAAAACGTGCTTTCCAGGGGTTTATTTTTAAGCGCAAATTTTTAAAGTCAGTTCATCATTAATTTTTCATAATTGTTATCTTTTTTAATAAATCTTTCATTTACCACCGCTAGTAGTTAATGTATTCATTTTGGAAGGATTTGAATTTGTTTTCATTAGGCTAAAGTTGATCTGCGGTAACTCCGCTGACCTTGAGTGAGGGGAGGGCAAGTAAACTGTGTTTACTCGGCCTGTTCCCCACTTTGCTCTTTTACAGGACCTTTCTATTCCTTTCTTTTTTTTCTGAATATGTACGTTTTATCATTCTCATCTCTCTGGCATTGTCATAAACACCTCATAAGAGGCTGCAAATGTATGTGCGTGTTAGTATACTGAAAGCGATATAAATTGAATTATGCTGGTATTGAAAATTGTCTATTGAAAATACAATGCAACCTCTGAATAAATTCTGCTGCTACAAATCATATATTTGGATTGCAGTTGCTGTGAGACTGAGCCCTTACAGAATCTTAAACTTTCCTCCGGATAATTTTAAAGCTTCCCTCAGCTGAGGATTTTGGCTTAAATCTGTTAAACAGAAAGGTCTTAAGATTGTCTGTCAGAGTTTTCGGTAGACAGTAACATAAATACTGGGCTTACTCAAACGCTGGCCTCTCTGGAACTGGAGTGCCTTGAGCAAGGTGCTTCAGAGCAAGCTGTGAATCTAATATTAAAGATAAAATATTGATTGTTTAGATTTCCTGCTGAGAAAACTCATTAGCATTTTAATATCAACGCGTGTGTATTTTCCTATGACATTCTTTTAATTTATGTTTGGTCAATATGAAAAAGCCCTTCTTCAGAGCCTCAAAAATTCCTGCCTTTGGTTTTAAAGAGACATAGTTTTAGTTCTGTGACCTTTATCGTGGCAACAGTGAAGAGCGAATCTCATTCAAAGCATTTAAATGCGATCAAACGTAACCCGCCGAGTAGGTAGGATGGAGACTCGGCTCTTCTTGTAGCGCTTCTGATAGCAAAAGCCTCGCCTTTATCCCTGTGCTGTTAAAGCACGACATAAACGCGTTCTGATACCAGGCAAAATCAGGATTAACGCAAGTGCCCGTGGTCTGAAATGACTGCAAATGAAACCCAAAGCTGATGCATAAAAAAAATGAGTGCTCCCTTTAAATTTTAGTGGAGCGTTTCCTTCACATCCCAATGGCGGAAACATTTTACTCTTGGAGCGCCAGCCGTATGTGGCGAAGGCAGCGTTGGCAAAGTGTGTTAATACGAGTCACATATGGATTTTTTGGGGGCTTTTTTATCCTGCTAAGCCTTGCTGTGATACATCTCAACAAATAGCATCAATTAATCATCACTGCTCTGCCTTAGTTTTGGACCATTTACTTTTCTGACACAAAAAATGGGGACTTGAAGGCATTTAATTATGAATATGTACAGAGGGACATTTCGTTATTAAAATGGAAACAGAGCTTTTTTTTTTTTTACAATAGAACATTTGTGAATTCAAAAGTCTTGGATGCTTTTGTTTTACGTGTTGAATTTTACTTCCACTTTAGTTAAGGATGTGATGGTGGTGGGGAAATAGCTTGATATACAGTGTGACCAGCAGGGCCAGGGAGGTTCTTCTCCCTCTGGACTCGGCACTGGTGAGACCG
>WAAB01014951.1:12879-54110 GCA_013389865.1 Piaya cayana | reverse complement strand
GGAATGGTTGGACTCGATGATCCGGTGGGTCTCTTCCAACCTGGTGATTCTATGATCCTATGATTCTATATCTTGGCTAAAAATGGTGTTGTAGAGCACATTATGTGAACGTGACAATTGGGTAACGAGGGGTTTGTAAACTTCGTAAAGTATATCCTTCAGCTCTTAGATTCTTATCTATCCAGATTTTTTTTTTATGTCTTTAAGCACTTCATGATCAGTAAATAATAAATTCAATTTACCGAACAGAAGTTTTGCCACTTAGAAATGCTCACTTGGAATATATATTTTTAATTGGCATCAATGGCACATTTCCCAGGGAGCATAACAAAACGGATCATTTAATAGATGCCCAATCTCTCCATCCATCTATCTATCAGCGCGGCACATGATGTTTTGACTTTAATATGGTAATTATCTCAGGCTGACTTCAGAGGAAGAAGCTGCCACCCACACAGCAGTGCTTAATTACTTTAGACTTCGCTTTGCCAAGAGAAAAAAATCGAGGTGTTTTTTTTTTGCACATTGCATGGAATTGAAATGATTTCATTGTCATTTCAGTTGAAATGCAGCCTGACATCAGCGCAGCATCATGGGAAAGAGAATGCAAAATTTCTCTGAAATTCTTAAAATAGGTCTGAAAGCTGCCTTATATTTTAATGATTTTCTATGAAGCTTGTGTTCACATTCCTTGAATGTTAATGATGAGCTGCTTCGGCTTATGGGAGGAATTTTTCTTCTGTGAATACATTTCATTTGCAAGCCAATGAATATGGGTTGTTTTTTTTTTTTTTAAAGTTGCCAAAAGCTGATACAAACTTCGGCATTTTAAGGGCAGGTGACTGTTCAAATTAATGTTTGCGCGCTCTACAGTTCGAGAACGTAGCTAGCAAGATGAAAGAGATAATGAATTAATGGTAGTGTACAGGCGGCTTAGGAATCAAATAAGTAATTTTTTTGTGTCATTGACAATCACAGCTATTATCCTGAAAGGAGATAAGAAAGTTGCGTCTGTGTGTTTTCAGTGACTGAAAGCTACATTTAATATCGATGAACATCAGGACAAGGTTTTCCGTAGATGTTGTTAAACATGTTGCTAATTGATTTGCCGCACAAATACTGGAGGCAACCTGCTTGAATTAAACCCCGTAGACACATTCCTGTGCTTAGAAGAGGAGAACTTGATTCTTGGATGCCTTCCCCTACGTCCCCCGAAGACAAAGGGGCATTTTGGGATTGATTTCAAAGGCTTTGCTGGCTCTTTTGCAGCCACTAATGCCAGCGGCATTAAAATCCTAGAAGCCTAGGGGACATGAGAGGAGACTGGTAGCCTGGGAGCTTTAGGGAAAAACTCTTTGTTGCCAGGGTGGAAAGCAAAAGGGTCTGGGCTCTGATGCCTTCCAGTGCTCTCTGTGGGTGGATGGTACTTTGCGGGGCTGCGAGTGATGCCGGTTAGGTCTGAAAATATATTTAAAGCACTCATGCTCAAACCACCCAGCACACAGCGTCGGCTGGGAGCTCGTATTGGTTGTGGCCAGTGTCTGGGGCAGCATATTCTATGCACACGTCACCTGGCTGTGGATGCAGAACCGAGGGAGGAAGAAAAGCACGTGCGTTTATCTGTTGAAAATCTGTAATAAATCCTCGCATGGCGAATGCTGCCAGTCTTGCTGTGATAATTTTCCCCTCACCAAGAAAATTCAATATACTGCCTTCCCAAATGGCAAATAAATAATAGCGAAAGTTTCCTTTTTAAGGTAAGATGTATCTTCTTTTTATGGTTTAGACATCTATATAGTAAAGACTCACTGAAATTATTATTTCATTGTCACATACAATTTTCACACACAGAAAAAAAATGCAGAGAAGCCTTTTGAAATAAATCTGGTGACACTGGAGAGTTTACAAATACTAGCATATTAATATACAGCTAAAATAATAATAAAAAACACCATGCTGCTAAAGATGTTTAGTATTATCCGCTCGCTGCAGGAGTTTATTAGAAACTCCAGCTTTCTTTTATTAAAATTTGAATTGGCTCGGTGAATGAGATCCTATGTTAGTGTCATAAAGTGAGAAGCCAGAAGGAGAGGATATTGGCATTTAAGTGCAGATTTCATTTTGAAATAGTGTATGTTATACCAGAGTATTACATATCACAAATATTACATATTAGTGGGGTTAGAAATAGTTGCACTGATTTCTATATTCATCAAATCGTTGTTGTTTTCTGTGTGCCATCTGGTCGTTTATACATGTCATTTTTAAATATATCCTAAGAGGGTTTTAATATAACTATAAATGGAAGGCAAATACTGCACGGAGATATGAAGATCTGAAAAGATGGTTGGCACAGATTTTTCTCCCAGAATTGGCTTCAGTGTCAAGGGACGAACTTTAAGCAGAAGGACTAGACTGTTCTGAACAGTTATAGGGGGGTCAGGGGTTTAAATTTGACCGTTGTATCTTTTTAGGTGTGTGATTTAAGAAGGATTTTTCTTTAAGACTGCTCAGTGGTTTTTCACTACATCCTCACTTCTGTAAAACAACTGTGCGGCTCTGATCGTTTCCCTCAACTGGAAATTGGGCCTTTTTTTTTTTTTCCTTCTTTTTTTCATTTTGAAAACTGATCGCCGAGTTCTCTGCTTAAATTCTCCTTCCGCACTGAGCTTTGGTGAGCAGTATTGTATGACATGAAGCATTGACAAAGATTTTTGCTGCACATCAGTCTCTGTGTTTCCTGACATCTTCAAAGAAGATGAGCTGGAAAAGAACAGACCCCCAAGTTGTGTGCGGGAAGAAGGGTGGCGTAGACTTATCACTTGCTTTTTGCCTTAGAATCATAGAATGGTTTAGGTTGGAAGAGATTTAAAACTTATTCAGCTCCAACCCCCCCTCCCACTGGATCAGGTTGCTCAAAGCCCTACCCAGCCTGGCCTCGAACACCTCCAGGGATGGGGTAAAAATCTATCTCTATTTTTTTCCCACAATTCTCCTTTGTGTACGCTTAAAACAACTGATCTGTGTTTGTCCTTTCAAAATGCCTGGGGCTGGCAAAGGGTGAATGGAGATCAAGTACCAAGCAACTGAGACCACAACGTTAGTAAGGGAGGAACATGACTCCACTCTCCCATTTCTCCTCCGTGAAGAAAGGACTTGGATGAAGGGGTGGTCAGAGCTTTACTCATAGAATTCTAGAACGGTTTGGGTTGGAAGGGACCTCAAAACCCATCCAGTCCCACCCCTGCCACGGGCAGGGACACCTCCCACTGGATCAGGGGCTCCAAGCCCCATCCAACCTGGCCTTGAACCCCTCCAGGGATGGGGCAGCCACCCCTGCTCTGGGCAACCTGGGTCTCCCCACTCTCACAGGAAAACATTTCTTCCCAAGATCTCATTTAGATCTTCCCTCTTTCAGCTTAAACCTCTGCCCCACTAATCCTGTCCCTGCAGTTTCTGATCAAGAGCCCCTCTCCAGCTTTCTTGTAGCCCCTTTCAGTACTGGAAGCATCTCTACAGTCTCCCTGCAGTCTAAGATTCCACATAAGATCCCACAGGACTGCAAGGTGGGGGCAATTTTGAGACCGCGTGGCTTTGTGTCTCTATATATGTGCATACACACAACATAAACGTGGGTATTTCAATTCTCCCTTTTGTACCTTTGCTTTTCAAGAGCGTGTCTGGATTGCTGCGTAGTTAGTTCAGACTATTTTTTTCCCTTACTGGTTTTTATTTATTTCTTTATTTTTGTTTCATGTAATATAACTTTGGTGGTCTCGGCACACTGACATCTGGACATGTTGCAAAATGGTCATAAATTAGCCCGCAGTCTTTCACATGCTGGTGTAATTAACTTAAGCTTTTTTTTTTTCCCCCTATTTTATTTTTGAAGAGGTTCCTCTGTTCTGTCGTTTGCGATTGGATAATCAGCGTTTCATTACTGGGTGAAGTGTTGCTTTAAAAGTTGATGGCACCAACAACTCAATCCAGCTGGAACCTTCCATGACAGGGGAGGGGGGTAGGGGGGGGAATCTATCTTTCACATCCCCCCATCTGGATTCTTCGAGATGCAGCGAGAAGTTTGCACTTCTGCAGCTGCAGTCCTTTCCTGACAGATTCTGTGAATTTTACACATGGCTGCCTGCTTGGAAAATATTTTCCAGATTTACGTGTTTACAGCACTGACATGTGAAGCTGAAGAGCCTTCCCGCTTGATTATGGCACAAGTACTCACAGATTGCACACTAACTTTATAAAATCTGGAAATGGATCATTTACAACTTTCAAACAAATCCGAGCGCCCTTTGATCTCGACTCCAAGTTTCCTTAAGAGCAACAAATAAAAATAACTTTTTTTTTTGGTGTTTTTCCCCTAAATGTGGTCGCTATTAATGTAACTGTTATATCTCTCTGGAAACTCGAGCAACACATTTAATCCATTTTTGTTTCAAAGCGAATGTCCTTGTGCGGGAAAAGATTAATTTAGCAAATGTAGGCACCGTTGAGAACGCTGTATGGCTGGTGGAGAACATCTGTGGAGGCTGTACAAACTCAGGGAAGGACACCCCAGTCCTTCCTTTATTCCCTCCTATTTGTGTGGTTTAGTTTTCACCAATGTTATCACAAAGCTGGAATAGCTTTTCTGGAGGAAAAAAGCCTCAACAGTGCAAACTCTGTGGAAATCTGTAGTTCCTCTGATGCAAAGTAATTCATTTCATAACCTTCAATTACATTTTTTCTGATTCTTACACAACCACCGACCACTTTTGGTGGTTATGAACGTTTTTAAGCCAAGCATTAAAAATATATGCTGCTGGAAATGTGAAAAATCTGCAACAATTGCAGAACGCTTGAATTTTAAACTATTATATTCAGACAGTCATCATCTGTGATGAGCTTCAAGTCCCCATGCTGCCTATAGTCACTATTTTCCTTGGCCTATCACTTATTCAAAGTTGGGTTATGTTTTAAGATATGTTTTCTGGATGCTACAAGAGTTTAAAATGAAAATATACAGTTTGCTGACAAAAGAAATACACATTGTTTATTAACACTGGTTGAAAAGTTATTTTTATTTTTGTTAGATATTGCTGGTTTTTTTGCAAACACGTGCTTTTGACTCCTGAAAGGTGGTCTGACTGGAATCCCTGCTGCAGCATCCTCAGCATTTTCTTAATGTCAGTCAGGCCGCTGCCTGAAATATTTTCATAGAATCAGAGAATCAGCAGGTTGGAAGAGACCCACTGGATCATTGAGTCCAACCATTCCTATCAATCTCTGAACCGTGTCCCTCAGCATCTCATCCACCCGCACCTTAAACACCNGTTGCTCTTCTCTGGACTCGCTCCAGAGCCTCAACATCCTTCTTGTGCTGAGGGGCCCAGAACTGCACACAGGATTCGAGGAGCGGTCTCACCAGTGCTGAGTCCAGAGGGAGAAGAACCTCCCTGGCCCTTCTGGTCACGCCGTTTCTGATACAGGCCAAGAGGCCATAACAGACAAACTCTGGCACAAAGGATGTCAAACAGCCATTTTCTGTAGTAAAGATAGACTTGAGGAGGAAAAGGCTGAGCATCTCAAAACCAAAACTAGCTTTGGAGAGAAGTGAAGTCACTTGGGTTAGCAGGGTGGGTGTTAAATAGCTCATCTGTCTGGGACGAGTGAGGGGTCCATGGACAGCTGGGTCATTTTACAGCCTGTGTTCAGAAAGCTGAGATCAGATGAGGTGTGAGCTGAGCCTTGCATGGTCTGAGGCAGCTTTTTGTTCAGTCGTGTTTATTAAGATGGACAGGGGCTTCAAAAGGCTTTGTCATAATTGGAGGAGGAGGAGCAGGTGCCGGTCTTTTCTCTCTGGTGACCAATGATAGGATATGAGGGAATGGCAGGAAGATGCACCAGGGGAGGTTTGTGTTGGAAGCCTCTGGGTTCTTCACCCAGAGGGTGATGGAGCACAGGAAAAGCTCAAAGGGAAGCAGTCACAGCCCCAAGGCTGACAGTATTGCAGAAGCCTTTTGACAACGCCATCAGACACATGGGGTGAATGTTGGGGTGTCCTATGCAGGGACAGGAGCTGGACTTGATGAACCTTGTGGGTCCCTTCCAACTTGGGGCATTCTACGATTGTCTCATTATGATTAAGGGTGAAACATTTGGATAGAACCAGCTCTCAGTCTGGCTCTTCCCTCCTTCTGCCCTCTTAATGGTTAAAAGAGTGACCTCTCATGCTTTCTGGTGGAAACTGAGCAAGTATGAGAGAACAGCAAACCCGCTGGCTTCCGAACTCATTTTTGCATGTAACTTTGGGTGATGAATGGCTGGGATAACCTAGAGGAGCAAGATGAGCTAATGAAGCAGTGACATAAAACGCAAGTCAACTGTTTTTTAAAAAGTGGCATCATTTGTGTAAACACGAGAAACGAGAACAATCACTTTGTGTCTGCTTATACTGTGCCCTCACGACGGGCTGCGAGGCTGTTTAAAAAAAATGAACAAAGCAAGAGGCTTGGAAGGAAAACACGTTTCTGCTTTTCTTCAAGAAAGAATTCTGCTTTTTAACAGAGCTGTGATGCTCATAAAACACTTAAATATGATCTCTAAATACAAAAAAAGCCACACTGTGTACATGCACTGCACTAGGCTGCGCACAAGCAAGGCAACAGTTCTGTGACTTGCTTCTAGCTCGAATTCCCACAAGCTACAGTTTCATCTCTACGTAGCTCTCTGATACCTGGATAATTTTATTTGAAAACGAGCTTTTCTGTCTTCTGTATATCTGAAATAAACAGTCCCAACTATAATGCTTTAATCCCGAATCCAACAGTATACAGTTCATAAAGATTTGTGTTGCTTTATTAAGGTAAAAATAATGATATCTGCAGTGCAGCTGCAAATGATGGTTATTTGAAACAGCTGCCATACAATTTCCAAATCCTTTCCCCTGCTGCTTTAATACAGAATTTCTTTACCATTTTTTTCCTGCAAAATAACTTTTTTTTTTTTTACTCTGGTGGTAAAAATTCTGTAGTATTACACTCTTTTCCTGGCAATGCCTGAAAAAATAGCTGTTAATAAAACCTGTAGTCTGCAGGCTTGTTTGTTGCTAATTGATTTTTTTTTTTTGAGGAAAGAGAATGGACTTGATTAAGCTAATAGGAATTAATACGTTTAAGTTGCTTTTTGAGATCATAACTGCTTGTTTGCTCATAATTAGGATTAAACCTAAATGTACTGAGTAGCGATTACGCGCATGGCAGTGCTGAGCGGAGAGAAAGAAAAGAGAGTATTTTATTTTTATCTCTGTGTTCCATACCCCAGCAGTTTCAGAGAGGAAAAGTTTGCTTCTCAAACGCTCAGGGTTATCCTTGGGTTGAGGTGGTGTGGGGGATGTTTGCAACACCGTGTCTGCGGAGTTCTGATTGTCCTGCCAGTCCGAGGCCTGAGAAAAAGAAATCAAGTTATTTTCTAAAATCTGAAATATAAAATACCACTTTGCATCCCTGCGTTGTTCTTGGCTACTGCAGCTGGGCTCCACTGGAAGGATATGGGGAAAAGCTGTGCCTGAGTCATTAATAGTTTACACTGAACATTAACTTAGCATCACAGTGGCTTCTATTGGCCTGTTTTGCTTTCTCCTCCTCCTCCTCTGCAAGCTGAAGGAACCAGCTACCAGGGCTCCCAGTTTCTTAGGACGCGTATATATTTTTTTTCCTTTCCACATCACTGCACAGCAAGTAGTGTTTGGTCTATTAAATGGTTGTAACAGCAGTGATAACACTCCACATCCCATGCTACACAGAAGGAATATTAAAGCATCTTCTGAGTTAATTTCTCACTAGCAGGAACCTTGGAATGCAAAACACTGATGATATTTTGCGAACTCAAATATTTAATTATTATCAGATTACGCAGCTTACGTTCTTCACCATTCTGAAGCAAGACATGTAGCAAAGGAACCAAAAAAATTTTGGTTTTGTTGTTTCATCATTCACAGAAACTAGCTGCATTAAATATCTCATTAAAAATTTTATAGCCTGATAAAGTAGCAGAAAGGGAAGACATCTGGATGACAATTTAATTTATCAACTGCCTCCTATCTATTCATCTCAGGGCCTTTGAAATCAGCTCTAAAGTTCATCCCTGGGCAGTAAGTATTGTAACAGTCATTTTGCTGAGAGGTAAACAGGGATAGCAGAATGAAATCAGCAGTTTCTGTTCTCTTAGCTGTCACACTGCTCTTTCTCTCAGCTTTAAATGAACAAAACAAGAGGTTGTTTGAAATTGTCCTCATCAAGATACAAGCTAAGAAAAAAAGAAGAGTACAGAAAGAGTAAGAGAATAAGCAAAGCAGATGCTACCACCACTGCTACACTCCTTTGAAACTCAAGGGTAGCAGAACCCCA
Source organism: Piaya cayana (assembly GCA_013389865.1). NCBI lineage: Eukaryota > Metazoa > Chordata > Aves > Cuculiformes > Coccyzidae > Piaya > Piaya cayana. The sequence goes on along the minus strand of WAAB01014951.1, from coordinate 45,711 downwards.
TCACCTTCAGCTATCAGCTTATGATAGATGCACAGCTTCTACCACCATCCTTCTCTCTCTCTTCCCAGTCATACAAGTATTGGACCTGCCACCAGTAAATAAATAAAGGTGGTGTGATCTGTGCTGGTTTCAGTGACCAGAAACTCTTCCCACTAGGAAGATGTTACCAANAGGGTGGGGAGCCCCTGGCCCAGGTTGCCCAGAGCAGGAGTGTCTTCCCCATCCCTGGAGGGGTTCAAGGCCAGGTTGGATGGGGCTTGGAGCCCCTGATCCAGTGGGAGGTTTCTCTGCCCGTGGCAGGTTTGGCTGGAACTGGATGGTCTTTCAGGTCCCTTTCAACCTGAACTATGTGATGAGCCTTTATGAGTCTTTTCGGGGTGACTATTGACTTCCTGCTCATTCTTTGCATGGAACTGGCTGTGCTGAATATGGTGGCCTAACCCAAGTCTCACATGCTATAGAAAAGGGACTGTGCTGTTTAGGAGGTGATATTCTCAGTAGATCAATTTATGCTTCCGTGCTGCTGCTTCTGCCATAAGCTTCTGGAAGGGGTTCTTACATGTCATGTAACAATTATTAAATTATCAGCTGGAGCCCTTCCACGTTGCCTAGTTTCTGGTCCTCCCTTTTCATCTCCTCTTAGCTAGGTGGATCCTGGCATCTCGAATTAAACTTTCGTGAAGGTGTTTATTCACAGAATCATAGAATCACCAGGTTGGAAGAGACCCACCAGATCATTGAGTCCAACCACATTCGAGGCAGTGAATACAGACAAGTGGCTTGACTCATGTTTCTGCTGGAAATCCACTTTGTTCTCATATTTTACCAAATAGTATGATGAAAAAAATGTCATAGGTGTTATTGTAAGGTACAACAGAGAGAATAGATTCTCCCCCCACTTGCCCAGCAAATAAATTAGGTTCTCTGTTTTGTATGACTGTGGGAGATTGTTTCTGAGCACTTCTCAGGAGAAGATTTCTACTGGTTAGATTCCACCGGGGATTGCCTCTTTGTGTGCTTTCAGTGCGTGGGGGAAGTGGCTGAAGGGAAATGGGAAACAGAGCGCAGCGATATCAATAAGCAATTATTTCACAGAAAGCAGCCAGAAGTCAAAGCTTCCAAGTGTGGAACCTCGTGAAGCGTGATATCTATTTAATACCTTTTTGACCAAGTTTAAAAAAAAAAGCAGCTGTTGGGAATTCTCCCCTGCCTTTTTAGTTTTCCCCAAGCAGGAATATCCCCACCAGAGCGCGCCCCAGCTGGGAAATGCTCTGTGGATTTCCGCAGATAACACTAAGCAAGGAGTCAAGTGATAGCTTCAACTTCTGCTCGCCGTTGCTCACGAAGCGGAAGGTGACCTCGCTTGACTCTTGGCTTTGCTATCGTATTTGTGTGTTGGCAAGCAGAAAAGTAAACAACGTTTAACTGGTAAACTTAAAGCTTAATTAATGGTATTAAAGTAATTGAGAGAATACGAATGCAAAATGCCAAGATGCTGTTTTTATTGCGCCCTATACAAAACAGAACTGTAGTAAAAGTAAGTTATTCAGCAGCCTAGAGGAGCAGGCATTATTAGTGCATTAATATTTGTGTTTATGGGAGCTTTTAATGGTTTATATGGCAATTAAACATGGAAAAAAAAAATAAATCCCAGAGACTGCCAAGAATCACAAAGGACAACAAATATGTTAGGGTGTAAAGCATAATGCCGTGTATTTCTAGAATATCCTGAAGACCAGGCAAAAGCCATATTGGGGTGGATGTGACCGCGTTGCCCTTACTATGCGCCTAGTTTTGGGGTAAAGAAAGTTCCCAGCTAGGCAGTCTGAGCCACAGCTGTGAAAGCTTTTATTGGCATAGAGCCTGCAGGAGGTCTTAGTGGAAGATGCCAGACACGTCGTCCTCCGACAGCGATCTCGAGCTGTTCTGGAAGTCATTGCTGTGTCAGAGGCACAAGCTTATCGCAGATGAGTCACTCAGACGTGTGTGTAACACGGTGGTGACCTCCCTTGGAGAAGCTGCACTGGGATTTTAGGAAGAGATCAGGATTAGTTTCGTTCAGGGAGGTATAATTTCACTTATGCAGCAGTAACGTATATGATAAAGAGCCAGGGAAAAGAGAGAATTAAATCTCTTCTGTTGATTTCTGTAGGCATGAGGGCATACAGGGATATGAGTTTGATAGAAGTGAATGCTTAATGGAGGGTAATTAAACAACCTCCAACACTTTCCAATGCAACATTTCTGAGTCACAATGCAATGGCAGCACTGTTAATAAAGCAGGCATATAGAAAACTATGGACAGATTATTCTGAATCATAGAATCATGGAAGAGACCCATCGGATCATCGAGTCCAACCATTCCTATCAAACACTAACCCATGTCCCTCAGGACCTCGTCTACCCGTGCCTTAAACACCTCCAGGGAAGGCGAAGGGTAATTGAGTCAGATATTGATGAAATGAGAAATCTCCGTACAAAAGGGAAGGAAAAGGATAGAAAGGAGCAAAATGAGACATCTAGATTAAAGACTTGTGTAACAGCAAGTCATGTTGGGCCATGAATGGTTGGACTCGATGATCCGGTGGGTCTCTTCCAACCTGGTTATTCTATGATTCTATGTAGTTGGACAGATACTTATTGAGCAAATGAATTTGCGTGCAACTGTTATGTATTTCTAGTTGTAAATTAGCAAGTGCACGCCTAAAAAACCTCTAGAACACCTTTGATTGATTGATTCATTGATTTGTCGGGTAAAATCTCTTGCTTGGTACTGAATGCTATCAGTAATTTATAAGGGTGGAGAAAATAGATTAGGGCTTATAGTATGGACTAGAGTTTACAGTATGATCTGTAGAATTTTTTTTTTTTAAAATCACTATTAATCTCCTTTGGCTTTGGCCAGAAGACCTTTATACAAATGCTGCAGAAGAATCCTACACAAGTTGAAGACATCTTTCTAGAAAAAAAAATGGTACAGTTTCTATAAGGAGTTTTTAAAGATAACCTGTAGGCATTTGTGAAGAATGGATCCCAAGGAAATATTCCTTAGGATCAGTAATCCAATAAGTGCTTATATATGTCTGTATGCACATATGCAAAATGTCATTGTTTCCCAGAAGGAACTGAAAACACTGTGACCGTGGATATAATATTGCTCCACTACAAATGATGGTAAATCCAACAGGGAGCTTTTCTGGGTTTTTACAGTATTGGTTTTTTTATATATGTGTATTTGCAGTGGTTTATGATATAGAGGAACATCTTGTGGAAAAAAAAGTAGTTCAGCTTTTTGTTTATAATTAGTGATGTTACCAGGAAATCTTCCTGAAATTAAGCTGCGCGTCACCTTCTCTCCTGCTCTTTTAGTTGTGTGCAGCGATGTTTGACCCCGGTTAATGCTTTTCTGCTGTGCCCGAGAGAGAGAAAATATACGTGCTAGTTTTCTACCCTATAACTAAATTAATAGACTCGGGGACCAATTCATTAATATTTTATATCTGATTTGTTTGGGTCATAGCTCTGTTATAACTTGTTATAAATATCTTATATTCCTTAATATCGCATACTCTATTAACATAACAGACATTAACAACAACAGCCCATCTGGAGCTAGAGGGGAAAAGCCATAATCGTTTACCTTGCCAGCTGAAAAATGACATAAAACCCTTATATGCTACAAAAGTGATTTGACCCCTCTCACATGTAATCAAGGAAATTATAAATAATTAAATGGCCTTGGGAGAATCAATAGAAACTGTCCACGTTCTCCCTCTAATGATCTGATCCTTTTATTTACTCATTCAGAAATTCAATGAATGGAGAATAGGTTAAGGCCTCTGTTTTTCTTGTTCTTTCATAGGAGATATTGAACAGTCCTTGCTGCTCTTTGGTAACATTGAGGTAACACTGAGCCTCTTGCTTCTCAACAGAAATTATTTCATGCACCACTCTCTAAAACTATTGACTCTGACTCAGGACCCCTGAAAACATCGAACTGGGGTGGTGCTCTGCTGCATTCTCTCCATTTTATTTGAGAGATAAGGAGGGCAGGAATGGGACCCAGGCACCTCAACATCATATAATTGCTCCATGATTGATTACTGTACATCTTGCTCTTTTCAATGTATTTCTTCATTTGCTCCACGGCTTTTCTTCACTTATCCCAAGCTGACCTCGTCCTCCTGGTAGCTGATCTCTTCTCCCTGGTATCCAGTGATAGGATGCGTGGGAGTGGTTCAAAGATACTCCAGGAGAGGTTTAGAATGGATTTCAGGAAGCATTTCTTTACTGAGAAGGTGCTCAAATGCTGGAACAGTCTTCCTAGAGAGGTGATCATTGTCACAAGCCTTTCAGGGTTTAACTGGATTTGAACAATACACTTAATAACATGCTTGAACTTTTGATCAGCCTTGAACTGGTTAGGTAGTCATACTAAATGATCATTGCAGGTCCTTTCCAAATGAAATATTCTAGTCTATTCTAACATCTTTTTTTTAAAAAAGAGCAGAAGCGGTCACTCTGGCAATAGAAAGGCAATGTTTGCATAAAGGAAAAAAGGAATTCCTTGTGGGAAAGAGGATCAGAGATGAATTGACATTATTAGAAAAGCTATCAAACGCTGGTCTTGAAGACAACTCTCTGCAGGCTCTGATGGACATATCAATGGATGAACCAGAAGGGACCGTTTGTAGGGAAGGTTTATAATTTACAGGAAAGTAAAGAGAGGAGTCTTGTCCTTATGGTAGAGGAGCTCCTCCTGGGAGAATCTGAATTGCCAGGTTTTAAATCTGTGTGCTAAATGACATTAGAGGATGACACTGTTTATCTCTTTCTCTCTGCTTGGGGACTTCCCCTGTACGTGCTTGGAGCACGAGTCTTTCTCTACCCGTCTAACGGGCCCAGATATCCCTGCCTCATGCTTGAGCAACCTATGAATATCGTTTACACCCAGAGCAGTATTTACGTAAAAGCCAAAGTAAAAAACCAAACAAACACTAGAATCTCCTGTTGATTGACTGTGGTTCTTTGAAATCTCATAGGATGTAAATTATTGCTTCGTGCCATAGCTTGTGGTTAACTGCTGGAATGAGTGGAATTGACATGCCACTAATTTTTCTCTCTCTTGTCCTCTGAATCTAATTTCGATCTCAGATTCCTTGTGGCAAAACCAGAAGTAGGATGTATATGATTGTTGTTGAATAAGAGGTGGGGGGGTTTGTTCGTAAAAAGGAGGGATGCTTTTGATCTGTGCATTTGCATGCTAAACTATGCATATTGCAGCCCTCGTATTTTGAACTTTGATCAGCAAGCCAAACATTGGGGAATGCTTCTCTTTTCCTTAAAAAAGATGTTAAAATAGACTAGAATANTAGGAATGGTTGGACTCGATGATCTGGTGGGTCACTTCCAACCTGGTGATTCTATGATTCTGTGATCACCTGAACACAACTGAAGAACCCCAAACACTATTCTCCAGTCATCTGCTACTAAATATCTTATTTGATTCTTTAATTCTTCCTGATGGCTGTGGAAGATAGAGCTAATAGGATTTGACCAGTCTCAGGCAGTCCCCTTAATAAGGGGGCTTAATAGAGGACTGTAAATAATCATCAAAATATCAGCAATGCATTTGAAGATTTACAGCTTCGTGAAGGAGAGTGAAAAGAAAGACAATTGTCCATTTTTTTTTCCTTCAGGAAATTGAAAAAAATGGGGTGGTGGTGGCGAGCTGACTGAATTAACTAGAATAGGTGTCAGTTCAGAGTGCAGGAATCTGGATTGTCCTTGACTGTACACGGTGACAATCTCTCACTACCTACTTAAGGCTCTTTAAGGAATGACAAAGTATGCATGTTCCTACTTTCATTAACTCCTTTTATGTCAGAACTGTGTGAGTGTGAACCTTGGCTCATCAAGTGGCTGAACTGCACTGAGCAGAGCTCTGTGCATTAAAGAACGTTCAGGCAAAGCATTCTTAGGACTAACATTGGAGAAATGCAAGAACTTTCTGAATGCAGATTTGTGCATAAGAAGTTTCTGGGTTTTGAGTAGATGAACTCATTAAAATCATATATGAGCATTGTTTACTTCAGGGAAAACTGGAGGAAAGAGCCCTGTTTGATTTATTCGTGTATCGGTGGCACAGTGCCTTTTGTTTTCCACCCCCTTACATCAGATTTACATTTTCTTTCCTCTAAATCTCTGAAATTAATCAGTCATGGAAGGCAAGGAGTAACCTTTGGGTTTTTACTAATCATTATGTTAAACACATGAAATGGAAAACCCGTTACATGGGAGAGGCAGAACTTTCCTAACACTGTGATGCAATAAAAGGATTGTAAATACCTCCATGCAATACCCACAACTCTAGGGTTTTCCGATATGTTTTCCAAAGCACTTCTCACTCCTTTGTGAAATAGATTTAGAACCAAGTGAAGTATTTCTCTAGAATGGCGTTTCTTGATTGTAATTACAAGATGTTGTCACTTTTGGTATTAATCAACGTGACAATCTTTTGTCTTTAGACCAAGGGCAAGAGTTCCTTGCTGCTGATCGAGTCACAAAGTGCTCTAAAGTTTTTAGCGGCGTGTCATTAATATTTATGCTCCACAGGTAATAGAGTAAATATTAGAGTTATGAATTATTGAAAGTGAAAGAAAAGTGATGAAATACTGTTTGTTAGTTTGGCTGTTATCTGGTTTTGTGTGTTTGTGAGGAACGAGGGACCCCTGGAAAGGACCATCACTTTAAGTACTGTTTATCGCTTCTGCATTAATGGAATTTTCATTGTCAAATGATATGAATCTTTAAAATTATTCTAAATGCAATTCTTATGATGAATTGTAGAACAAGGAAGCATAATAATAATTTAACACAGCTGCTTTAGAGAGGATGCGGGAGTGTCCTTTGCAAACGATGACCCTTGCAAGGAAGTGTTGATTCCCACAGAACCCTCTACCCTGAGTGATGTAGGGTGAGTGCTTCAATCCCCTACTTTCCCCTCTATTCCAAAGTGAACAATGACATGTTTGCAACAGGCTTTCTGGATCATCATCCCTGACCTGCTGTTCATGGAGCTAGTCAGTGAACATGAGTCTTTGATAGGCTTTAGGTAAGCTTCTCGCTTAACTTTAGGAATTGTAGGAATAGTACATACCTACAGATTGGGGAAGTAGTGCAGGGGCTGTTCATGTCTGCTAGAGTGTAACACAGGGAAATGAGGGAGAGATTTCTTTTTTTTGGAGGGGAGGGGATAATTCCATGGTTTGTAGCTAGTACTGTATTTCACAGTAACAAGGAAAGTCAGCAAGGTCGATGTACAATGTCGAAAGTGAATGAGGCATAGTCGTACACGAGCTATTGGAATTTTGACCTGTATATGCACCAACAAAGGAGCAGAGATTATTAATTAAGTGATGAAGGATTGCAGAGCAGCCTGGCCCTAGTGCCAAAGAAGATCTTGCAGTCCTTGGTCACTCAAGGACAGGCAATTAATCCAGCTGATGGTGCTGTACTTGGAGTTGGCCGACAGCGAATTGATTTCCCAGATCACATTCTTGTTTGGAAAATACATTCTCTGCCTTGACTATAATTTTTTTTTACTTCTCCGGGCAACCTGTTCGAGTGCCTTCCTATCCTCACAGGAGTATATTTCTTCCTAAGACCTCATATCAATCTCCCTTCTTTCAGCTTAAAATTGCTCGTCTTCATCCTGTCCCTTCTCTCCCAGATCAAGAGCCCCTCCCCAACTTTCCTGGAGCCCCTTTCAGCACTGGAAGCTGCTCTAAGGTCTCCCAGGAGCCTTCTCTTGTCCAGGCTGGACAACCCCAACTCTCTCAGCCTGCCCTCATAGCAGAGGTGCTCCAGACCACAGATCATCTCCATGGCCTCCTCTGAACTTGCTCTAACAGGTCCATGTCCCTCCTGTGCTGAGGGCTCCAGAACTGGATGTTGGGACTCCAGATCTGGATGCAGATCTCCAGTTCCTTCTTCCCTTTAGCCCTGCAACTCTGTGGGGCCGTGTTAGGGCTGATGGCTGAGGGGCACCAGCTTATAACTGTCTCTTCCTCAGAGAAGTGTAAGACATTTCTGACAATCCTATCCCCTGCTGCTGTCACAGAACCAGCTTGCAGACCTGAGCTCCTATGGGAGCCAGAGAGGGTCTCTCACTTGAGGTTGTGACGTTGCTACCTGAACCAGCCAATCTGCCTTAGGCAGCTTTCGTGCTTTTGCTAGAACTGTCTCTGTGTACTGGTTATTATTTTTCAACTCTCTTTTAAGAGAGATCATATAGCACTTCATTACGAACACAAAGAAAAAAGGTTAATATAATCCACTTTGACGTCCACTAGCACTCTTGCTAGATTAGCCAGGAAAATTACTTATTGGTAAGGACAGGTGCTTCCGTAATGATCCATGCAAAAACTGTCCTCTCTGTATCCCAAATTACTGCTAAAGCCATAGTGCCTGCCAGCATTTAGCAGGGTGTGGTGTCAAAGTGATCCGAGCTGCTTTCTGTGTTATGTGTATCTGTCTTTATCATGTTTCTTTATTCAGATTCCGTGGTACTTCTCAGTTAAACGTGACCATGCAGGACTGAGCACTATACAGGAGTCTGAGTTAAACCTAATAAAGTTGTCCTCACTGCGAAAGCTTACAAGAGGTAGAGATGTGAAGAGACCCCCTGTGCTGCTGCGCTCACTTCTAGTGGAGTTCACAGAAAACCTGACCTGAAGAACAGAAACCTGCATCAGGTGGATAAGATGATTGTGCTTCTGAGGCTTGTCACTGAGTAGCAAATCAGCTCATGGGTCATAATTAAGGACCCACAGTAATTAAAACCCACATCAAGGCAGGATTCAGGGAATTACTTAGGTCTGAAAAAGCTGCCAAGAACTCTGAGCGCCGAGGCAGGAGCCAGCAGGCAGCGCTGGAGCCAGTCAAGCAGGCCAGCGGGACGTGCTGTAACACAAAGAGGATAGAGGACAGGATTAAGAAAACCTAAGAGTCAGGGCTGAGCAGGCAGGAAGCAGGATCAAGGACCAGAGCCAGGAATCAAGGTGAGAAGCACGATATTGAGGCAGACAGCAAATTCCCAGGAGGTTGCTTGTACAGGCAGCTCTTTGATGTCTCCTGCCATTAAGCAGATGCATTGAATATGGTCTTTGTTTTCAGTTACCTCTGCCACTATTGACCAGTGACCGGAGGAGCCTCGCTCCAGCTGGGCAGCGAGTTCATTACACGCTCTTGTTTTTTTGACACCGGCTTTAGCGTGGCAGGATCTGCAGCCCTCCTTGTCCCAGTGGTTTTGTCCTGTCGACTGAGTTTGCAGTTCTTTATCAGACGGGCAGTGAAATTGTTTACCAGAAATTTACATTCTGGCCATCCGGGCTGCCTGGGCTGGGGAGAACACAAGGCATATTCCTCCCTGGCCCTGTTAGGCTGGTGTCTGTCTCACCTTTGCTCCTTTGCATCGCGTCTCTCTGATTACTTGAGGATGGAGAGGCTGTGATTTTGCTGACTGCGCTCCTTTGGTTCAGCTGTGAAGCAGTTACTTATAATTGGTGCCAAGGAGTAGCAATCAACTGGAAAAAAAAGCACTGGGAAAAGTTGATTTTCTTTCTCTCTCCTCCTCACCTCCCCCCCCCATCAAGAAATGTTTCTGTGAGCTGAGGCTTGAAATGAAAATGTGGGTGGAGGGAAAGAAGACACAGCGGAGTCTGCTGTTCTGTGGCTTACAGTGAAAATCTGCTTCTGGGATGGTGGAAGGCGAGGAAAACATGATGTTTAGCACATATGCTTCTCGGGCCCAGTTCTCAACGTTACTTTTGATGATGTCTCAGGGGGCAAGGGGTGTGCCAGGGAGCAGAATTCCTCATTTCAGGAGGCTGGAAGCAGTCGCTCAGGTTAAAGGCAGACCCTGCCCCGACAGTGACCAAACTTGAAGATAGTTCAGTGTTTTGGATATATGCGGGGATAAAGCTGTTTCCAAATGTTAACGAAGATGAGAATTTAATGACTCTTAGTAATGATGTATTCCTCTGCTGGTGGATCTCAGGGTCATTTTCACAATACAGCGTGGTTGGGTGTTTTGGATAATGAATTGTTTCCTAGTATGGTGTTGAGCTTTTAAGCAGATGTCAAATACACCTTTAAACGTACACTTAAATACTCTTAAAATAAGACAAGTAAATTTTCATCTTGGCTACTTCCACGAATCCAGTAGGCAAACCAGAATGCTTTTCACCTTTTGCTGGGCCGTGGTCAATAATGGTTGTTACTTGGATTTTACCAACAAATTTCCTCTTTGTGTGTGTGTTTATTTTCTTTTAAAGAAAACCTTTCACTGACATGTGAATATCGGGAGTACCTGACGCTGCAGCTTTGCAGCAAAGCAATACTCACTTCAATTTACCGTGGGTCACCTATTGGTTATGGTCACTTTTAATTATTACTTTTCAAGCTTTTAGCTTAATAACACCTTATTATCCAATTTCATCTTTCTTGCTACTTGAGTTTTTAAGGTCATCCTGTTCTTACTAAATTTTAATCTCTCTCATTTCTTTCATGTCTTGCATCTTTTTGCTCTGATTGCCCTAATCAAATTCAACGATATCTTATTTTGTAATCACTAGGATCAATACTAGCATTTCCAGGTCCTCGATCCTATTTTGTCTAGTAGACTCAGTTATTAGAAAAAAAAATTTAGTTCGGCTTACATTTAAATAGAGCAACTCTCTTGCAATTGGAGATAAAAGTACTTAAATAAAATTTACCGTGATGAGAATGATATGCCAAACTAACCCCCTGTCTTTCACACCTTATCTGGTCTGGTTAGTGTTTCTGTGAAAGTTCTTCCTTTCCCAAGGAGCTCTTTCAATTTTTTATGTTCTTTTTATATATATAAGGAGTTCCTTCTGCTACTGCTCTTGTTTTATACAGCTATTCATGCAAGTGCTATGAAAACCAGGCTTATATAGAAGACCAATGAAGCTCCAGTTCACCAAATAAATGGTCTATCTAATTTTTTTTCATGTGTATGTGTGAATCAGGAACTCGCAGAGTTGTAAATGCTTTTTTTTTTTCTGTTGAGCTGCTCCTAGTGCATGTGTAATTAGGAGAGTGGCGTGCATAATCTTAGTGGTCATGGATAATGGGCTTAGAATCATAGAATCATAGAATTACCAGGTTGGAAGAGACCCATCGGATCATCGAGTCCAACCATTCCTATCAAACACTAACTCATGTCCCTCAGCACCTCGTCCACCTATACCGTAAACACGTCCAGGGAAGGTGAATCAACCTCCTTCCTGGGCAGCATATTCCAATGCCCAATGACCCTTTNCTGAGTACAGAGGGAGAAGAACCTCACTAGCCCTGCTGGTCACACCATTTCTAATACAAGCCAAGATGCCGTTGGCCTTTTTGGCCACCTGGGCCACTGCTGGCTCATATTCAGTCGCTATTGACCAACCCCCCCAGGTCCCTCTCCTCCTGGCAGCTTTCTAGACAGACTTCTCCCAGTCTATAGCTCTGCATAGGGTTGTTGACTTGATGATCATAGAATGATCTGAGTCAGAAGGGACCCATAGATCATCGAGTCCAGCTCCTGCTTCTGCCCAGGACAACCCCAGTGTTCACACCGTGTGTCTGGGGGTGTTGTCCAGATGCTTCTGGAGTGTTGTCAGGTTTGGTGCCATTGACAATGATGATCTCAAAGGTCTTTTATAGCCGAAGAATTCTACAATTGTATGATAGGTTATACTGAAATAGTTTTAGGTAGTTATTAACAGAAGAGTTACTGGGAACAAGTTCTTCACCGCTGGATTTGTTGTAGGCTTGAAACCTGAATGCAGTAGTGGGAAGGGATGGTGGCACAGTCATCTAAGGGACGCTTTACATTTCAAATATAAATCCCTCTTCTAGGAGTTTTAGGAGAGCCAGATAAAGATTAAACGCCGATTCACTTCCTTCTCTCTTGTTACACAAATAGGGAGTGAAACTTTGTGTGGAAGCTGGCGGAGGTTTGTAACAACATAATTGCTTTGTTGGAGGGAGTGAACCCGAGACCTCTCCTTCCGAAGCGCAGACCTCTGCTGCTGAGCCGAAGGACTGATCTGCTCGCTGCGAGCAGCGATGGGCGGCTGTTCTCTTTGGGTCAGCCACAGCGGGAGGCAGGAACACAATGTGCTAGTGTTTAAAAGAGTTTCTTTTACTTTTTTTTTTTTTAACTTTTTTTTGGAAATCGGAATTATGTAAGTCAGCTACAGAGAGGCTCTCTGCTTAGCTGCAGCCGGCGTCCTGCTGGTCACGCTGAGCCAATTAGGCTTCCAGAAGTTGAACCATGAAACTTATACCGGTGGCTTTGTGCGACAGCCACAGCGTTCGACCTGGAAAGGGAGGAGGGGAGTGAGATAATTAGCCTCCAGAAATGTGTACGATTCCAGATAGCGCTCAAAATTACATTTCTGATTTTAATGAAAGGTACTCGGGCTCAATAAAATTTAGAGCAACGCCCTGCTGGTTCAAATTATTAGTGCACACCTTGGACCTGGTGAGTTTTATATAGTTTCATGCAGCTCTTTGAACATTTTGCACAGCTTTAGTTCAACTCTGTTGCCCTCCATGTAAGAACCTTTTATAGACTTATGTAGAGAAGAAATTAACTCCGAAGGAAGAGTATTAATGCATTGGGATTTCTCATAAGCTTCCTTGGAGATTGGGATGTTTTCCAAAACAGCAGTATGCTTTTTCAGCGGAAGAAAAATTATAGATCTGGGGTCCTTTTGGCTTAATTTAAGAACAGTGATATTTTAATAAAATGAAACGCTACCGGGTCAGGACTGTAACTGCTGTGCGTCAGTTAGAGTGAAGTGTATTGAGAAAGGCAGTTCTAGCAGTCCAGGTAGCAGTTAGCTTGCCTTCAATTATATTGTTTTCTTTTTTTTGTTGAGTTTCATGCCTATTGCTGTTGTCTCAGTATTGTTTTTTTTATCATTCTGCGTCCCACTGAACAGAGCTGCTGTAATCATGTGGAGCAGCTTGAGCTGGCAGGTACAGACACAGGTGGTTTTTTTGCTTCTAGGTCGTGGGATTCAACAGGTGGGAGGAGGCAGAATTGCAGTTTGTTTAACCCTCTCGTTTTACAGCTGATTCAGGATGGCTTTGATGACAAATCAGAAGGGAAGGGTTCAAAGCGATGCTGGAGAGGGGTGACTTTATTTCATTTCTGTCATTAGAGAAGAAGATGGAGACTTATTATCTGCAAGGTTAATGGCAGTAAGTTAGATAAGCACAACATGAAGGAAAATAACTTCCCTCACTTCTGTTAAAAAAAAAAGTTCATTAGTTCTTTGCAGGCAATGGGAAAGAACAGCATTAGATGTACTCTCTACTGATAGCTGCAGACAATCAAATAATAAATTTCAAGGGAAAACAGTTTTTTATTCCTGTCTAAGCATGAAATAAAGGGATATTCACCATTCAGCTATGACACCTCTGGTGAACCAAACACAGAAGGCACAAGGCATCTTCATTGCTTGTAGCATTTTGTAGGCAAAGCTGTTTTGCTGTATTAGTTCCATTAATGGTTTCCAGAAAATGGTTTATTTAATCATAGAATCATAGTTTGGATTACAAGGGACCTTAAGCACCATATTCCAACCCTCTTGCTGTGGACAGGGACACTTCCCACTAGATAAGGCTGCCCAAGGCCCCGTCCAAGCTGGCCTTGAACCCCTCCAGGGCTGGGGCAGCCACAACTGCTCATTTTGAAATGTTTTTATGCTACAATAGACATTCCTGTCAATCTGTTCTGTGTAGCTTAAATGCATAATGTGTGCAAAGTGGAGAGACACTGGTGGCAAGTCACGGGGTAATTCTGTGTGATCAAAGTCCTGGTCATAGAACCATAGAATCACCAGGTTGGAAGAGACCCACCGGATCATCGAGTCCAACCATTCCTATCAAACACTAAACCATGTCCCTCAGCACCTCATCTTCCCGTTCCTTAAACAACTGCCCTAGAGACAAGTCACGGGGTAATTCTGTGTGATCAAAGTCCTGCTCATAGAATCACCAGGTTGGAAGAGACCCACTGGATCATTGAGTCCAACCATTCCTATCAAACACTAAACCATGTCCCTCAGCACCTCATCTTCCCGTTCCTTAAACAACTCCGGGGAAGGTGAAAATGATTCAGAAATGTAACGTGGGATTTGGATTGCTGTCTCCAGAAAGCTCAACAATTACTGCTTACTCTTTACAGTGTGTAGGCTAGCAATCTCTTTCAAAGGCTCAAGAGTATATGTGAGAATCTTCTGGAAAGGGCCAAGACCTCTATAAAAATAACAACATCTCTCATCTTGCTCTAGTCATTAACGATGGTTTATATTAAGTTTGCACTTCATAGTGGTTCAGAACCGCTCATCTCTTGGTAGCAGTAAATTAAAAAAATGCACGTAGTGAATAAATACATCAAATTGACAAGATTCACTTCACCCAGTCCGTGGGAGTAGGGGCTGTGATGTTTCCATCTTCTGTGTGTCCAAGCTGCGTGGCCTTGAGCCTCTGTAACTTCTTGTAACTGTGACGATGACGTTACTGACCGATTCCAGTCCCTGCTGTGTGCGTCCGTTGCGCTGCGTCCACCCTCTGCATCTGCCTGAACAGTGACACTTTGCTCGTGGCTTCAAGAAACAAGCGAGCACAGTTGAGTGGCCTTAACTGCTGTTCAGCTCTCACAAAACTGCCAGAACAGGCAGGTGGAAAGTGAGGTGTCTCCTTACTGCTGAAAATGACAAAAATACACTTCTCCACCTCATTTTCCACACAGTGCTCCGTTAGTCACAAATCTCTTCATTATACGCTGCTCAGCGGAGCCAGGGTATAAATACATTACACGAGTCAGAAGGATAATTTATATTTCCAGTATTTTTCCTGTATGGATGTGACACAACTCTTGGCTGACAGTAGTCCTAGAACCTTATGAAATACGCTGTCGCTTCTATGTCCATCTGACTGATGGCACTATTAAAATCACCAGCTTGCTTTGATTGAGAAATGTGACTCGTGCAAAGTTATTCTTTCTTCAGACCTGGGTGTCGCGGGGCACTGTCTAATGATGTCATTTCATAAAAGAGATGCGTCTGAAAATAACTTTTGAGGTATTTCATTATTACAGCAACGGTGGGTAAGAAAGAAAAGTAATTTCCCATCTGGAGGTGGACAGATACGTTATATTTTCAAAGTAAATTAGGTATTGATGAAAATTATACAATTAGATCTCTGTAGAAGTGGAGTGACAGCACTAAATTTAATGTAGTTGGCACATAGCTGCTGAAAGGAAACAGTGCCACCAAACACTAGCACTATTCTATATCTATCGATCTATCTTGGGCAAGAGAGGTTTGCGTTTACCTTTATTTATATATACGATTTTTTCTACAGACTGGGAGAAGTCTGTCTAGAAAGCTGCCAGGAGGAGAGGGACCTGGGGGTGCTGGTCGACAGCGACTGAACATGAGCCAGCAGTGGCCCAGGTGGCCAAGAAGGCCAATGGCATCTTGGTTTGGATCAGAAACGGTGTGACCAGCAGGTCCAGGGAGGTTCTTCTCCCTCTGTNGTGGACGAGGTGCTGAGGGACATGGGTTAGTGTTTGATAGGAATGGTTGGACTCGATGATCCAATGAGTCTCTTCCAACCTGTTGATTCTATGATTCTATGATTCTTTTGAAAGAAAGGCCTCTTATTTCAGTATAGAACACTTAGTATGAAGTTTCTGTTTGTAGAGCTGATGAGTAGGTGAATATGAGAAGATTCATGAAATTATTCCTGTCTCTGGTATCGCTCTGCTAATATCCTGTATTTATATATAATTCTGGTTATCACACTTACTCTTCTTGTCTAATGTCAGCAGTGACCATCGCTTTGTTTTATGAAAGAAGGGAGACAGAGAAATGGAAAAAAGAGAAGAATGTTGCTAAATGAGACATGAGATACACTACGTTTTTTCCTGTATTTTGAGCGCAGAACATAATCAATTTGCCTGAGCCTGTCTTAATTGTAAAACTGTTCCTGCTCTTTTAATGTGTTTGCCTAGCGTAGACCTGTGGCCTCTAAATCCGAGTCCTCAAAAGATGAACACTACTGGTTTTCAAATGAAGATACTTGGAGAAGTGAACTTGCTTTCCAAGTGCTTCGGGAGTAAAGGGATGACAATTCAATAGCAGTAGTTAACAACATGTTAATGGCTAATATATGATCCAGTAGTGCATCTTATATTGCATTTGAAAAAAGAAAAAAAGACATTCTACATACTCTTGCTTTTTAATGAATGGGAAATGCAACCTTATATGTGCAGAGAACTACCCAGGTACTTCTTTAAGAGCTGCAGTAGCATTCAAGTGCTTCTTTTCTTAGTAACTCAGATGAAATGTAGCTGGCTTGATACATGAAGATTAGCATGACCTCTGAGTTATCTGTACTGAAAAACAGCAAGCGTAAAAGAAGACTAAAAAGGCAGCAGCAAAATTCGGAGGTGAGAGGTTAGCAGCAGGCATAGTCTCCTTAGTCATGGTGCTTCGCTGTGAAGAAATTACAATAAAAACTAGTGTTCTGAAAAACAGGTATGTCAGTAGTTTGTATTTCAGCTGTAAAAGCAAGATTGTTTGTGTGTTGTTTGAAATTGTGACATGAGGAACCTAGAAAATGACTTGTGAGATTCCTTTCTCATTGCAGTTTTCTTCATGGAAATGCCTTTTTTTCATAATGAGCGTGCATTAGGAGCTGTCAAATGCAGTCGTATGCACATGATCATATCTCAGGTTCTGGTTCCAGGACAGAGTTAAATATTTAAAATACATTTAGCTCTTCTGAAGAGAACACTTTGTGCTGCCAGATCCATGGGGATGCTTAAGTTTAGAGATTCAGTCGGGTTCAGGAGAAGATTTCAGTGTTTGCGTACTTGTCCTTGCCTCAGAGGCTGCATCGTTCCTAGGGGTTCCTGTCCCCTGCACCCACAGCTACTTCTCTAAGCTCTGCAGTGCAGGAGCAAGTTGCCTTGTTCCTTTGAATATAGAATTATAGAATAGTTTGTGTTGGAAGAGACCTTGGAGATCATCCAGTTCCAACCCTCTGCCATGGGCAGGGACACCTCCCACTGGATCAGGTTACTCAAACCCCCATCCGCCCTGGATGAGGACTTAAATCACGAGTCCTGGATGCATAAAATTAATCTCAGCAGTTTTTNTGCAGTGCAGGAGCAAGTTGCCTTGTTCCTTTGAATATAGAATTATAGAATAGTTTGTGTTGGAAGAGACCTTGGAGATCATCCAGTTCCAACCCTCTGCCATGGGCAGGGACACCTCCCACTGGATCAGGTTACTCATACCCCCATCTGCCCTGGATGAGGACTTACATCACGAGTCCTGGATGCATATAATTAATCTCAGCAGTTTTAAAACTTATTTATACAATTAAAAATAAAACCATCCCATCATTTGTACTATCCTCATGTTCTAGTCTGGGTTCAGACCTTCTAACAGATTCAAAGATATCGGGTGGAAACATTTCCCGTTTCATTCCAAGCTTCAGTATCTGCTTCCATTTGCTTAAGGCAAAATATTTTTACAGTCTGATTTGGGAGTCAAATTTAATAACCATAAATTTCTGGTGCACGTCGCAGTCATTCATAGAGCCTAGGAGCGTAGATGGTGTCTCTGCACGCACCCACACATCCCAGCGTGCACACACACACCCATATATGCATTTTAACACCCGGCATCACTGCAATCTGCTAGAATATACACCCCATTATGCACACACAGGCTGTTCTGTCACATAGGAAGAGGGAGAGTTGCACTAATGTGTCAGTAAAGAAGCTGATGAGAAATCTTGTTTTCTCAACACAAAGCATCTTGGAGAGAAAAAAAATGAGAAAAATCAGCTTCATGAGGAAATTTTGCAGCAAGGGAGGAATCGAGGTGAGGGAGAGAGGGTGGGTATCGTGAAAGAAAGATAAGGAGGGAGAAAAGGTAAATACTTATACGTGCTGTGTGGAACGTGAGCGAGTGATGGAGACGTAAAGACTGTTGGAAGCAAGAAGTGGAAAAGAGGCAAGGTGGTAGGAGAGAGTGGTGAGGAGAGCTTTAAGTACCATGAAACAGTTGGGAAAAAGACATGCTGGTAGGAGAAACTGAGAGCATAAGGGAATTGGAAGTATGAAAGTGTTTGGGAGGGGAGGGATTTGCCGTGGGGCGTCTGCACAGAACATGGTGATGAAGGGGTGGAGGAGAGAACGAATACAAAATAAATGGGAATAACTGCAGAGGAAAAGCAGTAGCACACACACTACTAAAATTAGGGCTGTTTGGGTTTATTGTATTAGATTATCTGCATTTCACAGTCTAAAACAAGAACCTGGTAACGGTGAGAAGAATAAGATAGATTAAAGGAATGGAAAATTTAATGAGGGAGGTGTTGTAGAACTGGCTGAAAGCCAGGGGACCACTGGACCACTGGCTCGCTCTTCTCCACAAAGATGATTAAATACAGCAAACCCTAAAAGCTGCATCAATGTCTTTGAGGCTGAACTGAGTTTTCTGCCTCTTATTTTTTTTTTAGAAAAGGTAAGAAAAGAGTATGAATAATAACTTGTTTTTCTGATTTAGATCTTTCGTGAAATGTCTTTGTCCTTTTCATGTTTGTTTGGAAAATTTCACTACAAAGTATTTACAAATAATAAACCAGTCCTACTTATTTTCATAAGCGTCTGTGCTAATAACATTCTTACTTAGCGGAATGAATTAAACATGGCCTGCATAATGGCTAAATATTTGTCATGGTAATGTTTTTTTTGTGAGAGGTGAATTATTCTGAAGCAGACAGATCTTCCAAAATAAATCCCGGACTGTGTTATTAGAAGGTAAAAGGGAAAAAAAAATAATGGAGAGGGCTTATTTTTATTCCAAGAGGCACCATAAGGAAAGTAGAACATAAGGAAAGTTGCTGATCCTAAACACATATAGAATTTGCTCAAAATATTTATATGTAATTGTGTGACCGAGGAGGCTCGTGCAATGTTGGGACCTAGAATCATAGAATAACCAGGTTGGAAGAAACCCACCGGATCATCGAGTCCAACCATTCCTATCAAACACTAACCCATGTCCCTCAGCACCTCGTCCACCTGTGCCTTAAACCCCTCCAGGGAAGGTGTATCAACCCCCTCCCTGGACAGCCTGTTCCAGTGCCCAATGACCCTTTCTGTGGTTTCTGAACACTTACCAGAACAGACCAGGACATTCAGACATGTAAACTGGCAGCCAGGTGATACCCTTTGGGTTTGAATCTGTGCTGAAGTTTCTGTTCAGTTCCATTAAGAAATGCATACGGATTTTGAAAACTAGGTCATCAGTGGGCCAGCACCTTTTCGTAATGATCTATAGTCAGCGTGCGTGAACAACTGAAATAATTTTCATGGGTACTGTGAGTCATAGCCCTATTTTATCACTAGATTTCACTTTTTTCCTTGTATAAGCAAACTCCCTTTGGCTTTGAGCAGGCTTCTCTTGAATGAGGGCTGAGGAGGGACCGTGCTATTAGGCTCTAAGGATTTTATAAGCTGGCGTGAATCATGAGAATTTGGAGACAATATATTTTAAAATGATTTCCTCTCAAGCACATTACTACATCTTGCATGTTACTAGGAGCTGTGCGAGTGTCGTTACCATATGGATAAACAAACTCTTTCTTCCACTCCCCGCTCAGTCATTTTTCAGAGCCTCCCTAGTTTCCTCGGCTGGTGGTTGTTGCAGAAATACTATTGATGGGGGCTCCTCAGCCTGTGCCCCTCGATTCTAACATTCTGTCCGAGTAGCCTGGTGTCTGGCTGCTTATTTATCCACAACCTCCTTTTGAAGACAACCCCCCTTGGTATAAACCTGACAGTCCACATCAAGGCCTCGATCTTCTTTCTCCTTGTGATGGAGTCTGTGAACAACAACAAGAGGTCAGCTCTGTCTGTATTACGTCTGTAGAATTTTTAAAGCTCTGAAAATACCAAGAGCGTGACCTCCACACAGAAATATATTATTTTTTTTCCCCAGAAAATGAACAAAGAGGAACTTGTCTGTCAATCTTTTTGTAAGCAAATCGTGGCAGGGAAGATAGAGTCTGCAGCTGCCGTTGGAGGGCTCAAATTAGTGCAAGAAGATCGTAAAAATGTTTCTGACCTGGTATGGTGGCTCCTGTGAATCATAGAATCATAGAATTGCCAGGCTGGAAGAGACCCACCAGATCGAGTCCAACCATTCCTATCAAACACTAACCCATGTCCCTCAGGACCTCGTCCACCTGTGCCTTAAACACCTCCAGGGAAGGTGAATCAACCCCCTCCCTGNTTCGAGAAGTGGTCTCACCAGTGCGGATCATCCAGAGGGAGAAGAACCTCCCAGGCCCTGCTGGTCACGCCGTTTCTGATCCAAACCAAGATGCCCTTGACCTCCTTGGCCACCTGGGCACACTGCTGGAAATTGGCTCAAAAATTCCTTGAAGCATTGTCTGTGGGTTTTGGTTTTTTTTTTTCTGGTGGGATTGTTTAATCCAGGTAAATTATAGATATAAATTTGTGGTTCTAAATGGATTATTTTAAATTTCAATAATATGTCGTTGTGCATTCATTGGAAATACATCCCATACACTCATTAAGAAACAATTGAGAAGCAAAATAAACTAAAGAAACGAAGAGAACAACCCACCTTTTTTTGCCTTATAACTCAGAGGTCAGTGTAAAAGTACAGTGATTACTGGTGAATGTGGGGAGAGAACACAATGTTACTCTGAGAAAATTATGTGGTTTTGAAAAAAACGTAATTGCTGTTCAAGAAATGAGAAGGAAATCTAGTGTACTGCTCCCTAATCAAGTGTTGCGTATTTGTACCACTCAAATTATTTTCCTTAAAGACCGTACAAAATCTAGGCTCTCAGATGTTATCTAATATACAAAACAATATACTAAAAGAAATCCTCGAACCTTTTGCCTAATTATTTCTGATAGCAGATGTAGATACCGTATCAGCATAAATTAGAGCATTGTTCCAGGCTGCAGCTGCATTTAAAGTCACGTCAGTCAAGGGCAATATTAGAGGTTGCTTAGTTCCTAGTCTCATCGGGCAGAGTTATTTCCAGAGATATATTCTTTTTGATATAGCTGAATAGTCTTCCAAGTGCTTGGGTTTTTAGCTATAATTAATCCTTTGAACATCTATGGCTGCTCTATGAAGAATCTCGTAAGTAATGAATTAAATCCGACCAAGTCCCATTGGAGTTGCATTTAATTTATTAGCTTTAAAATTTGGATGGAAATGGCTATAGATCTGCAAAGGATTATTAAGCTAGGAAGTCCATAAGTATTGCGTCCATTCTACAGATGAATAAACTGAGGCAGGGGGAGGTTCGGTGATAAATGCTATAAGGAAAAGTGAGTTAGAAAGGCAGGGACAGAAGACAAAGCTTCAGTCAATGTGGTTGTATGATATGGAAAAAAACCTATGGATTTTTGCTATTTCATATGCACCAGAATTTATTTCTACTTGAAGGAGTCGAGATTTGTAATTCATTGGGGTTTTGCTTTTAACTGCAAGGATGCTATTATCCCTTTGAAAAGCATAGACGACGCATCTGAACGATCCTTTTACTCAGTTTGTTTCCTTCTCCTTCCTCGTCCCTCCTTCGTGTGACATTTTGGAGCAGATGTGACGGGGTTTGTTTTGATTTTTTTTCTTTAGAAAAATCGAAAGTATTAATTCAATCTCAAACTTCGGAGATGGAAAAAAGAGTTAATAGAAACATTAATAAGTACAACCTTAATAGGATTTGAACTCGCCACCTTTGAAATATGAATTAGGAATTTATCTAGTAGTCTGCGCAGCCTTTCATTAGCAGCTGTGGGAATTTACAGGTGTTAAATTAGTTAGAGAAATGCTCTGCAATTCCATGAATGCAATAAAAACATAATGAGAAC
Source organism: Piaya cayana (assembly GCA_013389865.1). Taxonomy (NCBI): domain Eukaryota; kingdom Metazoa; phylum Chordata; class Aves; order Cuculiformes; family Coccyzidae; genus Piaya; species Piaya cayana. Next base: position 23,687 of record WAAB01014951.1, on the reverse strand, counting down.
GACAAGGAAATAAATTAATTCTAAAAAAGAAATCTAATATAAGGGCAACAAAGTTCAAATAAAGCCTGCTCCCTAGTTTCTAACAAGATCTCTGAAATGTCACCAATATTAGACTTAATATTGCATTGTTATGCTTCGCTTGTTGAAATATTTTCATTATATGCAAACCTTAGTGAATTTTTGGCCTCCTCCTCTAAAAAATATTTCCTACATTTTAAATGTTTCTATGTAATAGTTTGCTTGTTGAAGTGATACTGTAGTTTAATAGGATAGAACTATAACCCCCTGGTCTGAAGCTGTAGCTGGTAGGAAGCTCACTGTTCAAAGGTGTCGATGAGCTAGGAGAAGGGGAGCGAGGAGCTGCTGGAGGCAGATGGAACACACAGCTCCACACCGGCCTTTGGTGGGGAGAAAGGAAAGTGGGTCCATCAAGTCTCATTTGTGTTTTAGATAAGTGACAACTTCAAAAATCTTGAAATGAAAGTATGTTTTAACTTCAAGAGCATTAAAATACTGCTACACCTGTTGGCTAATGCATGAATAAAACCTCATAGAATTATAGATTGATTCTATGTTCTGTCATCTTAGATTGGGTTGGGTTGAAGGAGACCTTAAAGCCTATCAAGTCCCACCCCTACCCTGGGCAGAGACACCTCCCACTGGATCAGGGGTTCCAAGCCCCATCCAACCTGGCCTTGAACCCCTCCAGGGATGGGGCAGCCACCACTGCTCTGGGCAAGCTGGGCCAGGGCCTCCCCACCCTCACAGCAAAACATTTCTTCCTATGATCTAGTCTCAGTCGCTCCTTTTTCAGCTTAAAACCGTTCCCCTTCACCTTATCCCTGCACTCCCTGATGAAAAGCCAGTGATCAAATGGGTAAGAGCTTTGACTTCATGGTGCAGATGTTTTTTGGAGTATGCGTTTGGTGACTTAATCTCATCAATGTAATTTCAAGTCTAGCATTCACTTTCACTCCTTCTACCTGAAAGGAGGTTGTGGAGAGGAGGGAGCTGAGCTCTTCTCCCAAGGGACAGGGAACAGGACGAGGGGGAATGGGCTCAAGCTCCACCAGGGGAGATTTAGGCTAGAGATTAGGAGAAATTTTTTTACAGAAAGGGTCATTAGACATTGGAACAGGCTGCCCAGGGAGGTGGTTGATTCGCCTTCCCTGGAGGTGTTTAAGGCACGAGTAGACGAGGTGCTGAGGCACATAGGTTAGTGTTTGATAGGAATGGTTGGACTTGATGATCCGATGGGTCTCTTCCAGCCTGGTGATTCTATGATTCTTCCTTTTAGAAAAGCAAAAACTCAGGTGTAAGACATTTTGAGCCAACAAATGCAGGAATTAGTATCTCAGTGAAGACGCTTGTTACAGAAGCTTTAGATGATAGCTTGGAGACCAAATATATGACTTCACCAAATCCATTCTCTACGCATCCATGTAGGACTTTTTGCTTCGTTACTCCCTGCAGTGTCCTCACCAGTGTGTTACTGCTGGTCTGTGTTGCTAACAACACTAGTAATGAGTTGCAATTCCACTTCTGAGTTAGTGCAGTGGGTATCTGTGTCTTTTGCCATAGAACCAAGTGCTGAGCAGTGAGGTGAGATGTTGTATAATGCTCAGACTCACTCGAAGGAAAAAATGGAAAAGACTTTGTGTGATGGAGCTTATGTTTAATATTAATACATTAATATTGCCTGTGTCCAACTCTGGATGCTGGTCTAGGCTTTGTAGACTTAAACAGACACAATTTTGCAAGACTCCTAAGCCGCAATGTGATCTGTGTTCCTGTTTCATGCAACCTGTGTGACCTTAAACGCTGTAGAGATCTTTCCAAAAGCCACCAAAACCCCCCAAGCCATCGGGCACAGTCTCTGATGAGGAGAAGAGTGAGGGACTGGCAAATTGCTCAATGACTTCTGGGTTTCTCTTTCCATCTTCCCTTCATTAAGGGAGCTGTAGAAAACTCCTGGATTGTAATAACCTCCCCACCTTGCTCTCAATTACTTCTGAAGCGTCTCTGATCATTAGAGAGTGAATAATAATTCCAAAGTTTTATGCTTTGAACATTCTTCAGGAATATTGAATCAAATGGATAAAAATAAGATGCATTCAGTTTCTTAAAATTTATCCTGTCAGTTTCCTCTTTCCAAGAATCCCTGATCGTCGTTTGCAGCAACCGAGCTGAGCAGAATGAAGGTCTCCAACCCTTGGAGACACGTGGCAAGGAATTCCCAGCTATATTAGTGAGATTTTTTTTATCCCAGTGAGAAAAAAGAGCCTCTGCTGCCTGGAAGTTCTACTTGCTGTGAGTGAGCAGCTTTCGTTGTTGTTGGTACTGTCTGGCACCTCTTCCAACAGCTTTTACTTAAATCAGTGAATCCTGATGGGTTAGTTTTGGGACATTTAAATTGAGGGGATTTTGACTGACTGTAAAGTTATTATCTGTTGTTATACAATGATTTCCCTTCATTTCATGTTAGTTGTCTTGTTTTCTAGCTTTTTTATCTCTGTTCCCATTTATTTTATATTGTGATCTATCTTTAGTGGCATCCTGTAGGGAATACAGTGAAACTAGGACTCGTTCTCAGCAAACGTTTCCTAGGTTAAGGTTGCTGGTAACCTTGTATTTGGTAGTGCTGTATGACTTAAAATGGACTAGAAGGCTGTTCTGGGACAAGCAGCTATTCCCTGTGCTCTGTATTTTTTCCCTACTGATCATCTTTAATTGAGCCGGGCCCTTCTCCCACATAATCTGTCACGCAGGTATGTTAATTCAATTCATATAGAGCTTAGCTCCTCAAGATGAGCTCGGGTCCTGCCTTCTGAACTCAACCCATTATTCAGCCTGTCTTGTACTTGGAAAATCTCCGACTTTAGCAAAATCTGTCAGATTCTGCTTTCTGTCTCACGCATTCATTTTACTCTTCTTGTTTGATGTTTTGCATATGGTTTTGTTTTAGAGCTAATGGTCTTGCTCTCCACATACACAACTTTTATTTAATTTGCTTTTTTAGAGCATTTTTCTCTTCTCACATGTTTATATCTCTGTGTTCATNCTTCCCTGGAGGTGTTTAAGGCACGAGTAGACGAGGTGCTGAGGCACATAGGTTAGTGTTTGATAGGAATGGTTGGACTTGATGATCCGATGGGTCTCTTCCAGCCTGGTGATTCTATGATTCTTCCTTTTAGAAAAGCAAAAACTCAGGTGTAAGACATTTTGAGCCAACAAATGCAGGAATTAGTATCTCAGTGAAGACGCTTGTTACAGAAGCTTTAGATGATAGCTTGGAGACCAAATATATGACTTCACCAAATCCATTCTCTACGCATCCATGTAGGACTTTTTGCTTCGTTACTCCCTGCAGTGTCCTCACCAGTGTGTTACTGCTGGTCTGTGTTGCTAACAACACTAGTAATGAGTTGCAATTCCACTTCTGAGTTAGTGCAGTGGGTATCTGTGTCTTTTGCCATAGAACCAAGTGCTGAGCAGTGAGGTGAGATGTTGTATAATGCTCAGACTCACTCGAAGGAAAAAATGGAAAAGACTTTGTGTGATGGAGCTTATGTTTAATATTAATACATTAATATTGCCTGTGTCCAACTCTGGATGCTGGTCTAGGCTTTGTAGACTTAAACAGACACAATTTTGCAAGACTCCTAAGCCGCAATGTGATCTGTGTTCCTGTTTCATGCAACCTGTGTGACCTTAAACGCTGTAGAGATCTTTCCAAAAGCCACCAAAACCCCCCAAGCCATCGGGCACAGTCTCTGATGAGGAGAAGAGTGAGGGACTGGCAAATTGCTCAATGACTTCTGGGTTTCTCTTTCCATCTTCCCTTCATTAAGGGAGCTGTAGAAAACTCCTGGATTGTAATAACCTCCCCACCTTGCTCTCAATTACTTCTGAAGCGTCTCTGATCATTAGAGAGTGAATAATAATTCCAAAGTTTTATGCTCTGAACATTCTTCAGGAATATTGAATCAAATGGATAAAAATAAGATGCATTCAGTTTCTTAAAATTTATCCTGTGAGTTTCCTCTTTCCAAGAATCCCTGATCGTCATTTGCAGCAACCGAGCTGAGCAGAATGAAGGTCTCCAACCCTTGGAGACACGTGGCAAGGAATTCCCAGCTATATTAGTGAGATTTTTTTTATCCCAGTGCCTGGAAGTTCTACTTGCTGTGAGTGAGCAGCTTTCGTTGTTGTTGGTACTGTCTGGCACCTCTTCCAACAGCTTTTACTTAAATCAGTGAATCCTGATGGGTTAGTTTTGGGACATTTAAATTGAGGGGATTTTGACTGACTGTAAAGTTATTATCTGTTGTTATACAATGATTTCCCTTCATTTCATGTTAGTTGTCTTGTTTTCTAGCTTTTTTATCTCTGTTCCCATNGTGCCTGGAAGTTCTACTTGCTGTGAGTGAGCAGCTTTCGTTGTTGTTGGTACTGTCTGGCACCTCTTCCAACAGCTTTTACTTAAATCAGTGAATCCTGATGGGTTAGTTTTGGGACATTTAAATTGAGGGGATTTTGACTGACTGTAAAGTTATTATCTGTTGTTATACAATGATTTCCCTTCATTTCATGTTAGTTGTCTTGTTTTCTAGCTTTTTTATCTCTGTTCCCATTTATTTTATATTGTGATCTATCTTTAGTGGCATCCTGTAGGGAATACAGTGAAACTAGGACTCGTTCTCAGCAAACATTTCCTAGGTTAAGGTTGCTGGTAACCTTGTATTTGGTAGTGCTATATGACTTAAAATGGACTAGAAGGCTGTTCTGGGACAAGCAGCTATTCCCTGTGCTCTGTATTTTTTCCCTACTGATCATCTTTAATTGAGCTGGGCCCTTCTCCCACATAATCTGTCACGCAGGTATGTTAATTCAATTCATATAGAGCTTAGCTCCTCAAGATGAGCTCGGGTCCTGCCTTCTGAACTCAACCCATTATTCAGCCTGTCTTGTACTTGGAAAATCTCCGGCTTTAGCAAAATCTGTCAGATTCTGCTTTCTGTCTCACGCATTCATTTTACTCTTCTTGTTTGATGTTTTGCATATGGTTTTGTTTTAGAGCTAATGGTCTTGCTCTCCACATACACAACTTTTATTTAATTTGCTTTTTTAGAGCATTTTTCTCTTCTCACATGTTTATATCTCTGTGTTCATATCAAGGTCCCCTCACCTGTTACCTTTATACGAGAAAACATTAATTCTATTTTTCCTCATCATATTTCTTTCTTCTAATGCGCTTTGGTTTGGTGCTAGTGTACAGCTCTCTTTTGACCCATTGATAATTTTTTGTTAGAAATGATTGGACTCGATGATCTGGTGGGTCTCTTCCAACCTGGTTGTTCTATGATTCTATGAAATAAGGCATGTCTATGTTTTCTTCTTCCAGTGTGCAAAGTCTGGGGTAACTTAGACATCTAAGTGAAAAAATTCTGAATAAATTATTGGATAAATAATAGAATTTACAATAAATAGAGCTCCATGCAGATCATGGTAAATTCCATAGTGGTTTTCTTTGTCTTGAAAATACCCCTCAGTAGAATTCTGGGAATCTCAGCTTGCAGAGAGCCAGCTGTCATTTTCCTTTGTTCAGTGCTTTCTGAATAACGGTGCAGGGTTCCACCCATGGTGGGACACACCATGTCTAGAGGTAGTGGAAGGGTCTCATTTAAATAAAGCAGTACTTCTCTCGCAAAAAAGTTAATATTTTAGTGCGACGTGAAAAACCGATAAATCGCAGTCTATAAGCTCAATACTTTTAAATTTTTTTCTCCTTTCCCTAGCAAATATACTACTCCTTTTGTAAAGGCCAAGAAATTAATGAATGATTTTGTTCTTCCCCCTTGCAGCCTGCGCTGGGTAATTATGTATTATTAATAATGCAGCAGTACAAATGATATTAAATGAACTACATTTGTTAATGTAGATCTTATCCAACTGCTTTTTTCCATCGGTGGACTGTTTCTCATCAGGGGGTGCTAATTAGATGGAGTATGTGGAGAGATGGGACAGAAATCCAATCAGATAAATAGGATAAATTTGGAAAAATCCAGGAAGGAAGAACAACCTTTAAGACTGCGAATGTATTATTAAGAGGAGAGATGGGATTTTTTTTTTCCTTTTTCATATATTTCATGGTCATTTGAAAGCTAGAAAGTATCAATTCTTGTTCTACTGGGGCTATAAAGACTCTCAGAATATTTCATTTGTCAAAGCTGTAATGCTGTTTTCTTTTGGAGTAATAGAAGGGAGTATCAAAGCTATCAAATTCTCTGCTAGGCTCTCTCTCGCATTTAATCAAAATACAGTGTTGATCAAAATCAGTGATTGTTGTTTTTTAAAAAAATCACTAGCCTCCTGATAAAGTTTATTCTCTCTCTGTTTGAATAATAATCTCTTAATTTTTACAGCTGTATTTTTATAGGTTTAACTGTGGTAATACTTGTATGCATAATGCATACAAGTAAAGGATTTGTTCTCCCTGCCTCTAAAAATCAATGGAAAGATTATTGTAGCCTTCGGAGAGAGTAGGATGAGCCTAGGTGATCATTCTTACAGTCAATGTGCAGTTGAGACCCAGTCCATATCAAAACGAACCCAACGGAATCTCATTTGAAAGCAGGTGGTTGCACCGGTGCTCGTAAGGTAGAAATTAAATTTGTCTCATTCATTAGTCTTTTTACCACACACTTGCCTTGTGTGGCTTATTAGCAGAGTCTGACGGTTCTCGCATGCTGTGGGATCATTATCATCCAGCTACACAATTTTCTTTTCCTACCTTTTATACAGACCTCCTGAAAATCTTAAAGATCCCCTTCCACCTAGAGCCTTGTGAAACCAGAAACTTATTCGAAAATGTGTGGTAGCAGCCTTGACCCTGTGACGTGTAGAAGTTTGTAAATGATCATAAGAGGCACAGCAACCTGTATTATTATATATTTTTAAAGATGATCTGTTATAAGAGTTTATATTCCCTCTGTGGTGATGTAATTGGCTCCTTTTCCTTCGCTTCCACCCTTTCCTCCCCCCCCCAGTTGGATGGATGAGCATCAGCCAGGCCATAGCAGCCGTTATCACATCCCCTTCCCGTTAGCTGGGGACAGCCGGCAGCCTCAAGGGACCAGGGAACTCTTCTGCAAACTCTAAACATATAGATTTGGATCTATTTCCATTTTAATACAGTTATTTCATGTAATTAAAGCAAACGCATAAACAGATCAATATGTTGAAACAGATGTATAAATATATAGACAGACGTATTGCGTGAAAAACCTTAATATTTCATCCAAATGAAATCCTCTCTCCCAAATATGCCCCGTAGGAGTTTTGCTCAAGGCTATGCTTAGGTATACTAAAAAATTCCCGATAGCTAGTCACGAGGGAAAATATGTTCTCTTACAGATAATTGCTACTGGCAGCTAGAGACCCAGAGAATTTGATGTGCAATAATGTGACCTGACTATGTATTAAACTTTTTTGAAGGACACGCGTAAAGAAATTTTATATGCGTCTCACACACCTTAGTTTTCTTTTTTTTTTTTTTTGGATTTCACTTGTGTTAGCACATTTTTAACAACTTCCCTGTGTTTAGTATCTGTTACATTTCATCCTAACGGTTCTCAGCCGTAAAAAACCCCTAATACTGTGGGTTGTTGTGGGTTTTTTTTCAAAACAAATGAGCTTAGAAAGGTAGGATGGGAGAGGAGATGGGAAGGAGAATAAAGCCCAGGTGACTTGTCGGGAATATGTAAACAAAGCAGAGTTGCATTATTGATGATAGAACTGGAGAGAAAACGAAACCAGTAAATATTTTGTCGTTAAAAATACATGCGATTAACCACTCCACTGCTGCAGGTTTCCCTGCATTCAATTTGAATCTTATCTTGCAAGCGTGTGCTTTGTATTCATGTGTGTGTTAGTTACCACTTACTTACCTCTTAGGAAACCTTACGAGAACGTTGCTTTTCTATATTAAAAAGATTCTATGTTATATATTGACTTTTATCTTATTGGGGTGTAATAACATAGCAATTATATATATTAAAAAATCATTTAAAAGCAAATGTTAGAATCGTTTGCTATTAGACTTATATTTTCTTTTAGCACTGGTTTGTTTCCCAGTATTTGGGATTCTCACTAAGCAATCGTGTATAGTTTGATTTTTTCATTAATTTCTAGGAAACGAAAATTAACTTCCAGAAGGTCCAAAATGACACAACTTCAATAAATACTTTTATATACCTTATAAAAATTCTTGATACTATCTTGATGTTAATAGGCAACAAATACATACATATTTTTGCTCATTGTCCAAACAAATCTAAAACTGAAGTGACCACTTTTTCTGCATTATAAACTCCTTTTATTTCTCTTATTTATCCAACCCCCACACCAGATCAGAAATTCAGGTCTGTATTTCATACAAGTCACTGAAATATTCATTTCATCTTTATAATTTTTGTTGTTATTATTATTTCTATTTTTACTTTTTAATATCGTATTGGCATATAAACAGCAACACAGTGGTTGTGTTTAAGTTGTGATAATATTTTATTATAATGTAGAAGTTTAAATAAAACATCATTTGATGTTGTTAACATAAAAGAAACCAGATTAATTCTTGTAGAAAAAAAAACCCCACCAAATATGTTTCTGCTGTAGTTTAGATTGTAAGTGGTATTTGTGGAAAAATAGTAAAATGAAGATTATGGGAAGTAATTAGAAAAATGAATTACACATCTGCTTGCTCAAACTCTTGGAGCCAGCTGGTTTAAGGGAGTTGCAAGCATCCTTTGGTTCATCTCAGTTTTATGGAGATGAGGTCAGTACAGATGGCTTGCTGGGCTTCAGCAAGTCTTTAATCTTGATCCTGCTTTCTTCTGCAGGACTCCTCTTTGCATCGTTGCCATGCAATAAGTAAAACATTTGATAAATAAGGTTACGATGAGGAATTAGGCTGAGGGAGTTGGACTGGTTCAGCCCGGAGAAGAAAAGGCTCTGAGGGGACTTTATAGCGACCTTCCAGTATCTGACGGGGCTACAAGAAAGCTGGGGAGGGACTGTTCACAAAAGGCTCTGGTGACAGGACAAGTGATAATGTATAAAACTAGAGAGGGGCAGATTTAGACTTAACATATTGAGGAATTTCTTCACCTTGAGAGTGGTGAGACGCTGCCCCAGGTTGCCCAGGGAAGCTGTGGCTGCCCCATCCCTGGTGTTTTCAAGCCCAGTTTGGATGGGCCTTGAGCAGCCTGATCCAGGAGGAGGTGTCACTGGTGGAACTGGATGACCTCTAAGATTCCTTCCAGCCCAAGTTGTTCTATGATTCTATGAATTAAGAAGTTATCACACGGCTTTGTCATGAAGGAAATCCCATGGCTCCCTTTTTCGGTGAGATCTGTGTAATTTAGCTCTCCTAATATGCTGCAAATCTGAACTCCCTACTTTTTCCAGAGTTATTTGAATTAAAATTTGTCTATCTGAGCTGTGATGGGAGCATTTTTGTGCTCTTTCAGTTCCACAAGAAAGAACCTTCCTATTTTATCCGTAGGTTTATAAACACACCAGGAGCGGTGTTTATTTCTGGCTTTCTGTGCGGTGTGGAGATGATCTGGTCCCAATTGCTGTATCAGATGAGGTAGGCAGGTGGCATCAGGCAGTTACCAAATAAAAGATGAAGGCGGCAGCAGCAGGTTGCGGCCTCGGGCTCAGCAAATACTCGGTTCAGCTGCAGCGGGTGCTGGCCCGAGGCAGGACAGCAGAGCTGACTCCTGCAGAAACACCATCAGACCTGTCACCGGTGCAACTCACCCGTGAACGTGTGCAGCGGGGATGCTAGCGAAGCTGTGCATGAGCTGTACAGGTACAGGTCAGCCACACAATCTGCAGCATCTGGCATGCTCCTTAAACCCAGAATTCCCCCCGAAATGGGAATCAGCTTGTACCTGTGGCAGAAAAGCGCATCATGCGAGCAAGCGCTGCCTTACTGAAAGGATTTTGAAAGTTGATTTTATGTAATATTAAAAAAAAGAGACTGGTATAAGCAAAGAAAACGTAAACATGGATGTACTGGATGTCCCACTCCTGGCTACTGATAGGTGCTGAGGGGTCCCAGTGATAAAATCCCCAGCACCGAGGGAGATGAGGACACAGAGGATTAATAGAATTTATTGCCTATGAGGGAAAGCACGAAAGAAGCTCTTCTATGCACGTGCCACCAAGGGAACTGATATTCAAGGAAATGAATATTCCTTTCTCTTATGCATATGCCCTGATGAAAAGCTTTTAGCTTAGAACTCTCTCCATTTTTTTCAGAATTGGCCTAATAATTATTTTCATTCTCTCCATAACCTGTGCTGCCCTTGGATCCTTGGGACCAATATTGGCTCTATCAGCTTTATTACTACTCTGAGTAGTAAAAACAATAAGTCCTCTTTTCTTCAAAAAATAACACAAAAGTATCTAGTGAGATGAGCAGATCTTCCCTTCTTCTGAAATTCAAAGAAAAATATGCTTATTGCAACAAATAAAAACCAAATAATCCCATGTCTATTTTAATCCTGACAATGGAACTTTTAATCACTCCAGAGTAGAAGCAGAGCGAGCTGTAACCTGCCTGCAGTTACACTATGAAGTCATAAACATTCCAGCCTCCTATTTCTAGCACTGAGAGCATGAAGTCAACGGGAATCTTTCCATTAATATGAAGAAACGGATCAATCCCAAGAGCACGAGTCTTATTCATTGTAAGGCTAGACCTCAATAAAAAAAGTTAGTGAAACATAATTCCTGGA
>WAAB01014951.1:0-12451 GCA_013389865.1 Piaya cayana | reverse complement strand
GGGGCTACAAGAAAGTTGAGGAGGGACTGTTCACAAAGGCTTGTGGTGACAGGACAAGCGGTAATGGGTATAAACTAGAGAGGGGCAGATTTAGACTTAACATATTGAGGAATTTCTTCACCTTGAGAGTGGTGAGACGCTGCCCCAGGTTGCCCAGGGAAGCTGTGGCTGCCCCATCCCTGGTGTTTTCAAGCCCAGTTTGGATGGGCCTTGAGCAGCCTGATCCAGGAGGAGGTGTCACTGGTGGAACTGGATGACCTCTAAGATTCCTTCCAGCCCAAGTTGTTCTATGATTCTATGAATTAAGAAGTTATCACACGGCTTTGTCATGAAGGAAATCCCATGGCTCGATTTTTCTGAGAGATCTGTGTAATTTAGCTCTCCTAATAGGCTGTAAATCTTAACTCTCTACTTTTCCAGAGTTATTTGAATTAAAATTTGTCTATCTGAGCTGTGATGGGAGCATTTTTGTGCTCTTTCAGTTCCACAAGAAAGAACCTTCCTATTTTATCCGTAGGTTTATAAACACACCAGGAGCGGTGTTTATTTCTGGCTTTCTGTGCGGTGTGGAGATGATCTGGTCCCAATTGCTGTATCAGATGAGGTAGGCAGGTGGCATCAGGCAGTTACCAAATAAAAGATGAAGGCGGCAGCAGCAGGTTGCGGCCTCGGGCTCAGCAAATACTCGGTTCAGCTGCAGCGGGTGCTGGCCCGAGGCAGGACAGCAGAGCTGACTCCTGCAGAAACACCATCAGACCTGTCACCGGTGCAACTCACCCGTGAACGTGTGCAGCGGGGATGCTAGCGAAGCTGTGCATGAGCTGTACAGGTACAGGTCAGCCACACAATCTGCAGCATCTGGCATGCTCCTTAAACCCAGAATTCCCCCCGAAATGGGAATCAGCTTGTACCTGTGGCAGAAAAGCGCATCATGCGAGCAAGCGCTGCCTTACTGAAAGGATTTTGAAAGTTGATTTTATGTAATATTAAAAAAAAGAGACTGGTATAAGCAAAGAAAACGTAAACATGGATGTACTGGATGTCCCACTCCTGGCTACTGATAGGTGCTGAGGGGTCCCAGTGATAAAATCCCCAGCACCGAGGGAGATGAGGACACAGAGGATTAATAGAATTTATTGCCTATGAGGGAAAGCACGAAAGAAGCTCTTCTATGCACGTGCCACCAAGGGAACTGATATTCAAGGAAATGAATATTCCTTTCTCTTATGCATATGCCCTGATGAAAAGCTTTTAAACCCAGAACTATCTCCATTTTTTCAGAATTGGTCTAATAATTATTTTCATTCTCTCCATAACCTGTGCTGCCCTTGGATCCTTGGGACCAATATTGGCTCTATCAGCTTTATTACTACTCTGAGTAGTAAAAAAATAAGTCCTGTTTTCTTAAAAAAATAGCACAAAAATATCTAGTGAGATGAGCAGATCTTTCCATCTTCTGGAATTCAAGGAACAATATGCTTATTGCAACAAATAAAAACCAAATAATCCCATGTCTATTTTAATCCTGACAATGGAACTTTTAATCACTCCAGAGTAGAAGCAGAGCGAGCTGTAACCTGCCTGCAGTTACACTATGAAGTCATAAACATTCCAGCCTCCTATTTCTAGCACTGAGAGCATGAAGTCAACGGGAATCTTTCCATTAATATGAAGAAACGGATCAATCCCAAGAGCACGAGTCTTATTCATTGTAAGGCTAGACCTCAATAAAAAAAGTTAGTGAAACATAATTCCTGGAAATCAATTGATGTATCGATTTTCTTATGCTGATGTCAAAAATACCCAAACAGAACAGGTTGTGCTGTTTTTAAGTGTCCTGATTTAGAGTTTTTGAGCCGATCAAGAGTCGGAAGAGAAGGTCTGGCTGTCCTGAACAGTGTGTCTGCGTTACAGGTGAAGCTCTTTTGAAATCGGTGACAATACAGCCCGTGAAACTGCTCACTTAACAACTGTGTCCAGAGAATCACTAGGTCACTGTACCAATAAATTATCTTTTGCCAAGCGTACCTGCGTTGGCTTGAAATGGAGTGGATTTCCCTAATTAGAAATAGGATTATTCTCTCCATAGAAGAGAGAAATTCTCTGGTCTCACCAACAACCTAAAAATATTTGGGCAAATAATATATATAACCCTGCAGTGTAACTGTATGATTTACATCAGTTACAGACAGCTTGTCTGGCTGAATTCATCGATGTTTAGCATGATTGCTAAAACAAAAGCTGAGGTCTAAGAATTAAAAGTGGCTTGGAGCTGTTTAAGGGACAGGTGGACGAGGTGCTGAGGGACAGGGGTTAGTGTTTGATAGGAATAGTTGGACTCGATGATCCAGTGGGTCTCTTCCAACCTGGTTGTTCTATGATTCTATATGATTAAAAAAAAAACTACAGAGGGGATAAAAATTTTTACTACCAAACAGCAGTTAAATACTACATAATTAGTGAATAATTTTTTGGTAATGAAAGGTACCTTAAATTTTTTAAATGATGCACATTTACCATAGACCGGTGTCTCTGAAGCAGATGTCTCCTTGACGTGTGCATTCAAGCTGCTGGCGGTGACCTTGTAGGGCGAAGCGGTTTTGAAAATTAGTTTTTTGCCTCCCAATCTGTGAAAATAATGCTGTAGTGAAGATTTAATAAAAGTCATAGCTTCTCATAGAAGCTTATTTCAGCAAAGTAAACTATTAATTAAAATAACAAATGTCAGCTATTTCTCAGCTTGACAGTTAACACGACGCAGCTTTTGCTTAGGACGGTGTAGGGAACGTATGGGAGGTATCCCTATAATCCATTTTATCTGTCTATGGTTCGCTTCTTATATTTTAATACAGTGATAAATTAACAAAAAAAAATGCTGCAGTTTTCTTAGTAGTGCGAGAGCTTGGGGAAAACCCATCTGGCAGGTGAATAGCGTCTGGCTAAAATGGGGAGAAAAATGAAATCGAGGAAGTTGTGAAGGATTTTAAGCTCGGCAAAGCAAAGGAGAAAATTTGCAACCTTGTTGTGTGCCTTCTAGATTGTTACCCTCTGAGGTGGAGCAGAGGCATGGGAGAGGAAGGTGAGCATTTTTTATGGCAATGTGGTTTTGGGGGTTTGCTTAAAACTAAAAAAAATAATTAAAAAAAGAGGGTGAGGCTACAGTTTTGAGTTATATGCCAGTATGAATTATAGCGTTATTAAGGCTGGAAAAGACCTCTGAGATCATCCAGCCCATCTAGCAACCCACCACTGCTACACCTACTAAATCATGTCCCCAAGTACCACATCCACACGCTTTCTGAACTTCTCCAGGGAAGGAGACCCCACCACTGCCCTGGGCAGCCTCTGCTGGGGCTTCACCACTCTGCCATTAAAGAAATTCTTCTTAATATCAGATCTAAACCTTCCTGGAGCAACTTGAGGCCGTTTTGTCTCATCCTGTGACTTTTTNAAAAAAAAATGCTGCAGTTTTCTTAGTAGTGCGAGAGCTTGGGGAAAACCCATCTGGCAGGTGAATAGCGTCTGGCTAAAATGGGGAGAAAAATGAAATCGAGGAAGTTGTGAAGGATTTTAAGCTCGGCAAAGCAAAGGAGAAAATTTGCAACCTTGTTGTGTGCCTTCTAGATTGTTACCCTCTGAGGTGGAGCAGAGGCATGGGAGAGGAAGGTGAGCATTTTTTATGGCAATGTGGTTTTGGGGGTTTGCTTAAAACTAAAAAAAATAATTAAAAAAAGAGGGTGAGGCTACAGTTTTGAGTTATATGCCAGTATGAATTATAGCGTTATTAAGGCTGGAAAAGACCTCTGAGATCATCCAGCCCATCTAGCAACCCACCACTGCTACACCTACTAAATCATGTCCCCAAGTACCACATCCACACGCTTTCTGAACTTCTCCAGGGAAGGAGACCCCACCGCTGCCCTGGGCAGCCTCTGCTGGGGCTTCACCACTCTGCCATTAAAGAAATTCTTCTTAATATCAGATCTAAACCTTCCTGGAGCAACTTGAGGCCGTTTTGTCTCATCCTGTGACTTTTTAGTTTGAAGAAAAGACCGGTGCCCACCTTGCTACATCCTCCTTTCAGATATGTAGGCAGCTATGAGGTCTCCCCTCAGCTTCTTCTTCTCCAGGCTGAACAATCCCAGTTCAAGTCAAATGCTGCTCAGGAGTTGAGTCAGGAGGACACTGCAATCACACACTCTGAAAAGCTTTTCTGGCAAAAAGGCTTGCTAGAACTTAGCAGAATTTAACCAGCCTGGGAGTTTGCCCAGTATTTCCACCTCTCCTGCCAGGTGGTATCACCAAACAGCACAGGGGGAAGTGGCGTAGACGTATGTCTTGCCTTGACTAGCAAGCAGCTTCACAAAGTAAATGAAAGAGGCTCTTTACGTAAGATTTTCCATATTGCTGTGGGTGTTTCTATGGATGCTATCTCCTTTTCTTGTGCTAATGTTTTGATGGAAAAGCATAGAAATGAACATCTGAGGTTCTGGTTCCCGTTGTTGTCTTGTGTCGGAGCAATCTTGGTGAGCCTGTGAGAGGAATAGGCCAAAAGTAACCTCTAATTTTGCAGCTCTGTGTTTTGTGAGCCCAACTCAAGGTCTGAGCGCTTGTGATTTCAACTACAGGCAACACTCATTTGTATGCACCAAATTGCTTGCTCTCTTCTCTTGGAGTCCCACAACAAGGAGAGGACCCTTTGAAAAGTTTGTCCTTAACCTCTGCCACAGGTTTCTTACCTACAAGGTGTATATAATGCTTTTTTTCCCCCTCTGTCTGAATGGTTTGTAAAATAGAGATAACTTGGCATTTGGTATTCGTGTAGAGTTAACTGCCCCTCAAAGCTGAGAAAGCAAATTGTGGAGAAAGGTGGAAGGTCAACAGCCAACGTAAATAAGGCAGTGGATTCAGAAAAGTCTAAGCACAGGTTCAAAAGCCTTTAAAGACGCTTGCCAGCCCTCATGTCAGAAGTCGGCAATTTAAAATGTGATGGTCAGTGCAGTCAAGAAGCTTAAAAGGTAAAAGCAATGTACTTGGTATGTTTTCTTTGGAGCAAAGACAGTAGTTTCCTAGAGCATCGTGACTTAAAGTGTATTTGTTTGACTGTGGGCTGCTTTCCTTCAGGGATATAGTTAGGAGAAGCAATTTCATTTGAATAGTAAAAGAAATGATCAGACTCTGCTGTCTGATTTCTATTTTTTTTCTAATTCTGTACTCTGTGGCCAGATGCTTGTCTCAGTCAAGGGAAAGAACATCTTATATGAGCACATCATCAAAGTAGTTATAGTGAAGCTCTGAAACATCTCCATAAATATTTGAGAATGGACAATCCATAAAGGGTCCTCCCTGCCCCTATATTCTAACATTTTTGTCTTTTTATTCATTGTGTATAGTTGAACCTATACAGAAATCCTGACTGATTTGCAGCAACGTTGCACTTGGAACTGATGGGCTAAAGTGGAAATATTATTTTAAAAGCGAGATCCTGAGATTAAATTTATCCCTATTTCCAAGCCAGTGGTTCAATGAATCAGGGGGGAAACATATCAGAAGCAAAATTTTAATTATAGGGCTGCCTATAGGAGAAAACCTTCACCCAGTCTTCAAAAAGACTCTGACTGGATTGCAGCTTCTGTGTTACAATTTTATTCATCCAGATGTGTGATCGCTATTTAATATTGAAATTTTGGCAGTCTCTGGCCTTGATTGTATGCTGTACATTGCAGTAAGTAGAGTCACTGGCAAAGAGAAATACTCCAGCCCTGTCGCATTAACTTTCTCACAATCTTCCTCCTCTCCTTGAGCTCGAAACCTTGTGTAAGGTGCTGGTTATTTGGCATTTATAGAAATAAAGGGCACAGAGAGTAAACCCAGTATTTTTAGTCATTAAAAATGGCTTTAGTTGCTCTAAAATCTTGCTGGGAGTCATTAGCAAGCTTGAGGCGGGAGATGAATCTTTTTATCACTGCAATCAGTGTAACTGTAACCCACAAATTTTATATGGCAGTGTTGCTTGCAATGAGGCAATAGGAAGGAATCATAGAACAACCAGGTTGGAAGAGACCCACCGGATCGTCGACTCCAACCATTCCTATCAAACACTAAAAAATGCCCCTCAGCACCTCATCCACCCGCATCTTAAACACTTCCAGGGAAGGTGAGTCATAAAGTATGTATTAGGCAAAAAACAACACCCAAAACAGTTGCAAGAAGATAGAACACTTTTTATTGTTTATTATTTTAAAAGATTGTCACTCAGTGGATGATCCTACATAAATTATTTGCTACAGCTGTTGTGCTGTAAAGCACCTGACATCAGTAATGCCAAGAAGCTGGTATACAGAGCACTGAATAAAGTTATCACCTGGAGCTTTTCTTTCTTATTTACCCTAATTATTCCCAGGACCACATTCGTCAAATACCACAGAATCTTTGCTTAGAGATGATTCTCTTTTTACAGCGAATGTAAAAACGAAATCAATATCTGGAGAACAACTGGAGCTGTAGATATTGCTGGAGCCAGACTGAGGGTTGAGTAGGATCTGAGGCAGCTCATTCAGCCCTGTCCCCCCAGCAGCATAGAATCATAGAATCACCAGGTTGGAAAAGACCCACCGGATCATCGAGTCCAACCATTCCTATCAAACACTAACCCATGTCCCTCAGCACCTCATCCACCCACACCTTAAACCCCTCCAGGGAAGGTGACTCAACCCCCTCCCTGGGCAGCCTGTTCAAGTGCCCAATGTCCCTTTCCATGAAAAATTCCATTTTTCTATGTCAATGCTGGGGGTTTTGCACTGCTGAGAACCAAGTCAGCTGTCAGACCTCAGTGTTGCTTGATCCACTTCATGTTGTTTGTACTGGCCACCAGCAACACCACTGAGAGACTTCAATGGGTTGTTTGCAGCATAACAAAAAATTGAACACATTGGGATTTTTCAAGCTTTACTTTTTATAAAAAAATGATATTTGATGCATGTGTCTGATTTATACATAGAGACACCATTGTGCTTCAAGGGAATGTTTCGCTTGATGATGCTTTTGGCATTTTTAATATTGATGCAGTTATGGTTCCCAAAGAAAATATCATTCTTGGAATTCATGGGAAAGTGCCATCTAGCTGATTCAGTTCTGTATAAAACAGGTTCTAATCTTGCAATGCTTTTCATCAAGGGAAAGCTGCCCACATCAAAGAGGGTCATAAGCAGCAAGAAGGGAGCTATGACACAGACCTGCCTAATACAGCTTTTGCTGTGGTCTGTATCAATTTCTGCGTGTCAGAGTGGGTCAGACAACATGAACTCACTCAGACATTTGTCTTTGACATAAATACAATAAGGCTGTCATGCTACTTTTAACAGGTTTTAAAATACAGAGTTAATAATGGCTATTACAGCGCCTGCTTTCACACAATATGTTCAATTGCCTCTGCAATGAGGGAGTGAGGAACTCGTATCCCATTTTCCTTTCAAGGCATTTGCCATACGCTTTCAATGCTGGAATTTTGGGTTCTTCTGAGAAGCGACTGGTTTTGGCAATGCTTTTCTTCCCCTTTGCTTGCGAACAGAAGTTGAAAGATCGTGGGCCTCATCAGCTTTTCAGCTTCTGAGGAGGGACAGGACTTACCCTTTCCTATCACTTTACTCATGCTTTTATGGTTTCTGAAGGGTTCTCCAGTAAAACCAACAGAAACTGCAGGTACTCAGCACTCATTAAAAGCAGGGTAGGTCTTGATTTTTCTGGGGTACTAAGCACCCTTTGTGCTCAGCGACTCAGAGGCAGCTGTGCTTTCTCAGCACCTCACAGATTTGAGTCCTTATTGCAGGTAGGTGCAGTTGCAGACACTGGCTCTTCTCCCAGACTAAGTTTAGCACTATGCAGAAGAGGAGAGCTTGTCTTTTTTTGTTTGATGGGAATGGTTGGACTCGATGATGCGGTGGGTCTCTTCCAACCTGGTTGTTCTATGATTCTATGATTCTCTTACCTGCTCTTTGTCCTCACGCTCACAGATTGCTTATATTTAGCTGATATTGCTGGTATGGAATAACTCATTTAAATGCAAGACCCCAGTCTTCATGCTTCAGTCGCTCTAAAGGCTTCCCTAGCAAGAGGCATTGCAGCTCTTTTATGGTGAAGAGAGCCCTAAAACTATTTAAAGCTGTGAGCATATATGAAGTGTCTGTCTTGAGCACCACATTTCACAATACTGGCTAAGTGCTGCTCAGATGCACGTGGTGAAGCAGTATCAGTAGTACTTGACAGATGATTGCTTACAGAAACTAAGAGGAAAAATCTCATTCCCTTTCTCTCCCTTTGATGTTGGTAAAAAAATATTTGTAATGCAACTCTACAAAACTAGAGAAATGAAGAAGGTTCTGCTCTAGAGAGGCTTCTGTGCTACCTGGTAGATTTAGGACTATATTGTTGAGAGAGGGAATAACAACAGCCGTAGCTTCTGGCTGGTGGTCTCTTTCTGATTAGATGATGCCACTGAACCCTCAAGAAATTCAAGCATCATACACAGATCATTTCACAACTAGGGATCATTAGTTTTTTGTAACCAGTTACTTTGTCTCCTATTTTAGAACAAACTTTAGGGTTATAGAATCACAGAGTCATAGAATCACCAGATTCTGGAAGAGACCCATCGGATCATCGAGTCCAGCCATTCCTATCAAACACTAAACCATGTCCCTCAGGAATATCACGAATATCTCAAGCTAAACTTAATGNCATCGGATCGAGTCCAACCATTCAAACCTATCACCTGTCAAACACTAAACCATGTCCCTCAGGAATATCACGAATATCTCAAGCTAAACTTAATGACTTTGTATTTATAAAGTGAACCGGGATGCTTGTATGGAGAATTGTGGACTAGCTGCCTCCCTAAAAATAATAAATTTCTGTGGTCAGCTCGTATTGTTGACTTCACAGCTTTTATAGATTTCCCATGCGCTAAAGATTAAATCTTTCCAGCTACTAGACAAATCAGTAATTCATTTAATGGACTGCTTATCTTGACAATGACTATTTCTATTTCATGAATATAAAAAAAAAGATAATCGGATAATTGGCTTTATTTACTGGCATTTTTCAAGTGAGTTTTAATATATCTTCCATAGATATCGATTTCAAATGTTACATGTGTATTGATTGAAATGAAAGTTCTCCATCCTCTGCAGAGGAGGACTCTTCTGACTAGCAATAATAATGGTGAATCTAAGCAAAATACACTATTTTAAATGAAATTGCCATTACATAGTTCCAGACAAATGCACTTGCAACTTCAGTTGCCACAGGAGGGTATTTGCAGACAGACTGTCTGAAAAGAGACAAAGAATTTTCTCTTGTGAGGGTAATATTGAGACTATTTTATTCATCTTCCTGTAAATGCAGGGAAGTCAGCTATTAATGGACTGAATTATAAAAGTTGGTTTGTATTTCACATCGTGCAGCAGCAGTAAGAACGTCATGTTTTGATCATCCAGAAGCAGTTCAGAATCCAGGTGGTACCATAAGAGAACAACAAACCGACTCAGCTTCTTTGTGATGGTAAAATAAAACTGTGTAACTTAAATGATGATCCGGTGGGTCTCTTCCAACCTGGTTGTTCTATGATTCTATGAAATATATCTTGGGCAACTTGTTAGTATAGATCACAGTCTCTACTGAGAAATGCATGATCAGTTTTTGCTAAATGATCATGCATGACAGGCTGAGAGAGTTGGGGTTGGTCAGCCTGGAGAAGAGAAGGCTCTGAGGAAATCTTATAGTGACCTTCCCGTACCTGAAGAGCTACAAGAAAGCTGGGGAGAGAGTGTTTACAAAGGCTTGTAGGGGTAGGATGAGGGGCAAAGGGTACAAACTGGAGAGATTTAGACTAGATATAAGGATGAATTTCTTCACTATGAGAGTGGTGAGGCCCTGGCCCACGTTGCTCAGAGAAGCTGTGGCTACCCCATCCCTGGAGGGGTTCAAGGCCAGGTTGGATGGGGCTTGGAGCCCCTGATCCAGTGGGAGGTGTCTCTGCCCAGGGCAAGGGGGTTAGAACTGGATGGGCTTTAAGTCTCTTCCAACCCAAACTATTCTATGTTTCTATGTACATTAGCTGAGTCTTGTTCTGTTATGGGCTGTGGGGGCATAGCCTGTGTTTTGTGAGTTGCCTGGAGAAAATCAGAATTACCCGTAATTTGTTTCTCTCAATATGTGTCATCTTATTCCGTGCTTAAATTTGCATGAAAGCTAGATGTGTTGCTTCCTTCAGATCGTCTGCATGGAGGATGCACCTCTTCTGCCTTTAGCAATTAGCAAACATGATTTTTGTGTCGAGCCCAAGCTGTGGGGCACAGCCAGACAAGCTCGGTCGCCCCCTCGGCGCCGTGCCTCTGTCTAGGGACCGGTTTCTGGAGAAGGCAGCTGCTGGTGGCATCGCTGCCTATCTGAATCCAGGCGTTCCCTCCTCCTGTTAAAGGCGAGAGGGAGCCCTCTGGGCTCAGCTGAAAAGTGCTAGTTTTGAGGCTGCCTGTTGGAGGGGTTAAAAGTAGCTGCTGGGCTCTGCCTCCTCTCTTTCCTCCTGGCAGGTATTCTTCCCAGCTGCAAATGGCTGTTATTACTCGCCGCCTTCCAGGAGCAGGGAGGAGATACGAGCCAGCAGGTAGTTCTGGGCTCAGCAGAGATTTATGTGGTTGTTAGTATCTGAGAGGTATTAGGAAATAGCTCATAAGCTGCCCCTGAGCTTTTATTTGGCTTTCATTGAGACTGTGCGAGGGAACTTGATCAGTGGACTATTTCATCCCCACTTTGATGCAGATTGAAAGGCTTAACGTAACAGTGGATAATTTTTACCAATAAATTGTTGGTGGGGATTAAAATAAAGATGACATCTTTGACTCTCTCTGTTTTGTTTAGCATTCTCTTCAGATACTGGCTCATTACAGAAAGCCTTTGGTCACTGAAGAGCAGGCTCTGTTTACTACCCGAATATTTACTCTAGCTTGAGTCTGATCTTGCATGAAACCTTCATGTTAAAAGTTCTAATCATTCTCATTTGAGTTCGTTAGCTGGAAACGGCGTAAACACAGCAGCCATAGTTAGCAGAGTTTGGCAGCTCATAAAATAATAATTTTTGTTTCTAGTACATTAGTTCCCCTAAAAATTGAATTATCTAATCAGATTCTGCAGCCTTTGATAATTACATTTATTTTTAATAGTGTTTTTATAAAGTTTGCCATGTGGCATATCTTGAGTAAGAATAATTAATTTAAGAAGAGCTAACCCAGGTGTGGTTATCTTACTCTGAAGCCTGATTTGAAGGAAAGTTCTCTACTACAAATTGAATCCCAGTAACACTCCTGCAATTCACCCTCATCTTGAAGTGTTTGATTCAAGCGCTGACCTCAACTGACCCGGCTTATTTTGTGTGACCTGATGGGATCAGAGTCGGAGACGGTTTTGCTGCGGGCATATCGAACATTATTATTTTGCTATCAGAGCGCTTCACTTAATATTTTGTTCCAGCTCTTTATAAATTAAGCATTTCTCATGGAGAGGCTGTTGTGCTTCAAAAGATTACAGGGCTCGGCTTTGCCCTACCTCAGGCAAGAACCGTATTTGTTGTAGCATAGTTTTACCTACGGACTATGAATCTGGAATTTTCTCTTATGGCTGCTGTTTTGAACCGTAGATCAGACAACAGGTGCTAGCCGCTTCTCTTTGTTGGATGCCACCACTTGTACAACAGGTATCGGGGCCGGGGAAAGATATTTTTTTTAAAAATTATAGGTTTTTTTTGTCATAATACAGCCCCTCTCATTGTGGTGTTGGTATATAAACATAGAATAGTTTGGGTCAGAAGAGACCTCAAAGCCCATCCAGTCCACCCCCCCGCCACGTTACCATTTTTTATTTTAACAGGGCATAAATCTTGCCTAGAATCTTAGGAATGGAAGACTGCACATGCCCTTGCCTGTCTTCAGTCTTTGAGGTGGACAAGACATCGGATCAAAAGTCAGTAGGTGTTGAACTGGGAGAAAAGGAATGTTGGTATAGTGGTTAAAGAATTTTTTTTTTTTTAAATGCTAGAAATATTTGTTTATAGGGTAAATTTCCACATTTGCCCTTTCCCATCGCATAGACAAGATGTAAATAACCACACCTGTTTATTTTTCATCAGGCAGAACTGTGTAGAACACACAAATATTTGCCACCTTGTTTGACCTTGTCCCGAGATATTTACGTCTTGGAACCCATTTAAATATTCTTGTTGTGTTGGACTTTGAAGCATTTGGCAGCGAAAGAGAGGTTGTTGACATACCAAATATTACTTTTAGTTTTAACGGCTTATCATACTGGATATGCTGCATGAAGATGAGAAACATTTCAACAAATTGACTTCATCTCCTGCGCGTTTCAAGGCAGAAGCATATTTAAGGGAAGGAATAAGTGG
>WAAB01014949.1:8465-43029 GCA_013389865.1 Piaya cayana | reverse complement strand
AACACCCCCAGCTCTCTCAGCCATTCCTCATAAGGCCTTTAATGCACTGACATGAAATCTTTCCTGGGATTACTGCCCGGCCACGCTACCCAGAAAAGCAAGATGCGGAATACAAAGCAGGGCGAGCTCCAAGGTCTACTTTCGTCTTCGAGTATTTTTGGAAAAAGAACTGTCAGAATGAATTTCTTGGGTAGTTACACGCACATCACACGGACTTTCACACGAGCCCCATTGCAATTTGGCATTAGTTAAATGTACCATTAAAGTAAAACGTTAGCTAAAAAGCTCCTCGGTAACTCTCCACCCTTGAAAAACATTCACTGAAGTCATATTACGGTCTTGATTGGCTTCATTGGGTTTTCTGTAGTGTTTTTTCCCCCAGCTGATTGGAAAGGCGAGATAAAACAAAACCTAAAAAGAAATGTGCTCTGACTTCCATAGAGCGTGACCTTGAGAGTCGAGTTGTCGTATGTCATAAATAATGAAAAATTAGATACATAGGCTAAAACGGCGAGGAAAGTGTTTTATATGATTTTCAAGGGCTGTGAGCCCAAGAAAAGCTGATGTCTATCAGATTGTTATATAAATAGTCCTGTAATGAGGAAGAGCACATAAGATCCAAGATAGATTTCGGCTTTTTAATGAGATGGGAGAATATATTACTTCAGAACTTAAAGGCTATTTTTCTTTTTGAAATTCAGATCTGGCTTTATGAATATTTTATTTAAAAAATCCAGACGATGGTAATAAGTTTTCTAACACTAGGACATTTCTCTTTAACATGTGAGTATATTGTTGACAAACCTAATTTCTCCAGAAAACTAGCTTCAAAGTTACTAATATACATTTTAAAACTAAGTTCGGTCTCCGTCTACCCACTAATTTTTCCAGTACTGAAGTTCTATGCTGTCGTGAGAAGTTGCAGCAGAAATTACTGATAGCCCAGAAAGAATAATTGCTTCTACAGTCCCCGTTGGAGACTTCTCACAAGGATAACCTTGCACCAAGACTGTATTTTTTGAACAAGCTTGCGTCTAAATTGTCACTGGAATTTCTTCAAAGAGGAAACGCTGGTTCATTTAACAAGCACCCTTGAAACTCTTTCGTGATTGAGATAATATTTTATCGCATTGTCAGATAAGCTTCCCACTGTAAACTTATGAAAGCAGGAAGTTTTATAGCTTTACTGGGAATTCATTTCAAAAGGATTTCTCTGCCAGATCAATAGCTGCGTTTTGTAGAATATGAAGATTTTCTTTTCATTTGGAAATAGCAGAGATTGCCTTAAGATTAATTTCAGCTGCAGTACAAGGAGGATGGTGGAATAAGCAGGTGCAGGATTCAGCACCAGCTGTTATTTCACCCAACATAAAACCAAGGACCATCTCTCCTCACTTGACTGACCCAGTGTAGGTAGATCAGCCACAGTTTCCCAACTGAAAGATGCACAGTTCAAAGGCAGTTGAGGACAGACAGACATACATACAGGTGGGCACACATGTCATCAACCTTTTTTTTCAGGATATAGCAAAAGATCTTCTTCCTCAGGAAGCTGGACTCAAAAATGTTACGATTTTCTTAATCACAGAATCACAGAAAAAACAGGTTGGAAGAGACCCACTGGATCATCGAGTCCAACTGTTCCTATCGAACACTAACCCGTGTCCCTCAGCACCTCAGCACCACCCGCCCCTTAAACGCCTCCAGGGAAGGTGACTCAACCACCTCCCTGGGCAGCCTCTGCCAGTGCCCAACGACTCTTTCTGTGAAAAAAGCTGGAACATTTATTTTCAAAGAAAGCTAAAAGTTCCAGGTTTTATTTCGTTTACTTCGTCTTCACAAAGCAAACATGGCATTTTGTTTCAGATCAAATCTTTCATCAGGAATGTTTTGCTTGATGACCAATAGAAGCATTTGTGTCGTAGGGAAGAAGAAAAATGAAAAGTCCATGCAAAAATAATTCGTCCTTTCCCTTAATATATGAGAAAAATATGTGTTCTAATTGTTAAAATGTACATTTCCAGCTCTCACCTTCTGGCCTGAGGCCTCCTGGATGGAGTGCTGAGCGAAGACTCGCTCTATCCCTGGCTCATCCACTTGTTCATTATTTAAACTTGGTGCGCTGCTTTTTTCTAAGCCTCAGGTTCCCCATCTACAAGAGTGATGAAGAGAGTAATCACTGTGCAAAGCACCATTGATGAGCCTCACTGTATGACAAGAAGGGTTTATTATTATTTTCTTATATTCCTTTCTACTTTTTTAGTCAAAATACATCTTATTTGAGGTGATTTTTTCACACTCTGGAAAAAAAATAAAACAGATTCTCTCTCTGCAATCACAGAGATTAAAAAGCTCCTTCAGAAATTTTTGCACAGAGATGATCCGAGGGCTGGAGCATCTCCTGTACGAGGGACAGGCTGACAGAGTTGGGATTGTTCAGCCTGGAGAAGAGAAGGCTCCAAGGAGACCTTAGAGCAGCTTCCAGCAGTGAATGGGGCTAGAGGAAAGCTGGGGAGGGGCTCTTGATCAGCGAGTGCAAGGATAGGGTGGTGTGTTTTTAAGCTGAAAGAGGGTAGATTGAGAGGAGGTCTTAGGAAGAAATGTTTTCCTGTGTGGGTGGGGAGGCCCTGGCCCAGGCTGCACAGAAAAGTCATCGATGCCCCATCCCTGGAGGGGTTCAAGGCCAGGTTGGATGGGGCTTTGATCAACCTGATCCAGTGGGAGGTGTCCCTGCCCATGGCAGGGCTTGGAACTGGATGAGTTCTAAGATCCCTTCCAACCCAAACCATTCTATGATTCTATGAAATCCTGGATTTATTTGATCTACCACCACCTGCTGCTTCACACACACAAGCACCATCAACAGTGGAGAAGGGAAGATGGAAAGAACTCGTATTTTAGGCTTTCAACATCACTAACAAGACAAATGCACTGTACAAGCCACATTCTATATCCCTGAAAATGTTCACATGAGAAATTCGCAGTATGCTTCAGGCATAGAAGATAATCCTCCCACCCATAGGGAGCCAGGATCGGTTCCTGCCCCTTTCTGAGGACCCTTTGAAGATGCGATACAACGCAACACGTGCTTTCACTGTCAAAAGGGTATTTTACAACAGTTCGTGTTGGGACCCAGTGAAAGGGGCCTTCATACTGCCCAGAGAGGTGGTTGATTCACCTTCCCTGGAGGGGTTTAAGGGATGGGTAGACGAGGTCCTGAGGGACATGGGTTAGTGTTTGATAGGAATGGTTGCACTCGATGATCCGGTGGGTCTCTTCCAACCTGGTTGTTCTATGATTCTATGATTCTATACTCTGTGCCGTACACACCTGCGGGGCTGACCCGCTCAAGAAGGTGGCCTTCTCAAGCCTTTCTGTATGACCTCAGTTGGCTTCTCTTATCTTGACAGCCTTGCCTTAAGTCAACACACTGATGTTTCTCTTCATGAAAAAGTGCTTAATAACATCTGTTCAAAGTCTGTTGTTCTTTAATTTCCACTTGTGCTCCTGGTACTAACGTCTGGTGGACGTTATCTACAGCAAATTAAGAATTTATGTACTTCAGGAAAATCTTGACTGGAGGCTCATCGGGGGAGGCTGAACGGGTCTTTTTCATTAAACGTTTTCATTTTGCTTAAAGGTCGAAAAATGTATGAAACGGCTTCTCTGGAGAAGGAGAAATTTCTAACTCTTTAATAAGTGCTATTTATCAAAGACATATATCGTGAACTGTCTGCCAGATGTAGTGTAGATGGTCTGGAAATTCTTGTGTATGAGCTGCCTGGAGGCTTGCATCTGCCTTAATCTGTGTGGTGTGTCTGCTGCGTTCACCTCTTTCTGACAAATATCAGAATTGGAGGAAGCTTCACGTTCAACACGCTGCACAATGCGAGCTCTGAGATGCCAGCTAGCACACCTCATGGCAGTAAGGACATCAGTGCCGTTAAACACAATGACGTGGTTAAAACCCACAAAAATAAGCAGATTGGATTGAGTTGATGTAAATTCAAACCTAATTTTCATTTAAATTTTCATTTTTTCTATAAATCTCTTGATAGTTTTCCAGTAGAAATATTCATGGAGATAGCTTGTAGTAGAGGAAGCTGACTTTTCAATATGTAGCTATGGTAAATATTTGTATGGCTCAAATATAATTAAATTGACCCATAAAAGCTTCGCTGTATTTCACCTTCCGTGAAGGTGTTTAAGGGATGGGTGGACGAGGTGCTGAGGGACATGGTTTAGTGTTTGATAGGAATGGTTGGACTCAATGATCCGGTGGGTCTCTTCCAACCTGGTTGTTCTATGATTCTATGATTCTAAGAGCTGAGGTCTCCGTGGTATGGAAAGCTCCTTCCATCACCATTATGTTCTAATTAGATAACTTATCTAATCCTCCTCATTCATCCAGTACATCAGAACTGATCTGCAATGTACTGGAGCTCTTAGTCATTCCTGAATTTCTGGGGTGTGCAGGGGGTATTTCTGCCTCCTCTTCCTCGGTTCTTCACTTATTGCAGAAAGAGAAGCCGCAAACTGCAGAGCGCTGCCTCTGTACAGCACTCTAATACAGAGCAAAACCAGACTACTAGGCAGATTCACTCTTAAACATCAGTGTCTTTCTTCACATTAAAGGTGGGAAATGGAACAATTATTTTTGCATTAGCGAGTCATACCGACAAATTCCCTCTGCACCCTCTGTCACGCAAAAATGAATCATCAGCACCTCATTAAGGTGCCCGGGCTATCCCATAACAGCAATAAGGCATAAATGTATCCCCATGATTCATTTAACGACTGCATGAATATTCAGTATTAAGAAGCACTAGGCAAGCTCACTACTGTAATGTCATGAAGGACACAGGTTGAGTATATCCTATTATTTCTGATATGACTTAAGGTTTATTCAGCTCTTTCCAGTATCCGTAAATGACAATTCACTGGGACAGCACCGATTCTGTCACAGGTACAAATCCATACAGGCTTAGTGCTCTCATCTACATAATCTCTGGAAAAGGATCTAATCCAGTAACAAGAACAGATTTCAGAGGGAAAATCCAGTCTCTCTGCCAAAGAAACAGACGCTGGACCAGAATACATGAAGTTGGATGTTTACAGCACTTTTCATCTGGACTTCAAAAGCACTAGGTGCCGACTGCTTTCTCACATGTGCTCAACTGAAGTTCTTTAAATTTTGTTGTAAGGTAGCATATGAATTGTTTGCTGTATATAGCAAGTACTCCCCCCTACTATTCTCCTGCACACCTTCACTCTAGCCCAGCCCGTGTTAACGCTGTGTGGGATCACAGGAGCCGTCCCAGTCTATTTAATGGGATGGTGCAGGGTTAAGTTCTTAAAAATTAGTTGGCACAAAAATGTGTGGCAATGTTATCACAGAAAATTTGTGCTACGGAACAGATGCTCTTTTTGTTTAAGAAATGAATGCCAAGGAGAGTGTGAACAATGACTATGTATTTATGCAGAGGCATGTACTGTTCTCCGTCTACCACGCTACTTTGTTCTGCACTTTGCCCTGTGCCAACCATCCCTAAACACAAAATCTACCCAGTGCCTCCACTGGGTCCTTTGCAAACCCTGAGGTCGCTCGCAGTGCCAGCAGAGACACCCCCTCTTTGCACAAGGCTCACTGCAGAGGGTTATAGAGCCACAATAAGCTTATAGGCAAAAGGAAACATTTCTGTTCAAAGAACTCGACGTTGCCCATAGCAAATCTCAGGTGGAGAAGTGAGCAACTAATCTCCCAGAACAAAACGTATTTGCTCGCCTGAGAGTAAAAAGTGAGAGCAAATCCCTTTGAGAGAGTGGACCAGTCATCTTTACAAAAGGGTCTACTATGATGATGGAAACCTACACCCAAATCCAAAGCTGAATGGAAAGAGATGGGAGCAGAGGAGCTGTTGTGGTCTGCTTGGAGGATGAGGATCAACACCTGATGCATTTCAGTACGGAGGAAGCTGAGGCAAGGACTCACACATAGCTTTTGTGTTATTTAAAATACAGAGGAAATGGGTTAGAGATGTTCTGCTCAATCTGCGGCCTATTTGCTTCAAAACAATGAATTCTTGAATGCGTTACTTGAAGTTAAGCTAATGCCCTAAGATGGAAAGGAGCCAGTTCCTGAGTAGTTTCACCAGACAGACTGTTTCAGCCCAAGCAGTGAACGTTAAGACTTCAGGATCAAGAGTGCCTGCACATCAGCTGGCCCCTGGGGAGCTGAAAAGCACAGGGTCTCGTGACTGATCCAAAGCTCCGTTGTTTGCCAGTGAGACAGCAGTAATTCCAGAGAATGCAAAGATGAAAAATCATCTGTAGGATAAATTATGATTATTTATTAGTTTGACTTTGTCAGCCCTACAGATGAGCAAAAAGCAATGCCTAGCAACTACATAAGTTGTCACCCTGTGAAATTGATGCTGGTTTAGGAAGGGTTGTCCTTGGTTTTCTATTTTCTGGTTAACTGGAGAAAGTGTTGCTTTTACTAGGCGTGCTCCCATGAGGACGCCTGAGAGTCTTTGAAAGCAAGGAACATCAGGCAGGGGATGCATAGTTCGACAGCATTAGCTTTTATGAAAGAGCCTTGTAACTCGAGACACGCCAAGCAACACTTCAAAGACAGCATTTATTTTAAACTCAATTAAATCAGTGAAAGAAAGACTGTCTGTCACCGCAGCAGACACATATTCAAAGCACATAAAGCTCAGTTTCTAGTTTCCTTTTCTTCTAGAAAAATGATTTGCATTGCTTTTGACCTACATATTGTAAAATCACCATAACTAAAGATTCCCTAGCATGGTTTCGTGCCAATCTAATTCCAGCAAGGCTGCATTAACTATGTTCCTATCATGTCTCTTCCACTGAGCAGACCTTTATCAGGCTTTTACATCGAGAAGGACATTTATTAACTGTACCGTGGAAATCAGCACCGCAAAATATTAAGAGATCAAAAGTGCAAATGGGTTCAGAGTGAGAAATGTTCACAAATGGGCTCAAATATTCATGGAAGGGAGACTCACTGGCAGCTACTGAGCATACTGAGTGTGTAGTTGCTCTCTCCAACTACCTGAAAGGAGGTTGTGGAGAGGAGGGAGCTGTGCTCTTCTCCCAAGTGACAGGGGACAGGAGGAGAGGGAATGGCCTCAAGGTCCACCAGGGGAGGCTGAGACTGTGCGTTAGGAAAAAATATTTGACAGAAAGTGTCACTGTCACTTGAACAGGGAGGTGATTGAGTCACCTTCCCTGGAGGTGTTTTAAGGATGGGTGGATGAGTTGCTGAGGGACATGGTTTAGTGATTGATAGGAATGGTTGGACTGGATGATCCTGTGGGTCCTTTCCAACCTGGTGATTCTATGATTCTATAAAATGGTCTGCAGTTTTGAGGACAAAAAATCCCTTAACAGATGACTGTGGTGAGATAGGAGGCTCTGCCATGGGAAGGAGCACAGCATTTGCCCTTGCTCCATACACTCCTTCCATAAGCAAATCATAGAATCATAGAATAGCTTAGGTTGGAAGGGACTTCAAAGTCCATCCAGTTCCAACCCCTCTGCCCTGGACAGGGACACCTCCCACTGGATCATGTGCCCAAGCCCCATCCAGCCTGGTCTTGAACCCCTCCAGGGATGGGGTAGCCACAGCTTCCCTGGGCAACCTGGGCCAGGGCCTCCCCACCTCATGGTTAAGAAATTCCTCCTAATATCTAGTCTAAATCTGCCCCTCTCCATTCACACCATTATGCAAATCTGCCTCTTAAAATAAGAGTGAAATACCCCACCTAAATTTAGCCATGTAAAAGCAAGCACTTCGTCTAAGTACTTCAAGTTTATGATATCATCAGGGAAAGATGATTCAGGAGCCTGATGGCTTTTCCAGTTGAAGCTATTAGGTATCCTTCAGAAAACACATTTTCATTTAAAATCCTTTAGATAAACATGTGAATAAGTATACGTGTTCATTTCTATATTTATATGTTTTAAGCATAAAGTCTATGTTTTACCTTCCAGTTTTAATTACGTACACACTAAAAGGCTGGGTTAAATCAGTGGAAGCTAGCTACTCGCTTGGATATCATGATACACTCTCATTCAGGAGGATGTTCATTTCTAACCATCCCATCTGTGATATCTTTTTCTTTTTTAAATGATTATGAAGACTGAAATATTCTGTTCTCTGAGGATGTGCTCCAGTTTTTACATAGTTGGGATGTTTGTCATGAGCAAGCTTAAAAGTCAAAGGTTTTAGGTTTTACTGAAAATACTTCACGCTTATATAAGCTTTCCCTGTAATTTATGTGCAAGTGGCTCCAAACGCACAGCTGAGGATGGCATCTGGGAATAAACCGAGATGTTATTTCTGGGATATTGCATCAATGTCTTGAGTCTTAACCTGTGGGAAAAGGGATGAAGAAAGAGCATGATAAAAGCTATCACTATAATCAGTTCTGAGACCGCACTTTTACTGAAGAGAGCTATTTCTTCTCTTTTTTTTTTGGCATCGCAATAAAGTTGTGTTTACTCTTCAATATATTTGTGCGCGACGCCAAGCAACAGTGTAAAAAGAATAATTGAAATGAAAAATTCCTTAATTATTGTTCTATCCTGGCGATAAATATGTATGGCTGGCTTCTGTGCACGAAAGCAAAGAGACACCCTGGGAAAAAAGGCAGGAGGCAGCAGTCAGACTTATTTATTACTGCACAGTGCAACACAACGAAGGCGTGTGCCGGCATAACAACTCCTGACTAGTGGAGATTCATTGCACAGCAACCACTGAAGAAAAAGGGACCTCGCTGACCCAGGGTACTGCAAGGACAATAGAAGGAGGTTGTAAGTGTGAATCTCACTGAGTGACAAAGTATTATGGAGTCAACAACGAAGGATCCTTACCTAGGAAAAAAAAATTTAGTGCCACACGAGTGCTTTCATTTATTCTTTTAGGGCTGAGTAATGTGTTTAAGGTGAAACCAAATGTGCCCTTAGTCACTTCGTTGGTTTGAAGCTTTGGAACTACAATTCAGAGAAGTAGCTACTCTGTCTTACATAAATTTTCATAAATTTAAGGTGGACTGTTATTTAGGTTTTCTGTTTTCCCGCATTCCTTGCTTCTCGCCGTGGCCTTGGGGAGCCAAGAGCGCTGCTGCTCACCTCATCCTGACAGCACGGCAGGGATTTACCAGCCCACTATGTACACTAACACTTGCTGATGAAAATATATGGGCCTTTGAAGCCATACTTATATTTTAAACACTTTTGTAGCCTCTGTATGTTGGCTCCAAGGAACAGCGTAATCACCTCTTACCAAGACACACACAGGACAGCTAAGAAATATAAGAAATGAAAGAAGGAGGAGATCCACCCCTAAAGTCCTTGCAATGCCATATAACATCACCCAGAGCTCACTTGTAAGTCACAAGCTCCAAAGTTTCTGGGATTGAAGCCCACTACCAGACGCTTGAGAGCTGCCCTGCAGAGAAGGACTTGGAGATGCTGGTTGATGAGAAGCTCAACATGAGCTGGCAACGTGCACTCACAGCCCAGAAACCAACCGTGTCCTAGGCTGCATCAAAAGAAGGAGGAATTTCTTCATGATGAGGATGGGGAGGCCCTGGCCCAGGTTGCCCAGGGAAGCTGTGGCTGCCCCATCCCTGGAGGGGTTCAAGGCCAGGTTGGATGGGGCTTGCAGCCCCTCATCCAGTGGGAGGTGTCCCTGCCCATGGAAGGAGGGTTGGAACTGGATAAGCTTTAAGGTCGCTTCCAACCCAAACCATTCCATGATTCTATGATCTCAACGCTTCCCATAGGCCACTGCAAACAAGTGCCACCGAATTTAAAGCTGGAAATGTTGTAAATCATAGAATCATAGAATCATCAGGTTGGAAGAGACCCACCGGATCATCAAGTCCAACCAAATGTGATAGGACAATACCTAATTGCCGTCAGACACCTACTGCGGCCAGGTCACAGAAAATGAGACAAGAGTCTATTTCTTGGAGAGGGCCAGGAGGACTGTGCAGCACACAGAACTAAGCACAGGGCTGTCTGAGCCCCAAGGCACCCAGGCAGGACTTTTTTCAGATATTACAGCGAGTTTCAAAAAATCCATCATCACAAACAGTTCTAATTATTTCCAGCCAAATGCCTGTAACCTTGGCAAAAAACAATTATTGAGCAGGCTATTGATCTAGTCAGTAAATAAATACACTTAAATCATCAGTAAGCTAGAACTCTCCTGGGTATAAACCCAAAATCTTAAGGACTACTAGTTATCTGACATATGATTTTAATTAGGATTTATTGATTAAGGGTTTCTAAAAACAAATGGACTTTCTTGATAAAAGGCCTAGCGTGGGATTTCTGCGAAGTAAAATAAAGTCTGCCTTGCTCTATAGAAACCTGTGACCCACATCCTAATTACCTCAGTAAGGAAGTTTGCTTTTCATTTCAACAGAACAATGCATGCAACATTTATTCTAAATACCATGAATGTTTAATGTGCAGGGAGAAGCCTCAGCTAATGGAACCATACGGGAGGTGATTCTCAATGGCCAGTTGGAGCCACCTAACCGTGGTTCTTACCGGGAGATTAAAAGAGAGAAAGAAATTTAAAAAGCACAAGACCTTCTTAATTGCTTATTCTTCTAACAATCCAGACATAGATTAACTGTAACTTCTCCTTGGAGCCTAGTGAGGTTTAGTGCCTGCCTACCGAGGGATTTCGGCACTCTCTAGAAAGAACCTCACAATTACCAGGAGGCCAAGGTTACAGCACATATCGGTTGTTTATGTTTCTGGGTTGCTTCAGCTCTGTGCTGAAGTCAGTCTGGGACCGATTCTCCCTGCTCACGCTCAACCTCAGCCATGGGGCACACTAAGTTTAGTCTCTGTGTTAGCGAGGAGGAGCAGCAAGCCCTTCGGGTACTGCAGATGGCAACGAGAACCGCCTGTGGACAAGGAGCCCGGCAGAACAAGCTCCCCACCCTTGGTATTACTTTCCCTGAAATCAAAGTTCAACTCAAGGCTAATAAAATACAGCTGCTATTTCTCCTGCTGCACATTGGAGCCACACACAGTCACGCAGCCAAGACTCTGGCCCTCCTTTGCCAGCAGCTTTGGCAATTTTCCACACAGCAGGTGAAAGCCACAACATCCCCTGCTCCCCATCCCCAGTCCCCGAGCGACCTGTAATGCGATCCACATGCAGATCTCCCCATCTAAGTGCGAGATTGTTAATCTGTTAGTATTACAT
Organism: Piaya cayana; assembly: GCA_013389865.1. Classification (NCBI taxonomy): domain Eukaryota; kingdom Metazoa; phylum Chordata; class Aves; order Cuculiformes; family Coccyzidae; genus Piaya; species Piaya cayana. Next base: position 31,766 of record WAAB01014949.1, on the reverse strand, counting down.
TATAGGTAAGTAAAAAAAAAAATCCCTCTGGAGAGGAGATATTTCCTTTAAATGTAACCGTTTGTGTCATAATCTTTTATCTACCCAAGTCAGGAAGAATTAGCATTTCCTGAGGTGCCTGCGGGGAGCTTCGTGAGTCGGCCTTTCAGGTAAAACTAAACAAAAAGCACATGACCACCCAAATCTCTCTGCAGCTCCATTAGAACTCCATTTTCTGGAGTAAATGTCACTGGCATTTTAATTTTTTTTTTGAAGTATTTAAGGAAAGGGAAAAAAACGAACAAAACCCCAAAGCCCACTGGAGTTCTCCTGGTGCTTGAGCGACATAAATGCTCGCTAGACCATAGGAGAGCCTAGTCTAGCTTGTTTAAATTCAATTATGTCATTGTCTGCCCCAGAATTCACAAGGGACTAATAAAATGACTGGCGTACCTGGATAAGGGAGGAGAGGGACTGCATGGCCCCCCGACAGTGTTTATAACAAGAAATTGGGCTGCATGAGGTTTTGTACTTGGCTGATTATTTTTCCTTTGCCAAGTGTGACTCCATGTCTGAATGTCACCAAGAGAGAAAAAAAAAAATTAAATACTGTCATTTTCATTTTCTTCCCACTGGGCAACGAGACTGGAGGCTGGTTTATTGTCTCTTTCTCAGTTCAGCTAAACCTCTGTAGTGTCCCACATTGGCTGTTGCTGCAGCAGCCATGGGGCTCTGCCCATCAACACCAGGAGCAGTGACCCCAGCACAGCTCCCAAGACTGAAAGCAGCATGGGCTGTTCAGTGGGAATTCCAAACATGCTTTAAAAGTAGAAAGATTATTCTCTTTCAGAACAAAACAGAAGCACACCCCAAGACCTATCTGAGACTTGGTTCCTGGATGTCAAAATCTGAAACAAGCCCAGTAAAATAGGGGCTCCAATGCTTAATGGAGATTAGAGAACCCAAGACAGCTTGGGATGTTGGAGGTTTGGTCTCCCTCTGTCTGCTCCTCCCAGTGCAGCACCATGCCACAGCTGTCCTGGTGTGTGACCCTGACAGTTCAGACAGTGGAACCAAGGCAGTCCTACAGCCTCACGGAGCCCCTCACCACAAGGGTGTTGAGGTTCTGGAGCGAGTCCAGAGAAGAGCAATGAAGCTGGTGAAGGGGCTGGAGAACAGGCCTGATGAGGAACGGCTGAGAGAGCTGGGGGTGTTTATCCTGGAGAAGAGGAGGCTGAGGGGAGACCTCATTGCTCTCTCCAACTACCTGAAGGAGGTTGTGGAGAGGAGGGAGCTGGGCTCTTCTCCCAAGGGACAGGGGGCAGGACGAAAGGGAATGGCCTCAAGCTGTGCCAGGGGAGGTTCAGATTGGACATCAGGAAAAATTTTTTCACAGAAAGGTTCACTGGGCACTGGCAGAGGCTGCCCAGTGAGGTGGTTGAGTCACCATCCCTGGAGGTATTTAGAAGACAGGTAGATGAGATGCTCAGGGACATGGTTTAGTGGCAGATAGGAATGGTTGGACTCAATGATTCAAAAGGTCTTTTTGAACATAGTGATTCTATGTTTCTAAACCAGTTTCAGTAAACAGGCTCTTTCTAGTTAAGAAGTTGTTTCATCAAACAGTTTCCACCACTCAGGCAGGCAGGCTCAAGGCACAGAGGCTGACTTGGAAACACCAGCAGCGATAATGAGGCACGAAGAGACAAACCTGGCCAGAGACCTCCAGGATAAACAATCTCAGCATAGCAATGGGCAATTTCTGGCCTTTCCAGGAGCCTGCTGGCTGCCGTGCTGGTGTTGATCAGATGCCTTTCCTGGAGAGAGCTGTAATCACAAGCAGCTGCATAGTTTAAAAATGACAATAATCCTGTTGATGCCAACAATACCTCCCTTAATTGCTAGAAGATGGTGTTTGGGTGCCGGGATGCTTTTCTCTTTCACAGGTTTGCCCTTTTAAACAATTTATATCTATTTGCTTCAGAGGGAAAACAAACAGCAAATTATAGTGCTGTGGTAATGTTTGCTAATTAACTGTGCCAATGAAATACACCTTTGAGTGGTGTGAGCTTCCAAACTGTTCTATAAACCAGCAGCTAACTTATTTATTAGCTCTGAAAATGAGCTGAGGATCAAACCACAATGATTATTCTCTTCAGTCCCCAGGGCCAGCTGCAGTGCAGTTGCTGAAAGATAATAAACACAGTCCTGAACTAGAAATGGGAAGGGGATTGGGAAGAAGTGGCCTCAAAGGCAGCTCTAGCTGACTAAAGTCAGACCCAAGAATTTTGATAAATAACTTTTAAACTCCCTTGCAAACCACAGCATGGCTACCGTCTTCCTCTAGTCTATTGTGTAGGAAACGCTGGGGCATAACTATTTCAGCAGGGTGTCCTGGACCTGCTACTCTCTCATCAATGAGAGAGAGGCTGAGTTGGGGTTGTTCAGCTTGGAGAAGTCTCCAAGGAGACGCTTTTGTGGCCTTTCAATACTTTATGAGGACTGATAAGAAAGATGAGGAAAAACTATTGAGCAGGGCCTTTGGCCACAGGACATGGGGTGATGGTTTCAGAGTAAAACAGGAGAGGTTTGAACTAGATATTAGGAAGAATTTTTTTTATGTTGAAGGTGGTGAAACACTGGCCCAGGTTGCCCAGAGAGGTAGTGGCTGCTCCATCACTGGGAACATTCAGTGCCAGGTTGGATGGGGCTCTGAGCAACCTGGTTGAGTTGAAGATGTCCCTGCTCAGTGCAGGGGGTCGGACTGGATGGCCTTCATGGTCCCTTCCAACCCAAACCATTCTGTGAGTCTATGACACAAGAGGGAAAGAAGGCAGGGAAGATGAAATCCACAAATATTTAAGTAAACACCTGTATTTTAGGGCCTCACTGGAATCAAACTGCCCTGAGGTTCTTCCTAATATCAATATTTGGGGAAGGTTATGGACAGTAAGACTTAAGCCTGGACGCCGATCACACCAGCAGACTCCAGTCCACTTTCCTACTTCACCTCTGTTTATCACAATAAGTCAGAAGCAATTTATACTACCTTGGCAAGAAGAACTCAACGAGTTGTGGCATTCCAATTCAAAAACTCACTACGTGGTGTGATATGGGGTGTGGGAATTGGGACAGAAGACAGGCAAAAAAGAATTGGCTGAGGGACATGAGTCACGGGAAAACAGAGAGTGGTCTTGGTAGGCTGGGTGGCAACAGCTCAAACAAAGCCCAGCAAAGCAATCCTGAGCTATTCACACAGTGATTCTCTACTGCTGGGAGGGGAAGATAAAACATTGCTGCTGGCTTCAACTGGCTGTTGAGTCCTGTCCTCCTTGGTGTGCATCCACCAAGCACAGAACGAGGAACTCTCGCTCCTCCCTGCAATCAATCACCTAAATCATGTTCTACCCCAAAATGAACAAAAAGGTAAGAGGTGGCCATAATGCATTACATAAAGAGCAGAGAACAGGGGGAAAAAGAACAATGACGTTATTTGACTTGATTGTGAAATAAGAACAGTTCTGTGATTATTACTGGCGTTAGGATTTCTACCCGAATGACTTCCCTCATCTCTGTTGAGGGTAAGAGGCAGGAAAGAGAAGAGAAAAAAAAAACAAAATAATGATAAACTCTCCCCAGTCCAGGCTGATCTGGGCATCTCAAAGCACTCAGTAATCAGACGGACATCCATCTGCACAGGCGGGTGATCAGTGGCAGGAAATCAAATGTCTTTACCTTTCATTTTCTTTTTAAATTGTCAGGCTTTTTTCCTTTGTTGTATACGAGTGGTTTCCCCTTTCCCCCTCTCCCCCCTTTAAATCACATAGTTCTGGTTTTTCCAAACAGCTGAAAGACCCAGTCTTAAAAAAGACAGTTCAGATACTCAGGGTGATTCATAACACAAGGTTCCACAGGCTCTGCTATAGACCATTTACATTTACCATTACAAGAAGCTATCAAAAATAATTTCCCTTTCTCTGCAGCAGTAGAGCATCTTCATAAAAAAACTTCTTTTCAGCAGCCTTTCTGTAGGTTACTCAACATCCTTGCCCTTTTCTCCCCTTGTTAGTCTCTGGGTTGATACGGTGGGTGGGAGCTCAGTTTAAAGAGATTTTAGTATGAGTGACAGAGCACAAAGATGCTCATGTAGCACCACGGGAAAGCGTGATGCTCTATGTAAATCATGAGCCGTCTTCTATTTTTGATTGCAATGAAGAGAATGTTACAGAAGTTCTATTCACCCTTGGAATGGGTAAATGTGAAGTCTGTGCACTGAAATTCATCCCTGGGCAGGGGAGACAAGCACGTAGCCTGTGCCTGTGTCAGCCCAAGTTTGGGGGTATGGGGGACATTCAAATCATGTAGAAGCACAAGCAGCCCTAACGGAGTTACAATTTTGTTCAATTTTTGATTTTTTAAGTTTTCATTTATTTTCTATCAACATACTCTGTGAGGTCTACTGCTGGACTAGGTGATCTTAGAAGTATTTTCTGACGTAAACAGTAATATACTAATAATATAATATAATAATATATTAATAAAGCCACACAACTGACAACAGCCCTTGCATTGCCTTCTAATGGAAGCAGACTGGATATAGGGGCACCACACCTGACAGAGGCACACTTTTGAGGTAACCCAGAGGCAGACTTTGGAGAGAAATGGATTTGTATCCCCAGCTCCCTGAATTAGAGGATTTGACAGAAAAGGCGGGCCCTGGATGGAGAAATGATGGCCGAGGAGACAGATATCACTGCAGACCTACCCACACAAGTTAAAAAAAACTTACACTACGGCACCAGGTTGTTTTTTTTTTTAAAGTAANACCTACCCACACAAGTTAAAAAAACTTATACTACGGCACCAGTCTTGCTCCCTGGCAGGTCTGATAAAAACAGCACAAGATTTGCAGAAATATTTGGTCCCAGCTTATATTTTTGCCTCTTTTTTTTTTAAAAAAAACCAAATTAAACACCAAACCACCCTTTGATGCTGAGCGAGCTTTCCATTTGTCTAACAATCTGAAAGTTTGTCCAATCCCCCCATTTGCTGCTTGTTAACCAAGACCAGAACTATTATTTACTTTTACAGCTGCCAACCAGACTGGCCTTAATAAGTACCTGCCATGGTCCCATCTCCCTCCCTCCCATCAGAGGCTGTTCCTTATTAAGAACACTCTTCCATCAAGTGCATTATTGGCTGAAAATAACAAACTACTTAACAGCCTGTTTTCTACAAAATGCACATCTTTTTTCAATATATAAATTTTTCCATTTAGAGCGGTATCTCTTTTCCTTCCCCCCTTCTTACTCTGTGTCCTCCACACAATTCCTGCCAGCATGTGGTGGCCAAGGACCACGTGTCACACCAGTACGAGGGATGGACACCAAGTCCAGTTTATTCCTTACACGACCCAGTCTGTTCAGAACTGATTCTGCCGATGTGCCCGCTCGCCAAATCCAGGCGCTCCAGCTGAGTCATTGGACTGAGGGACCCAATACATTCACTGGCTTGTGGATGGAAGTTAATGAAATTCCACCACCACTAAATCAAAGGTTAAGGTGTATTTTCTTTATCTGCTTACTTTCCTCTATTAACCTTAAAGTGAATGTGCTTCATTGCAAGCCCAGGTGAAAAAAGATTTGGTGTTTGAGAGGCTCACGTTCTGGCTTCCAACATTATCAACATTTTTTATGGTTATCAGGATGATTTAACCAAACTTAAGGATGAATGGATGGTCGCCCAGACGAGCAAGGTCTCAGCTGTGCCACCGGGTGATACAAACACTCCCCAAAAGACCTATTAGGAGGTTTGCCATGTTTTTATCAAACCGCTTCTTTATTCCTTTAGAAAACTCCAGCTTCCTTCTAGCCTCTAATTACAAAATTTCTACAGCAACCTGCAGATTATTTTAGAAGAGAATTGTACCTACGGATGGAGAAGAAGGGAATAAAGGAATAAACAGTTTCCATGGGATAGCCTGGCCTTAAAGACATATTGAATGTTTTGGTTAGGCTGGGATATAATTCTTTTAAAAAGCAAGGATGAAATCCTGGTTTTGCTCAGATCAGTGAGTGGTTTACAACTAGGATGGGAAGGGGCTTGGCCTCTGCCAGTCTCTAGATCTTTTCAAAGAGATCAGTACACAAAGTTTGATTGAAAAAAAAGGGAAAAGAAAGCACAGGTGCTGTGGGTCATCCCCAGCCCCTGCATCAAAGGCTTCAAAACATTCCTGGGGCAGCAGAAAGCAGCCTGCCCAGTGCCCATAGTCTCAACAATATGAACGGCAGCAGAGGACTGTCCTGTTCAGCTGCCCTTTGCAGGCACTCCGTGCTGCCTTCTGGCTGGAAGCAATTCCTCCACATGGCTCTCGGGCTTTGCCAAGTCACTTCATTTGGTCAATCTGGCTGGAAGATCCAGGCCTGCCTGGCAGCCCTTGCACCCAATCAGCCAGGCCTCCCTCCCTGTCCCTGCCCTTTGGTTTTTGCTGAAGAGAACTTTCAGCACTGTTCACAAACACCGCTGCTAAGAGTCAACATTCTTCTTTTTTTTTTGTCTCCCCTAGGCAATCTGGGGAGAACTGTCTCCTCAGAAAAGGCTTCTGAATAGCGCTTGCTATTCTGCAGCATGATCCAAATGGGCCTCCTGGAAAACGCAGCCACTAACATCTCCACAGAACCAGCCTCGGGCTGCTCACAGCCATAACCCTGTTCCTGCATTTTAATAACACATTTACCACCACAGCTTACTGAATTCACAGCTGCAGGAATGTCAGCTACATGCTCAATTAAACTGAAGACATAATCCTTTGCGTGCTAAAGACCAAGAGGGACCATCTCACGTCCAGTCCTGCTTGAATTCAGCTATTACACTCACCCTGTTCCGAGCTCAAGGATCTTGTCTCTTTCACAAAGGCAACCATGAATTAGAGATGCAGCCTCCACCAGAGATGCAGAACCCATCGCATCCCTTGGTAGATTGTTCCAGTAACTCCCACTCAAAAAAACTTTTCTAGCAGGTTTTTATCTGACTTCATCTTCCAATCATTATTTTTCTTCTTCTTCATGTGCAAGACCAAAGAGTTGATCAGCACGTGGTGTTCTCCCTCATTTCACTGTGTTTATGTGGTGTAATAAGGTCGCTTCTCAATTTTCTTTTTGGGAAGCTTCATTTAATCACATTACATTTAAGACTCTGCACTAACAACTTTTTTTCCCCCTAATCCACTGGCACCTTTATATCCACATAGGAGACTGGAACAATTCCCATAGGGAAGATCAACCTGCCCCCTGCCACTGATCAATACTAGTCTAAAACTGGAAGTAAAGCAATTCCACAAATGGCTCAGATGTGGGCTTCCCTCTGAATTTCAAGAGAATTTATCAAGCTTTCAGGTATTTTGTACTTGTTTTGTCTCAAAAGAAAAGCACAGGGTGTCTGCTCATCCAGATGAGATTACTTGAGTTCAAAATGAGATTTAAAATAGCACTCAGCTGTAGAACCTATATAAAATTCTCCCATCTTACGCTCAGGGAAGGGAAATACCCTGCTGAAGCAGTTTTACGTTTTTATTCAACGGAATCTGAAATGCATTTTTCAGCTTTTCCAGAAGTATTTTCTGCTGCTGCTGCTGCTAATGCTTTCCAAGACTCAATGCAATTACTTGTTAATAAAAACATGTTTTAATATGCTGGCAGAAAAATTGATACCATTTCCATTCTCTGCTTTAAAACAAATGAAACGTAGGAAGGAACTGAGCCGTCTCATTTCTGAAATGGGAAGCAGATATTTTTTAAAGTTCAGATCATTACCAAGTGTAATTTTCATATAACAAGTTTAACTCCGACCTTGTACTATTACTTCTCTGGTGCTAACTTTGTAGGGGAATGTATTACTTACAAAACCTAAAAAAAAAAGGAATATCATTTCAAACCCTTCTGGCTTTCTCAATGATCAAAGTGAACACTAGCTCTAGTTTGTCACCATGGAATCAATTTGTGGGAAAACAATAAGTTGTGCCGACTGCAATAAGGCTGTGTAATAAAAGAAGGAGCCACATGAGCTGGCTCCAGCCATTTGTATTTAACCAGCTACAAACCCTCACAACAAATGGCTGCATGGTTCCGCTGTATGAACACTGAAGGTGTGTTTCATCTTTGTTCACATCCATTTATCTGTATTTAATGGGATCGAGCAGCCTACCAATGCACTCAAAGTCCATCTTCCTCAGTGGCTGTTAGGGAGGAGCAAACTACAGCACCGGTCATTCATTTTTTTACCTTTTTTTGTCTCAGCGCATCAGGCCCAACTGAAGTTAAACAAAAAAACAGTCCGGACTATTCTGAAGCTTTCAATTCTCACTTATCCTTGATGCCATTAAATCTAGAAAGAGCTGCTTACTTCGATATGGCAACTGTCTTTTCCTTGGAATAAGGAGAACTGGATTAAGTTCCTGCCTCTTCCTGAGGGAACAGGAGGAAACATCCACCAGGAAGGACACCAGATGGTTTCGGGATTTATCCCTTGCAGGGAGGAGCGGAGAGGCTCTCCTCCAGTATGATAGTACTGACACAGGAGTGAATGGCTTTCTAGCTTAATGGTTAAGACTCTCAGCAGTGCCATAGAGCCATAGAATCACCAGGTCAGAAGACACCCACAGGATCATTGAGTCCAACCATTCCCACCAATCACTAAACCATGTCCCTCAGCACCTCATCCACCCGTACCTTAAACACCTCCAGGGAAGGTGAATCAACTCCCTCCCTGGGCAGCCTCTGCCAGTGCCTAATGACCCTTTCTGTGAAGAATTTTTTCCTTATGTTGAGCCTGAACCTCACCTGGTGGAGCTTGAGGCCATTCCCTCTTGTCCTGTCCCCTGTCACTTGGGAGAAGAGCCCAGCTCCCTCCTCTCCACAACCTCCCTTCAGTTAGTTGCCAAGGGATAGCACCACTCCATTTTAACATCTCATTTCTTTTAGTGAAAGAAATACTATCTACAAGTGATGGATAGTACAACCAGGTGAGAATACTTTATGGTTTGCTCTCTGATTGATGTGAAATAACCGTTCAGATTCCCTCACTCAGACGAGGGAACTGAACTTGTATCTCTCCCTTCTGAAGGGAGTGCCTGGATGAGAAGTCACCTGCAATGTCAGTTCTGGGCTTGATCATCTCAACCAGGGAAAGACTTACTCAATTTGCAATGGATGTGGAGAAGGGCTCCTAGCCTAACACAGGCTGTGGAGCTGATAAAAGAGGACGTGAATAAAGCTCATGTGACCTTGCAAAGCCAAGACTAAACTCGCTGCCAGTAAATTCAATGTAGGGTCTGGCAAAGAGGAAGGGTAAATGTGAGGAAAGGAGAAGAGCTGTCTATGCTAAAGGACTACACTGACAAAAAGGAAGTATGAGTAAAGCAGAGATAAATTCAAGCTTGAAACTAGGTTTGTCTTTAACCACCTCCTCTCAGATAAAGAAAGGAGGAGAAAAAGTTAACAGCTGTGCCACTAGGAATCTATTTAGTTTTAAGATGATGCCTGATAAGCTCAGAGATGGAATTAGAGGGCATTGATAGCAGCAGCGGAGGACTAGACATGATGGCCAAGAATGCCACAGAATCATAGAATCATGGAATCCCTTCCAACCCAAGCCATTCCATGATTCCATGATTCCTGAGCAGTGAATACATGCTGGGTTCTCTCGTTCATTTTCACCACTATGTGTAGAGTAAGTGGTGCAATAATGTGAGCACAGAGCCCGGCATGAATACCTGGTGGCCTTCAGCTTGCCCCCTGCCCCATCAGCCTAGAGCTAATGTCAGAAAGTTGGTTTATGATGGCCAAGAGAATTCTGGCCACTGCAGTTAATATGTTTTTGTCTCAGTAATACTTTTTTCCCTCCCAGAGTGCTCTGCCAGCTTTGATCTGTCAATTTTTTTTTTCCTTTACCTCATAAGCTTTCAATTATTAATGTGGAAAGCTTAAATTAAGGATCGGAAAAACCTCTTAAAGCATTTCCAGGAAAGAATTTATAAAACCTGCAATGGTCTAAGTGGATGGTTCAGAAAAGAAGTAATCAACCAACTCCGTAAATGTCAAGGGGAGGATTAGCCTTTACTTCTGATGAATCCAATTCTGCAGCCACATTAAAAGGTGCCTTTGCGTGTGGAAGTAAAAGGACTATTTCCATCTCTAAGTAAGTCTTTGATTTTCCTGTCAGCAGCTGCAAGTTTACCTCATGCAAAGATCTAAGCATTTAAAACAAAAAAACCTCAACAATCCTCCCCCTCCAGCCCAAAAGCAAAGCCAAATCCACCTTGATCCGAAAAGTTGAAACACCTTTTAGGACCATCTATCCCCTTGACAAAGTTGATAAAAGTGTGTTTTGGCTGAGTATTTCAGATTAGCAGCTACAGAAAGAGGATATTTTACTTTGATTTGTTTGGATTACGAGATTAGAATAACGACTTTGAAAAGCTTTTCAGACAGAGCCTAGCTCTGAAAGGCACTTAGCTTGGTGTGGATACTTTTTGCTGTTTAGTGATGTGAAGGGCTAAAGCAAAGCCTGATCACCTCAGTGCTCCACCCAAGTATAAATAACAAGCAGAATCAGACTCTAAGTACAATAGATTTCTTGCCACATTTGGTCAAAAGCCTCCCTAATATGTCTACATTATAACCTGTCTGGTAAGGGTTTGACGGAGGAGCTGTGGTCAACCAGAGGCACCGAAATAACTCTCTAGGCTTGGGAGCACAATAGAGCATAGAAGTTACTGCAGTAAATGCTGCCTATACAACTGCTCACAGACAACCCACAAGACATTTCTAAATGTTTCAGCAGACACTGAAGCCAGCTCTAAGTCAGGTAGGCTTGACTGTAGCAGCCTGTGCATCTGGCTTTGTGGCCACAGGAGCCAACTTCATAGGCAGAAGACAGTAACAAGCAGCGCAGGGTACAGCTGCCTGCCCACCAGCACCTGCTCCTTCGTAGGTTGAGATTCTTGAGTTACCACTTCTTTCAGATATGGATTTAACACGCAGAGCAGAATTTTTGAAATATTAGAAAGTTTCTTCAGAAAATATTGATCTGTTTGAGTATAACCACACATCTTGCCATGTGTCAGGAGGTTGATCTGCAAAGATAAGGTGGGAGTCACAGGTGTGAATGAAGCCGCAGGGCAGTGCTCTTCCCAGTGCAGTGCAGTCCTGCTGTGCCCCAGCAACAAGGGCAGAGAGGGTTGGATTCTGCTGACGAGGGTCGGCTGAGAGTCCCATGAGCATCAGACAAGTCCACAGTGATGAGGTGTGTCCAAAGTCACCTGCACCACATCATAGCTAATCTTGCAGGTCAAAACCTAGGGCAGGCGAAGAGGATGCAGAGCCTGGTGGCGCAGGAACATGTGTATTTGCAATATGACAGGAGGGCAGTAAAGGCCTTCAGATGCTTTCTCTCAGGATGGTGACTATTGTAGCGCTTTCCTTTTTCCAGCCTTTTGGTGGTATTCTTCATGGAAATTACCTGAACTGCAGAAGAAAGGCTTGGGCATTCAGGAAAAAAACCCACTAGAACTTAAAATGTGGGAAGGTTCTTTTTCTAACATAATTTATTTTAAAAAGCAGAAGACAATTAATTTTAAAGCATCTTTTTTTTTTCAGTCAGGATGACACCGTGACTCTGGCATTTACAGGAAGCGGAGACACGAGAAACAAGCTTCTCGTTCACATTTAAAACCAACGGAAAGACAAATACACAATTATGACAGTAAAACTACTTCAGAGAGATTTCCATAGGAAGCTCTTGAAAACTCAATCTTCTTTTGTATTGCAGATATTTCAAAACACCCAAATAATACTGAGCTCTTCTTTTGCCCTATAGATAGTGACACAGTAATTTCAGTCTGACAAACGTAGGTGCAATCAAAACCGTACTCCCATGGAACCACGAGTGGAATGGATTGTGAGCATCACCACCAATTTTTAGCCTCTTCTTTGTGTCCTCAAGCGATCCAAAACTGTCAGACATTAATATAACTTCTTCCCAAGCTATTGAAGTAAACCATAAAGAAATCTAAGCTCCTCTTCTTGTATCCATGGTGACAACAGAAACGTGTAAGATTCTCTTTGGAAGACTAAACCTGCAGTTCATTGAAGTTAGTGGGCATCATTTACCATGTTCCACAAAAGCCAACGCACTACAGAAATCTCTTATTCCAGGAACAGGGAAACACATACCAGAAACAAGCACAGAAAGTGCATTCGTGTGCATCTACAGTAGATCCACTCACACCAGTTGCTCCTTCATTTTTAACACTGAACTGTTCCAGCTTCTGGTTTGTAAGTGCCTCTCCTCCACATCCTCCACCGGTCTTGACCAACGTGCAGGGAGATTGTTTCAGCAAATTAAACGTGGTGTGCATTAAACCACCCTCAGTTTTCCTAACAATTGATTTGCCTTCTCACTTGCAGCCATTATCACTTTTTTGCACTACTCGTGTGAGTCCTGAAAAGCAAGGACTGCTTTCTCTCAGCATCCTGACTCCTACAAAAAGCTTCCTTCCTCTCCTAGCATCTTCTCACAAGACGGAGGCTTAGTAAGGAAGGGGTTAACTTCCCAGGACTGTTTTCTTTAAAGCAAATCAGTGCCGTGTAGAACAAATCTCTGACAGAATCTGAGCAGACTCGCAATGCATTAAATTCAAATAGAGAAATTCCTCTCCGAAAAGCCCCCTGAGCCAGAAGAGGTCATTGTCGGCTGCCATAACTAATGCTGCAAAATGGAAGAGCGACACAGAGAGGGAATGGTCCTTGGCGGAGGGTTAATGGGGCTCTGCCGTAGCCCTCAAGGCTGACCAGCATTGATTAGGCTCCTGATGTATCTCTCCCTTTGGTTGTGACTCAGCTGCTGAGCCCCCTTAGCGCGTGGCAGAGCTAATTGTGATTCATCCACTGCCTCCCAGAACACAGGCCAGAAAGTTAACTTTTAGTAAAATATCCACCCTCAGCATGAAAGGTCCTTTGAGGTAAAGTTCCTCCTTTTCTGTCCCTTTCCTTCCCCCTTTCAAATGAAATCCACAGAGGAACAGAAGGCCAATTGTACTTTGTGCCCCCCAGATTTAAATATGGTTTTATCTCCTCTGGAGCACAGCAGGCAGTGTTGAAACGGGCCCTTCACAGCCTCTCGTACCCTTCCCGTGTCCTGCACATCCTCAGTCCCCATCTCCGTTCCAGGACAGTGACAACGTGGCTCCTGTGTGTAGAAGTGGGATGAATGGGAAGAAGTTTCTTTTCTCTGGACTCTTCCATTGAATTTATATCTTTGTAACCCATTCCTAACGTTGCCAGTCCTACTGGTTTGTCAACACAGATCCTATGAGTGGGACCTAATGTTTTATTCTACATGCACTGGGAGACCTTCAACCCCAGAATGCATGAGCATTTACCTGCTCAACGGTTGCTTTGTTAGAACAGTTTTCTCCTCAGATTAAAACATCACCTTTCCTGGATAATTTTTTTTAATTCACCAGGATGATGGCTGAAACCCCAGTCCTCTGCCCCATCCCTACTCCTAGCGATAGATCATGGACCTCCTCATCTTACAACAAACAGGCCCCAGTCCTTGAGGGGAAAGGACCTGTGTTTAGGAAACAGTGGAAGGAGAGGGAAATAGGTGTTTCCCCACCACTTTTGTCCTCTATTGCAAACCTCAAAGCTGACAAATGGGCCAACTCCTCACTAAGGTGAAGGAGCTTTCAGCTACCAGAGATCTTGCTGGTTCCACAGGTGGATCCACAGCAGTGACACGGACCCCTTCTGCTGGACATTCTCATAACCCCATCACTGCTGAGCTGGAGAGGAGCAAGATCTCAGCAGTGTGTAAGATTCATTTCCTTGCTTGGACTCCCCCATCTTGGGTTGATCTACTAATCATCTGTTCAACACCTTCCTCTGGTCTCAGTATCTCCATATCTCTCCCTCTCTCTCATTTAACCTTTACCAGAAATTGCTTTGCCAACCTTCATGCATCATGAAAACTTCACACATCTTATCTAATGAGCTGGCTTCCCATGACATTCCTCAGACCAGCAGCAGCAGCAGGAGCCCTGATCCTGAAAAAAAAACCCGGCTTTGAGTGGCACCGTGCAGCATCACAAACCAAAGCCCAGGGCTGCAGCAACCTCTGCTCGCTCATACCCACTTCACACTGAACCTTGTTGCTGACCCTCTGGAATATGCCTGGTCCACTGCTTGTGTTTTATTCACGGTTTCTGGGAAAAAATCAAAACTGACGCAGAACTTTGGTCAACAGCATTACTAATATACAAGGGTAGATGGCAAGATTTGAAAGCCAGTCTGAATTTATCAAAGCGGAAGGTGAAACAAAAAAGATTTCCCAGCAAAATGCCACTGACATTTATATTAAAAGGAGGGAACAAAGCCCAGATCTGACATTTAAAAATAATGCCACCTGTGTAAAACTTAAAGCTCATTTTTTACAGGCAGTGGGGAGGCTTGAAGGCAACTCCCCTTTCCTCTTTGTTAATTGTGCAGCCTTTCATCATAAAGGGTTTACCCTTTTTTGCCTTTTCACATTCTTTAAAAGCAATATTGAATGGTGGCTAAGCAGAAGGCAACACAGCAGAGAATTAAGTGAGTTGGAGAGATTTCAGAGCAGGTAGCAGAGCATCACATCTAATTCCTTCAGTGCTTATTTTAATAACATTTATCACAATGATCTCTAAAGTCATTACCGAGCATGAAATATGCAGTGCCATGCTTTGCCATTTAACATATAATTTATCTCCTCATTGCTGTGAAGAAGACATTATTACTTTTTTTTAATAACTTCTTATCAGGCAGGTTCAGCCACAAACCGTTTCAAAATTCTGCCAAACAGCCATAATCAGGAATTGATGCCTAATTTTTGTCTTTATTACTAAGAAAAAGAACCCCAGGCCACCTGTCAGAGTCACTAGTCAGGTGAAATGTAGGAAAGGAGACCTTACTTATCAAAGACCTTGTTCCCAGACTCCCTGTCTCTCCTTGAATGGCTGAATGCCTCACAGATCCCCAGGGCAAAGGAGAAGGGGTATTTCTGCAGATGTACGGTCAGAAGGGGAACCCCTCTGACACACTACACGCAATACAAAGACCTTCCCCATGTCCTCTCTTTATCAGATCTATCTATTCACAATTGAACTACAATGTGTTGTTCAACTATACATCTCATTTTGATCTGAAGTGACTGGAGCTCTTATCTCATCACTAAATCAATCACTAATTTCTCCCATTGTGCAAATGGTCTAAGTACTTCCACTTCACATTCTTTGCCAGTTACCAGACTTTGTAAAGGGCCAACAAAGAGCCCTCAGTCAGAATCTCCTAACGCATAAGTACTGGATGGGGGAAAGGCTGCGGATGTATCTTCCTGGACTTCAGTAAAGCCTCTGACACAGTCCAGAGAAGAGCAACGAAGCTGGTGAGGGGGCTGGAGAACAGGCCTGATGAGGAACGACTGAGAGAGCTGGGGGTGTTTAGCCTGGAGAAGAGGAGGCTGAGGGGAGACCTCATTGCTCTCTCCAACTCCCTGAGAGGAGGTTGTGGAGAGGAGGGAGCTGGGCTCTTCTCCCAAGGGACAGGACAAGAGGGAATGGCCTCAAGCTCCACCAGGGGAGGTTCCAGCTGAACATTAGGAAAAAAATTTTCACAGCAAGGGTCACTGGGCACTGGCAGAGGCTGCCCAGGGAGGGGGTTGAGTCACCTTCCCTGGAGGGGTTTAAGGGACATGTGGACAAGGTGCTGAGGAACATGGTTTAGTGTTTGATAGGAATGGTTGGACTCGATGATCCAGTGGGTCTTTTCCAACCTGGTTATTCTACGATTCTATGATTCTACTTGTGATGTTCCTGCCTCTAAGCTTGCCCTGGCAAGCGACAGAGACTGGTGTACTTTAATGGCTCACTGAAAAGTTTGTTTGAAAGTCCTCTGCAGAGGAGAGTGGAGGGTATTGCTTAATGCTTCCTAAAACACTATAATCCGAAGATCACTGTTTTTTCATATTGATTTTAGCGGAACTCACAGAGTGAACACCAAACATGCTAGAAAAAGATCTGTACCTCAGCAGACTTTCAATCCACTTATGCAGCAATGGCAGCAACAATCAGACCAGAAAATGAAAGATGAGCAAGAGTCACAGCTCATCAGCTGCTTAGACTTCAAGCTTTTCGTAGGCATTGTAAGGGAGGAAAGTTCTGACAAGCATAACAAATACAAACCCAAGTTCAGAGCGTTGTTATTATTATCACCATGTTTGTTCACAGATCGCCTCTTTCCTAATTTTGGCTCCTACCTTTGCAACAAAGTAGAGGCTGAAAAGAACCCAATGGGCTACACAAGCGCATCAACATCTCTGAACATCCATGGTGACGGCTCAAGGAAACAGGTCAGGTGGCAGCTCAGCGATGTGCTCAGTGAACAGTGGCATTCATCAACATAAAAAATCATCAAGGAACAACAGTCAGAATGGTCACTGCACACTTCATGTAATTTAAATGACCTGATGCGTCTCTGCATGTCTGTTCATAGTACTTTGGAAATATCTTGAGGATGAGCAGTGAGAGTCTGACTGCAAAGCAGGGTGGATTAGGATAACTGGGGCTAGACCAGACTAGACAGAATGGGGTTCCTCTCCACATCCCCATGACGTTTTAAAGTATTTTGAAAATAATGAGAAAGACCCTCTTCATATCAGCTGTCCTGACTTTAGCCCCAGGTGGTGTAAAATCATATAGATTTTGATAGCTCAGACAATTTTTTTTAGATAAGACAAAAGACATCATTTTGTTGTTCTCTATAGCTAATTTGGTGAAATGCAACTTCAAAGGGCTTACTCCATGCATCAGTTTTGGATATGCACCAGAGCTGGATGACAAGGTCTACTGAACTTCATTGATCTATTGGCCTACTCACCCATGTGGGAACGGAGTTATTTCACACCTTAGTTTGCTGAGACAGTTAATCTGACACAATTAACAGCTATGAGTGCCAGGCAACTATTACAGTGCCATTCTTCTGAGGAACCTCTAGCATCCAGAATGCACAACCAGCCTTGCCTCTTCTGCTCTGCCCCATTCCCTGTGCAGACTGAGATGTGCCGTGCACACAGAACCCCCCTCTCCCACCAGGATGCACTCAGTGGTTTGTGGTGGTTCCCACTGCCTCCAGCCCAGGGCAGAGCAGCTTAGGGAACAGGGACGCACACGGAAGAGGAGCTTTGCACCAAACTCACACCTAACTGGCCCGAGACAGGGATGTGGAAACTCTTGCTCCGCTGCCCGCAGCTCTACAGATCCCAGTCTCAATCCAAACACCTCACCCCCTGTAGGCAAATCTCAGGAAACAAGGGGTGTCAGTGCGAGGGAAAAGCATAAACTGTGTATTGAAACTGATTCAAAATAATTTGCCCAAGACAATACAGCAAGTTTTTGACAAAGTCAAGCCAAATACCCTCTCCTGATATGAAGGACTTCAAAGAGGACCTCTCTTCTGGCCCTGCCCTGACTTCTGCCCTCAGCGTACACATATTCTATGTACAGGACCTAGGATGCTGCAATTCTACAGCCATAGGAGGCAGAGCTGCTTTCAGTGAGCCATGTATTACTCATCTTTCAGTTACTGAGTAGGAAGCTGAAAACAGCACCTTTCTGGAACTAACCTGCTGGCAACAGCAGTGAAGTCTCTCTTCCACAGGGTCTGCTCGTGCCGGGGAAAGAGGAGAGGCAGGTATTTCACACATCCAGCTTTTTGCACCTATTCCTTACAGATAATGCCTTATACCTTAATGTTACTAATGCAGAACAAAGAACGGCACAAGTTTTTCTGATTCAGCAGCCTCTCCATCCTCTGTGGCACCAGGCTAGCGCTGATGTGCGCTGCCACTGCTGCCTGCACCTAGCAGGTAAGAGAGCCCAGACATGGCTGGTGTGGCCCTGCTAAAGGTCAGGTGCTTGCTAGAGGGACAAAACCTAGATGATGACCATCTGGAAGATGAGTGACAGAACCCAGTAGCTGAGCTACACCACAGCTGCAGCAGTGGCCAAGGCCGCAGCTACGGGGTGCAGCGCATGTCCCACTCCAGGGCTCGGCGGCTGTACGAAGCCTGGATGAGCTGCTGGAGAATTAATTCTTAAGAAACATCCACTGTGTGGAAATCTCATTTATTCCTCCTCCCATTTCACACACAACAGGCTCTAAGCACCTCCTGCTTTATCATCTTTTAACTCCCCTCACCAGAGAGAGATCTAAGAAATACAAACTTTACTTATAACTCCTTCTATTGGCAACTAAGCCATTGAAAGGAATGAATCTCCAATATTAGTCTCCTTTTTGTACAGTTGTTCCCACTCAAGGGTACTTAGGAAACTATTCTATTTGTCACAGTACACTAACCCAGCACTTTGGGAACTATAATGTATCATTTCATAGCTTTGGTGGATAAATAGCTATAATTTTCATTAGTGCTCCTTCAGTAGGCTCCACTATTGAAGCAGGAGACAAGGCAAAGCGCAGGGCTCTCTGTCACTGAAACCACGGCTTTGTATCGTTAACTGGTAGGATATGATAAAATGAGAGAAATGATAATAAAGCAAATCAACATATTACCCTGTATCCACCTATTATGTAGAGCAGAGGAAGGGCTTCATGTCCAACAGACACTCAGGGCAGCTCCGTAGCCTGTTCTTCCAGCTGCTCCCTGGGGAGGTCCCTGTCTCTGTGANTAGGAGGAAGTTTTTTATGGAAAGGGTCACTGGGCATTGGAATATGCTGCCCAGGGAGGTGGTTGATTCGCCTTCCCTGGAGGTGTTTAAGGCACAAGTAGACGAGGTGCTGAGGGACATGGTTTAGTGTTTGATAGGAACAGTTGGACTCGATGATCTGGTGGGTCTCTTCCAACCTGGTGATTCTATGATTCTATGATTCTGATTCTTTTTCCTGTGGATGCGAGGGAAGGACGGTCTGTGTGTCTGAGGGTGCTGTTACACAAGAAACGAAGAACTGGATAATGAGCTGCAGGAAAAACCTGCAACATGTTATGAAATCTGTGAGCTCTGAGCATGGGCAAATACCCCTCTGTCAAAAAAAAAAAAATTAATGGACAGATGCTGTTTTCTCTAAAATGGTGGCAATGGTGGGAAACTTTCAGTGCCTGAATGGCAAGGAAAGTTTAGAACATTAGTTTGTGCCATTTCCCTCAATGGAAGAGAGTATTAAAGTACACAGAACTGACACAGAAATGAAACATTGAGTAAAACTGTGAGGGCACTGACAGTCACTCTCCGTTATGATTCTGCGTACAATGTTCTAATACGATGTAGCCCCGTTTCCCAAGGCAGGTGGATCATGTAACCTTCATGGGTCCCTCCCAGTCTCCCCATGACCTTCTGAACCAGTACTGGAGCTTTACTTACAGATGTTTTCTATAGCATCGTTTACCAACCCAGAAAACATCTATTTATGCAGGCCACGCCTACCAACCATCTGCTAGCCCTATGCAAAACTATCTTGATACTCAAAATCACAGAATGGATTAGGTTGGAAGGGACCTCAAAGCCCATCCAGTCCCACCCCTGCCATGGGCAGGGACACCTCCCACTGGCTCCAGTTCCTCCAAGCCCCATCCAACCTGGCCTTGAACCCCTCCAGGGACGGGGCAGCCACAGCTTCCCTGGACAACCTGGGCCAGGGCCTCCCCACCCTCACAGGAAAACATTTCTTTCTAAACATTTCTTTCTCCCCACTTTCAGCTTAAGACCTTTCCCCCTCATCCTATCCCTGCACTCCCTGATAAAGAGCACCCCCCGCCCCACTCCCAGCTTCATCATAGCCCAGATCCTACAAACTCAGCAAACATGAGACAAATCATTAAGTGAAGGCATTATCTTTCCAGGCACATCTGAAAGCACAGAAAATGGATCTTTCCCCCAGCTGGATAAGATTTCAGCTCGAGAATTTGATATCTGATAGAACGCTTGTAATTGACAAATTATCATGGAATAATTTTTACCCCTAAATATATCTTTATAGATTTCTCAAGTCTTGCTGTGTTTCTAAGGCCGTTAATGTGTTCTCTTAATATCTCAGCTATCTCTAAACACAAAGCAGAAGCCCTTGATTAAGTAATTATTTATGTCAGTAGACAGAAATCATCAGCAAAATCATGCCTCCTTTGATATAAAAAAGACAAATCCCCACAGAAAACAATTTGTACTACAAATAAAAGATATATTTATCATTCATAGAATCACACAATGGTTTGGGTTGGAAGGGACCTCAAAGCCTACCCGGTTTCGCATCCCTTTCCGTGGGTAGGGACAAGGTGTCTCACTGGATCAGGCTGCTCAAAGCCCCCTCCAACCTGGTCTTGAACATTTGTTAATGTTCCCCTAGGCACTTTGCATCCCTCTCGCACGGTGGGTAAGTGAGGTACAGCCCCAGCACAGACTGTGTTCCCAGGCCAGGGAAAAGGCTCACATGGAGATGGCACCTCCACACACAACGTGTTGTGAATTTCATTGATTCTCCTGTGAGACGGAGGACAATATGCTCCCTTCTCCCTGCAGAGAGCGACAATCCAGAAACTTTGCAAGACTGTGTGGTTGCGGTTACCTAATTAACTTATCCTTTGCTAGAAGGGAAGATGTGGTCTGGCTTCAGAATCTGTTATAAATTCTCAGCAGGGCAACAGAACACAGAAAATGCATTGATCTGTCAGACCACATTCACAGGAAGGGGGATCATTGAATGTTTCCTCATGCTAAGGAATTCACCAAGAAGAAATAGAGCTATCCTTTGCGGGTTTTTTTCCATTCACTTGTAAAAGGCCCTTTAACCACATCTTAAAGGCTCAATCATTGTGAGAGCAATCTTGAGAACTAATAACATAAAGCCGGTATTGATGAGTATGGGGTGAGAGAACAGCTATGCAGCTGCTTTTCCTGTAAACACAGGGAGTGAGAAGCCTGCTCATTTCCTTGCCGGCCAAAACAGATGCTTACGGCATGTAAAATCCACCAATTTCAAAATCAGAGCCAGATCACTTTGTTTTACAAGTCCTTCCTCTGCTTTCAGGGTGATTACTGTAGTATTAGCATATCGGTTTTTTATGTGATGTCAGTTTTATTTCCATTAACTTTACACAACATTATTCTGACTCAGTGCATACACTCTCACACAGTGAATAGAGCACATACTTGCAGAATCAGATCTCCACCTTCCGCTCTGCTATGTGCTTTTCTTGAGTCAACAATGTGCACTTGCAGCCCAGAAAGCCAACCTTATCCTGAGCTGCATTCGAAGAAAAGTGGCCCAGCAGGTCAGGGGAGGTGGTTCTGTCCCTCTGCTTTGCTCTCATGAGACCCCACCTGGAGTTCTGCCTTCAGTTCTGGAATCCTCAACATACAATGGATATGGAACTGCTGGAACAAGTCCAGAGAAGGCCACAAATATGATTTAGGGGCTGGAACACGTCTGCTATGTGGACAGGCATAGAGAGTTGTGGGTTGTTCAGCCTGGAAAAGAGAAGGCTCCAGGGGGATCTTACAGCAACCTTCCAGCACTGAGAGGGGCTATAAGGGCATGTAGTGATCAGATGAGAGCAGAACAGTTATAAGATGAAAGAGGAGAGGTTTAGATTAGACAATAGGAAGAAATTCTTCATGATCAGGGTGGTGAGACAGGTTGCCCAGGGAAGTTATGGATGTTCCCTCCCTGGAGGGGTTCAAGGCCAGGTTGGATGGGCTGTGGGCAGCCTGATCCAGTGGGAGGTGTCCCTGCCCATGGCAGGGGGGTTGGAACTGGATGGGCTTTAAAGTCTCTTCCAACCCAAACTATTCCATGATATGATTATAGAGGCTATGACTCTTAAAGCACATCACTCAGCTCTTGGCCCTACACACTGACAAATTTGTACTTTAACATGGTTGCTTCTATATTAAGCTTTGGTTTGTCTGAGACAGCAGGAGGTAGGTGACCTGTGCCTTGCCAGTGCTATTTTGTAGTCAGATAAAACGCTCAGTATCAGGGTTACATCCAGCTGGACAGTGACTGGTTTTATATAATCCCATCACGTTCCTCACATAGCACTGTCAAGGAGAAAATAATACGATAATAAGCAAATGTGCGGATCCAAATCGCACTGATATTCCTGAAGTATGCAATCTGCTTAGTGATTTTCAATCTTCACTTTGCTATTATCACCACACAAACAGAGAGAACAGACCTTTCTCCTGTTCATCAAGCGAAGCAGATGGCCGATGAAACCTGAGAGCTAGTCCTTCATGGCTTAGTAAACCTCTGCTGCTCACCTTCACAAAGAAAACCTTAGTGACACAGTATAACCTTTTATAGAGGTCATGGTGAGATGTTCAAGCATGGCTCATGTTCTGCAGAGACCCCTTCCTCTGCTGTACAGATTATCAGCACAGTGCATAGAAAAAAAAATTAAAAAACCAAAGACAGGACTGAAGTAAATGTTTGTGTAGATTCTCTACATAAGATATTTTCAGTGTGGTTGCGGAAGAGCTTTAGAATCAGTTTCAAAGGAACATAAAACGGCTTTGTAATTACAAAATAGATTCAGAATGATTGAAGTCAAGTACATTCTCTGAAAAGCATCCTAAAAACGTCTTGGCATTACAAAGCTTTGGATGTTTGTTTTATGTCCTATCTTGGGAGCAGATAAAATCTGCTTTTTTTTGCTAGACATTAATGTTTGCTATAAAGTATAATGAGAAAGTTAGCTGGATGTAGCAGAGAAGTGTCCTCAGGCTCATAAAAATCCACTCTGAGCAGCAGGCTGCCTGCCTAGTCACAGAGCTGCCACGCAGGTAGTGCCACAGCAACTATGGGGAAGGAAGCACATGGCAATAAGCCTCAGGACTCGGGGAGGCAAAGCAGCAATTCCTTTGCTGTGCAGTCTCTGGGGTTGCACATCAGGCCTGAGGATACAACCTCAGGCTGTGGTGCTGCTCAGCAGTGCCAGGAACGCTCAGTGGCAAATGCAGAGCAAGCGGGTAACAAAGGGGGCACTTACCAAGAGCAAACATCACACCAGAGAGCTGCCTCTGCCTGATGGAGCTGCCTCAGGCACATGAATCATAGAAACATAGAATCACAGAACAACCAGGCTGGAAGAGACCCACCAGATCATCGAGTCCAACTGTTCCTATCAAAAACTAACCCATGCCCCTCAGCACCTCGTCCACATGTCCCTTAAACCCCTCCAGGGAAGGTGGATCAACCACCTCCCTGGGCAGCCTGTTCCACTGCC
>WAAB01014947.1:0-23552 GCA_013389865.1 Piaya cayana | reverse complement strand
GAGGCCAGATGCCATACAATCTTTTGAGCTTTATTTTATAACTGATAACAGCAATAGGACAGGGAGAAAAGGAAAGAAAAGTCAGAAACCCTAAGCAAGAAAACAGTAGAAGTGCAGCTAATTACTACCACCGTGAATCCAGTGATGTGCAGTTGGCTCAGCTGTGGTGCAGGTGATGGAGCTTCAACCTCTGTGGGGACATGAAGAAAATGAGAGAGAGAGGGAAGGAAAAAAATCGCCACATCGACGGCAGCAGCAGTTCTTGGGAACACGTGGTGACAGCAGCGGCTTCTTCCAGGTTGCAAGGTCCAGGCTGGTCTGAATGAAATGTGTGTCTGAGAGCAAGACTGCACTGTGCCTGGTTCCTTGAAAGTCCTTTTATAAGACCAGTCCACCCTCCATCTGCAAGTGTCTTTCTGGCAGAATTGGCCTAGGGGGTCTGGTGGGTTGAGAGAAGTGGGGGGGGAAGTGGGGGCAGCAGCCATGTCTGTATCTCCTCCCCCACAGCTCTGCATCCCATCCCAGTCTTCAGTAAAGCGAGGGAGAGTGATGCCTGCTCCTGCACTGCCCTTCTGTTGAACTCAGCACTACAGACAACCTGGGTAGTCTGCAGACAAAATGTTTAAGGCAAAGAGACACACACAGTCTGACTCTACACCAACTGACTGGTCGTCAGCTGGGGTTGTTTAGCCTGATGAAGGTGAGGCTGAGAGGAGACCTTATTGCTGTCTACAACTAACTGAAGGGTGTGTGTGGAGAGGAGTGAGCTGGCTNGGAGAGGAGGGAGCTGGCCTTTTCTCCCAGGTGACAGTGGACAGGGCAAGAGGGAATGGCCTCAAGCTCTGCCAGGGGAGTTTTAGGCTGAACATTAGGAAAATATTCTTCTCAGAAAGGGTTGTTAGGCACCTTCATACATCCTAGTAAGTGGTTTCTTGAACATAATAGACAGTAAAAAACTTCTGCATATATTGTGTGATTGTAAGAATACAGTGAAAGATTGGTGAGGAGGAATTGTAAAAGAGGCTCAAGTGACCTTGCAGCTGGCATGGAGAAATACAGCTGTATCATGCTAATAATTGCTTAGTCTGGTGAGCTTAATAAGCAGAATCTTTTGCTTTTAGGTAACATAGGCCTGTGATAAACTCAGAGCCATCTTTGAAAACATTCTTGAGATTCCTTGCTGTGAGCAGGATCAAACCACAGTGGCAAACTACTCTGCTATCCCCCGATAAATACAGGCAAAGTGACAGGTTTCACACACATGCTTTCTGGCAAGGACTGAGCTTCACAGTGACTGCATTTCCTGTACCCGGCTGCTGTACTGGAGTTGCCCCAGATTGTGAGGTTACAGAAATAGGTGTATTCATTTTATCTGTGGATTTGTGGTTGTTTCTGCATTCTGCCTGCATCTGGCTCCCATGGTGGTCCTTATAACTCCTTGATAAGCAAGCTTTAAAGTCCATGCTTGCTGCTCTTAAGTTCTGTACGCTTATTAAAGTTCCTTCAGCAGAGGGTCAGCCACATGAGAGAAAGCTCCCCTTAGAAACAATGCAGATGCAAACCAGTGAATGTACATAAGAGTATTCTTCCAGATAGGAGCAAATGAAAAAAGGATGTAATTTTAGTTTTATTTGCCCAGCTGGAAACAAGCCCTGTCTTCTATGATGTGAGTCTTGTACCCATAAACAATTGTTTCCACCTGGTGAAAGGGTGCCACCTGCCCTTCCATAGACAATGTCCAAAGTAATTTTCATAGAATGATAGAACAACCAGGTTGGAAGAGACCCACCAGATCATCGAGTCCAACCATTCCTATCAAACACTAAACCATGCCCCTCAAGACCCGTGCCTTAAACACCTACAGGGAAGGTGAATCAACCACCTCCCTGGGCAACCTCTTCCAATGCCCAATGACCCTTTCTGTGAAAAACTTCCTCCTGATGTCTATTCTAAATCTCCCCTCGCGGAGCTTGAGGACATCCCCTCTTGTCACTTGGGAGAAGAGGGCATTACCCTCCTCTCTACAACCTCCTTTCAGGTAGTTGTAAAGAGCAATGAGGTCTCCTCTCAGCCTCCTCTTCTCCAGCTCTTTCAGCCATTCCTCATAAGGCCTGTTCTCCAGGCCTTATGTTTTTTGTTTCTTCATGTCGTGATTAATGGCTGCAAAAGAAAAGGGCTATATCATTGTAATAGACAAAGGCTCAGTTTTTCTTCTTAGATTCTTTCCAAGTTACTTTATCCTCCCACATGGTGAAACAGATGGTATTGACTAAAAGACCTGATATAGTACAGGGAGGCTTTTATTATACCTGGTGGTTCTTCTGGCAGTACCTGTATCATCTGTGGCCTAAACAATGTGAAATGGAGTTTCAGATGGGCATCTAACTAAACTGTTTTGTAGTCCAGGATTTATTTACATTATTAGGTTTTTTCCTTGTAATAAGTTTTGTTTTTAAAGGTTAAAAAAAATCAGTGGTACTTTTTGATGTTGCTAGAACTTTTATTTTTCTGCCTTAGATATTTTTCTCTCTGTGTGTGTGTATGTGTGATGTTACCTCTTCTGGCCTGACACTGAATTCAGTGATAGCTAGATACATGGAAGACATTTTCTGAACAAGATGTCTGTAAATTTTGTAATGTAAAGCATGTAAGGCATGTAAAATCTTGTTTGTGCTATTAGGATAGTATTGCTATTGGAGTTCTCCTGCTTCCTTATTTTCCTTCTCCCCTCATTTACCTTCAAGTGGTTTTGACCATACAAGTTATGTGTATGTTGGATACTACAGAAACTTCTGTTTCAGCCTTTCATAAGGAAGAGCCAGTTTGAAGGGACTGTCCTCAAGAACTTTCTTCTAAGTTTCTTTTTATTTCCTCTGTCTTTTCCAAATGTAAAAGGATTGTGTTAGCATTAGACTCATTGAAAGCTTTCTCATTTTGCAAAATGTGACTCATAATATTCTTTTATTGGATGATAAGCTATTTAGAATAATTCTTGTTCTTAGTTTTCTCAGAGTTCTGTATTTGTGCAGTACAAGGTGACTAATTTTTTTTTAATGGTCCTTTGTATTCTATTTTGGAAGAAATATCTTGAAATAGAACAAAATTCTTGTTCTTTAGAAGATGTAACTTATTTAGTAAGTTCAAAGTAGTTGTTATAAGAAAAGCTGTGTAGTTTGAGCTTCTTTCATTGAAAATACAAAATACCAATAGTGATACTGCTACAGTAAAATCCAGTTTTTCTGTGTCTATTCCTTCTTCAGATTGGTCATTTGCATTTGTATTAAAGAACAATAATTTATGCATAAGGATCTCTGTTGCAATATTCTACTTAATTACTTTGCTATGTTTTCAAATCCTAAATAAAATGACTGCTCATTAGTTCGTTTTCAAATGTGGATCTCAGGTGGTTCAATGTGCCCACACCTCAAGTTTTTATTTTAGAAGAAGAGCTTTATTTGGAGATACATATGGATTGGTTTTGATATTTGTTTGATCTGTGGGTAGAAGGGTCCATTTATCATAACAGGGATTATACTATGCTGTTCCTGTGCTGCTTGCATGTTCTTACTCAAGGTGTTGGGGTGGGAACCAAAAAACCTCCCAAACTTTATTGTGTACAGTAGTTTGAACTTGTTGCAAATCGAAGAAAAGGAATGATTTAAATGTATGTAATAATTTTAAAGTTACAAGAAATCTTAAAACCTGATTCTTTAAAAGGTTGTTGGTTACTTGGGAATGTAGGAACTGACAGGAATTAACCTTATAAGGAGAAGTACTATGTTGGAAGTAGAAGACTCTGTACCACATATATCACTCAAGTAGCAAGATAAGAATGGGGCCTTGCATACCAGAGTTAATTAAGTAGAGATAGAAGAAAACTGATAATAAATTCACGTAGGAAATTGCCCAACATCTGCTGGACATTGCCCAAGAAAAGAAAGGTGAAAAGGACACAGTGAGGAAGATGTCTTACTTCATCAGAGGAAGACTGTTTACTTCATCTTGACAACTACCAGAGGAGGATGCGCAGGTGCAGAAAGGGCTGATGTCGCAATCCACTGATGAAGTAATCAAAACATACATATGCATTAAGCAATGATGTAACCTGTTGAATATACATTATATTGCAAAATCTCACGAGGATAAATTGTGGTCATGTTGTAACGGTTGTTGGAACCAGATTTGGGTGCATACCCCTGGTTCCCAGGGCCTCAAAATAAAGCACTATATATAACCCTTTCTGAAGTGGTTATGTGTTCATCTCTCCATTGCTAACAAAGGCAGTGTAATTTTAAAATCATAAAAGTATATTAGAAGGCTGGGAATGTATGATCAGAAGTAAATAATGAAAGGAAAAAGCTTTTTTCTTGCTGATGGGGAGGGGATACATTCTCCATGTCTTGACATCACATCAGCTGTGCCAAGCTTGCACAACTGTAAGTATTATTCCTCAAGTGGAATTTGTGCCATCTCCCAGTGTATCATTGCAAAATTAAAATAATACCCATTGTTTTAAATATCAATGAATATAATAAAAAACTGAGTGGGAATTTAAAATTACTATAACATACCAACTCTTGAGTTTGAAAATGTTTCAGTTCTGTTAACAGGTTTATTTATTGGTATGATAGTAGTATTATAATATAGTGCTGGTTAAAATGTTACAAATTCTTGCCATTATGTAGAACTTTACATTGAGCTTAATTTTCTAAGAGAAATTTAATGATGCAAATATAAAATATGCAATGGTAACTTGCTGGTTTTTTCCTTTGAGGTATTTGATGTCTAAGTAGAGGTCAATGAAAAGTTTAAAAGTAGTGCCAGACTTGGCTGTGCCATGATTCTTGGATTTTGTAATAAATAAATAAATACCGGCCAGTGTAGGCTTTGATTTGACTGTGTCTGTTAGCTCTTTAGTAGTGTTGTAAAGGCATATTTGTAAGGCTTCTGGGGTTTGAATGAGATTGTCAGTGTGTAAGGAATGGGAATGGATGCTGCAGCACTAATTTGCTTTGATCCTGGAAAAGGCTCTGGTGGCTCTGTATTGTTAGTGACTAACAATAGTGATAGTCTGCTCAAAGTGCTCATTACTGCAGACAGCAAACAAGGAGGAATACCTGAATGCCCTGATGCCTTTTTCATCTTCTGCGGTAGCCTGGCAAATAATTGAAAGTGCTGTAAAGAACGTACAGAAGTGCCATTTAGGAGCATTGCAGTGTGCAGGCAAAATAAGAGTTGGACTGCCTGCAAGAAGTAAGACAACAGTGCTCCTAATACTGTTAGTCTAAAAGATGGCAAAAATGATAGTACAAATGGGTGAGAAGCACTCTGAAGAGAAGTATTGATCCCAGTTGTTTCACAACCTTACCTGCAGAAGCTTAGCAATATACATTTACTGTGAAAACAGGCTTTTGGTGTTACTATAGGGAAGTTGCAGAACAGATCTCTCTGAGCCAGAAACTACTGTAAGTTTAGGTTCTACTAAAGCTTGTAGCTATTCAGGGATTCCAGATGACTGAAGGGTTAAACAAGAAGAAATCTTGAAGAAACTTGGGAAGAATTCTCTGAACTCCCTCCCTCTGAAGTGGATGTGGTAAATGTAAGGAAAAATAACATTTGAATGTATGACTTGTGACTGGCCCTCACTGAGCATTCATTGAAGCAGTATGTCTGGAATCTGACTGTTTCAAAGTCTCAGAGCCAGTATACCTCTTCCAAATTAGTGATTAGGAGATGACTGCAAAAGTAAAAGACAATAGGGACCTACTGAATTTGGAATACCTTTCTTGGGTATTCATTCATACTGTCACACCTCACATATTAGCAGTAAATGTTTTTCTGTGGTGGGTCAGGGTAATTGGACATTGATGTGAGATACAAATATTTCAATGCCTTGCTGCTAACCCTGAGAATTTAGCTGCCTGACGCTAGTGCACTCGGGATTATGCATTAGAGGAGAGATGGCTCTGAGACTTGCAATGTCTTTAAACATCATTTATTAAAAGGCATCATGGAGACTTGTCAGTCTGTGAGAATTATCACCTTCCCATGTGCAGAATGCATTATAAAGATCCTGCATCTGTAGAAGTTGCAAGCTATGTGGAAACCAACAATGCACAAGAATGAAAAGAGCGTAACTGATATTTTGTGATTTAACCTCCATAGACTGGTTTGCCTTTTTAAACCTAATGAGTGTTGGGCTGGCTGACCATTATTCAGAGATCAGCTCTGCCTGGGCAGCTAAGATCTGTAAAGAAAGAGGTATCCCATCCCTCTTGGTGGGTAGGAGGAGGTGAATTTCTAATTCTCAGTGTGATAACCAGGAGTGACAACAATCATTTGTGAAGTTCGACCAAATCAGAACTATACTTAGTACTCAGTGGAATTACAAACAGTGATAACTTGGCAAAAGTGATGTCCATGAAGGACAATAGTTTAGCACAATCTCATAAACAATATTACTCTTGTGTGCCAAGAGTGGAGTTAGAAAAGAAAGAGACAAAAAGATTGGAAAACGGGGAAGAAAGATAAATATCACCACCCTTGGGACCAACAATGATCTCTGCTTGTAGTCATTTATACACAGTCATGGTCCTAAGGTTGTGGGCACATACTGAAATGTCTTGAGCACTTCATTTATAGATGAGGATCCTTGTCCCATTTATGTGTGTCTCCATGTTAGGCACAGAGGGGAGGAGTTTTGGTGTGCCTGAGCAATGTTCCTTTTCGAAGGTTCTGGAAATGAACCTGCAGTCTGTGGGTGTCTGTAATGGTCTGTCAATCCCCCTGCTGAAGTAATGACAGAGCGACCATTCTTGGTGTGAAGGCATAGTTTATGGTGATCTGTTCTTTTCCCACCAGGTGCAGGCTGCCAGCAGTCGCCTACTGCTTCTTAGCTGCAAGGACCTGTCGTTTTCTGACAGTGCCTTCAAGTTTCCATGGCAATGGAGTACAGACTGTTTGGAGCCTCATGTTTACAGCAGCTGAAGATGGGCATTTAAGGCATTTTAAACAAATTGTCTCTCAATAATGCAGTTCTAGAGAGGATTTTTTAAAATTAATTTTAGAAAAGGATTTTTAGAGTGAAGGAAAGGATGTATAAGTCAGGTATGTAGTTCAAGCCAGAGTTATCAGGCCATGTAGGTCTGGTTTCAGTTACAATTGAAGTCTTTCTCTGTATTTGAATTAATCAACTGTGCTGAGGGAAATGTCTGGGAAAGGCTCCAGTAACTATTATATCAGTTCTTTCTGAGCTAGGGAAGATGGCTAGCTTAGTTACTTAGGTTGGTAGGTTTATTAAAAATAGTGTAAAACATCATTATTATGATGTTTATATTTTTAGGTTCTTTAGAGCAAGAATCTGGATTGACTCCATTTTAGTGTTGGGGCTAGATTACGGACAAGAATAATTTAGTTTAATGCTTTTCAGACTCAGTAAACAGTAGCAATATCATAGAAGGGTGGCTTGTTCTTTATTTTGACCTGTGCTTCATTCCTACCTCTTAATTTCAATATGTTTTATGAAGGCTTTGTTTTTCCCAGAGTCACTGTGGTAGGTCAGGGTTAAAGGGCAGGTTTGATTTTAAGTTGTTCATTAACAATGTAACAAAAGAAAATAGTGGATGTTTGAAAGGAATGTCCTTGCTAAACATTTTAGTTTAGGTACAATGCATTATAAAAGTTTAAACTTTTAGCACTTCTTGGTTACAAAATAAAGTTTTAATGCATATGTAGCTTATCTTAGAGATTCAAGGATGTAATAAGGCAAGAAATAATCGGTATTATTTGTCAAGTTTCCTCGAATTGGCACTTCAGCATTCCAGAATAGTCTCCTTTGGTGTTTGCAACCCAGACTTTGGGACAGTTAAACTATTTCTTTTTCTCCAAGCGTCTTCCCGATCCATTTCCAAGTAGTCCTCGCTGAGATCTGTTTGGAAAACACTAAAGGACCTGATCTTGTCTTAATTGGTATACATACAAGTCTCCTAGTGCTAGATGGAGCCAGTTTGATGGGACCTTTCACTTCCCTGCAGGAAAGAGCTGTAGCCAAGTTTTGTGATGGTAATTATTATGAAAAAAAATCATCCACTTGCAGGTATCAATTAATCTCAGATAACACCACCCCCCCAATTAGTATTAGATGTTTTTAATACTAATCCTGTGCTAGTAGTCAGCAGAATTATGAGAGTAAGAGTTTTTTCAACTCAAAATGCTTTCATTCAGTTACACTGTCTTAATAGGAAGTTTCTTTCAGCTGTGGTGTGTGCTACAATATAAGCTGTGTGTGACAAGAAAAAAGGAATTCAGCAGTACCAATTTACTCAGAATGTTTTCCTAAAAAGTGGATGGTTCATGATATGATAGTGAAGCAAATTTTCCCCAAACATTTCAGGTAATGAAGAGTGGTGGGGTATGAGTGTAGAAAGTTAATACATGTGCATGAGTTACATTTGCAGAGACAGTGGAGAGCAGAAAGGCATGATCATCAGGACTGTCACCTGGGGAGGTGTTAGCTGTTCAGCAAGTGGCTTTTCAGAAGGGGTCACTTCTCTAAAGAGTCCCAACAGCCTCACCTGTGAAATTGAACTTCTGACCATTGCCTCATTTTTCTCTCCTTTACCTTGTCTAACTTGCTTAATTCATTGGAGAAACTCAAAGGCAATAAAAATGTAACTGTTCAAAGATCTAATCCAAAATGTAACCTGAAGAGGCAGCCAGAACTTTTACAGTATAGTAATCTGCTGGACTCAACAGAACCTGATACGCTGTGGTAAGGCTATGGAGAAAAGAAGTAGTATCTCAAAGATGGGGATGGAGATAGGGTAAGGATGAGATTATTATGTTCACTTAGTGGCTAACATTTGGAGATTTTTTATTTTTTTCCAAAATATTCTTGTATTTTTAGTTTTTTCCCTTTTCAACTTTGGTGCCATTTGTTAAGCACTTGCTTTTACCTGATTGCTTATGGATATAGCAGCATGGCTTCCTATGAAATACTCGGGTAATTTAGTTTCACGTGTTTTTAATATGGTGGCTAAATTTGTGTTTGAATGGCTTAGTAAATGTTGATTAATAAAAGTGCTTTTGATAATCTGCTGGTGTTTGGCTTACAAATGCTTCCCGATGATTAAAGAAATTGCTTTTTCAGCAATTTTGAATTGAAACAACTGTTACACTCCTTATCCTGTAGACTGCGAGGTGAGGCCCAGAGTTAGTATTAAAACCATCTAATACTGTTTTCTTTTAAATTGGAATTAACTGGTACCTGCAAATGGATTTTAAAAATGATAATTACCTTCCTGTAGCCTGCTTTACATCTAAAGGATGACTCCTTTTAAATTAAAGGGGAGTTTAAAAATAGGAGGGTAGCTTTACTTGTTTTGGACATAAACAGATGTTCTTTGTATCCATGGGAAATTGTGGAGCTGACATACGTATGAAGATTGACCTCTCTAAAGCAGCTTTCATGAAACTCTACATTTTATGCTTTAATTCTATGCCTTGATTCCCCATCAATTTCCCAAATAAATGAGGCAAGAAACATGCAAACTATTTTCTCATAATGAAATCTTATTTTCTTCCCAGAACACAGAGAATGTACATACACTGTAACAAAGATACTACCATGAAAACACAGGAAGTGGTCATGTGATGGGGATCCTGTTATCATCTGTATGATGAATGTAAGTGGCATTAATGATGACAGTTTCTTATTTTAGTGTTTTCCTTAGTGGTATTCAAAACCTTATGACAGCATTTTGGTTTCTTTTGGGTTTTTGTATCTATATATGAAGCTTGTGAAGTTCAGCTTACTCTTCCTTTGGAGGAGTGGAAAAGAAATACTGTTTGTGTTTTCAGTAGAGTTGACACCTTAAGATCCCTGAGAAAAATTTAAGCTGACTTGACTAATGATGTGGTGGTGATCATTGAATGGACTGGCATCAGAAAGAAAATAAATAAGATTTTGTTCCAGAATGCTCCCTGTAAACAGAGAAATAGTTTAAGTCAATTTTGGGAGAGTTGTCTGATACAACTGTTAAGTGATGTAGAAAGTGTGACTGTCTTTTCCATCCGAGGCCGCCTTCTGAAAAGCTGCTGGAGCCCAGGCTGAGGGATGAGAACAGACCTCTTCCCTTTCTGGACTGGCACTGACAGATATCACTGTTGCAGCATGCATGGGATGCAGGTTCGCAAGCATGTGCATGTTCACAGAATCCCTGAATATTGGCAGGCCTGTTCCAAGCCAAGGTGTTTTACTCACTGGCTTGTTCACCTTGAGGTTTGCGGCTGATTACATGTACGCCCTCCCGCCCGTCCCATCTTGTCCTGTCCCTGTACCTGCCCAGGTTTAGGGATAATATGTACACTTGCCTCTCTTCCAGCTGCCTGCGCTGAGCCCCTCACTAATACCAGTGCTCCCCTGGTAGCTTATTTTGGGAATGCAGGCCATTCTTGCCGTGTGGCTGGAGGTTAAAGACCTCCAGTATCTCACACAAAGATTCCTCTACTCTCTCCAGTCTCTGACACTGCAGGCTGGGGGTGCCTACCCAGTGACTCCAGTGGCTGGCACCAAATTCCACTCATGCATATGGTTGCTTTCTCAGATGTGTCTTGGCATATTCTGATTTTCAGCTTCCCCTTTTTCCCTTGGTTTCCCCACTGACCATGTTCACAAACAAGATAACCTTGCTGGAATAAACATTCCTCTCTATGCCCTCATCAGTTAGTGTGACTGACCGGGTTAGGTTATCACTGCCTCCCTTATAATCTGTCAGTCAGGTTTGTGTCCCTGTTTGTTCCTGTTTATGGTTTCTTCCTTTTCTCATTTTCTCTTGCATCCTTGAAGAAGCTGACATTTGCCTTCCTCAGGTACCTACCATAGCCATCAT
Source organism: Piaya cayana (assembly GCA_013389865.1). Taxonomy (NCBI): domain Eukaryota; kingdom Metazoa; phylum Chordata; class Aves; order Cuculiformes; family Coccyzidae; genus Piaya; species Piaya cayana. Next base: position 12,663 of record WAAB01014947.1, on the reverse strand, counting down.
GGAATGTAGTTTTGTATCTGGCAACGTAAATCTTTTGCCCATCTCCAGGATCTACTTGTGTCTCAAGACTTGATCCCTACCATGTATTTCATGCTCATTATACTCCTTTCTCACTATTCTTAATCTTGCCTCAACTTGTTTTCGTATTTTCCTCCTATGCAATCACAGTTAATCCTTTGATGTAGTTACCCAAATTGCTTCTTCCTGCCTGTTGACCTCCTGTTGTAATTACCTATTCTCTTATCCTTCGTAGATATTTTGGCTTTTGTTTTCATCCTGGTGCTTTCTCTGTTTGTTTAGTCCAAGATGTCTGTCACTTCGTGCTTTGGCAGTGATTAAAAACCTATCCTATGGTGTTAAAGAATGCAAGAACCTTTCCTCAGACCTGCTTTCAATAATTTGCAGAATACCTTAATGGTAGCAGTGGGAGTTATTAACAATATATAATTTTTTTTTAATAACAAAAGGGTTTAATTTTTTTTTCTAAGTTATTAACTTCTAGCATCTGCAGCATTCTCTAGCAAGAAGATCCACAGCTCAACTGCAAACTGCTTAGAAAAATAGTTCTTTTTCTTTGTGTTGTTGTTTTTGCTTTGAACCTGCTGCTTAGTACTCTCTTTTGATTCTTACTGTATTGGAAGAGAATGAAAAATCATTTCTTGTTTACCTATTTCATGTCACCTTGTCATATTTTCCTCTGTTTCTTCTTCATAAGAAACAGTTGGACCTAAGCATTATCATCAACACATTCATTGCTTATTCTACTCCTTTCTGAACAAAGGTAATTTGTAATTTGAATTTACAAATGTAATTTGTAATCCCATAATGTCTTAATGTTGGCGGTTGTTGTGGCTCACTATAAAAGAAAGTAAGTTTTTTTTTTTCCCAGCATGGTGCCAGAATAATTCAAAATAACTTAGAGGTTGAAGTGTACACGATATATTTTACTAAATAAGATGAATGCCCTTAAAACATTGGACTTAAATGGCCAAGCAACTGGGACGGACAGAGCACAGAGAGGAAAAGCAGCAGCCACAGAAGTGACCGGAACAGCCCTCAGTTGGCAACACTTGTAACAATCTGCTTAGCTGAACCCCAAACAGCACTGAGAGTCCTAATGTTTCCTGGAGTCAAACCTGAAATCAAACAAAAACTGCCAACCAAAGCCTGCTACAGCTGCACATGTTGCAAAGAGAAAAGAGGAAGAGGTGAAAAGACAGGAAATGATAAAAAAGTTACATAAGAAACAAGAAAGATAGTCACCACCTTAGGAAGTCCAATGTAGCAGCGCATGTTTGCCCTGAGGGTCCTGAAGATGGTAGGTGTCCACGCTCAACACATAAACACAAGACAAGCAAAGAGGTACAAACAACAGAAAAAACAGGGTGGGGGGGTGTTTAAATTCTCTGTCCCTGCCCCTCACCTTATCAGGTGGGGGGAAGAGATAACAGGCTCAGGCATGTCCCTCTTCCCTACACAAGTTCAGACATGCTCTTCAACACTTCTGGCCTTGCCACTGGGGCTGGGGTCCGTATGCCTGCTTTGGGCCATTAACTCATGCCAGGCAGGGTCCATATACCAGTGTTCCTCTTCTGTCAGCCTCATCCCTCTGCTGTCTTTTTACAATTCCTGATGTCTAATGGGGAAGAGTGTACCTGAAAGATATATGTCAGCATAGTGACTAGAAGAAAGAACTACCATAAGGAGTAGAAACAAATCCTCAGTTTGATTCCTCAGATCTGCCCCAAAAGATTATCAGTTCCTTTTTATCCCATGGTCCATCTTTTTCTTTTCAACAATTTTTATTTATGTAATTTTTCGTTAAGTCAGCCTTCAAGACCAGACTCTGGAAAAGGATGATTTCCATTCTAACTTAATATTCTGAGCAGCAGTATGTGTCAGCTATTGGGATATCTTCACTAAGCTACTAATGCCTGAAATTTAGTAGCAGATTTAGGACAATATTATATATTTATATATATGCATGCATATTAAATATACATGTGTATCTACATAGAAATATATAAAATCACACAAACCTAGACATATATAAACATGAATAAAAGTAAAGAATGTACATATGTCAAGATTTAATTTCAGAAATGAAATAATTCTTTTTTTCTGCATTTTTTTCGTATATAGAAGTGTAGGATAGTTCCAAGGACAGTTGCAAAGGAAACGTGTAACAGTCTCTATCATTGGATACTGCCCCTCTCAAAGTAAATTCATAGAATCATCAAATATTTCAGGTTGGAAGGGACCTTAAAGATTATCCAGTTCCAACATCCTTGTCATAGGCAAGGCTGCCTATGACCAGCCACCAATTGAGGCTGCTCAAACCCTCATACAACCTGACCTTGAGCATGTTCAGGGATGGGGCATCCACAACTACTGTAGGCAACCTGTTCTAGTGCCTCACCACTCTCACAGTAAAAAATTTCTTTCTCGGCATTCTATTGATACTCTAAAGCTGAAGGTCTAACTTATAAATAATAAAATCCCACAACATATTTAGTGGATCTACTTTCTAAGGAACTGTAGAGTCTGTTTCTTTAACATGTCTTGAATTTCTGTACTATGTTTGTGGGATATAAATAAATAAATGATGTATAATTTTAGTAAATTTGTATTTGGTTGATTTACTTTTTAATTTTTATTTTGTTAAAACCTATTAAGTAAGCCATACAGAAGCCTAAACAAACACCACCCAGGTATACAGAAGGTCCTTCTTTATTGTGATTATTCTGTGTGCCTAAAAAAGCATGAGAAGAAGATGATTATGCATCTGCTTCCAGCAGAAACTAACAGTGCGTGGTGCTTGAAATTATTAAAAAATCAGTGTTGGTTATGTGATTTTTTTATGGACTAGGTGAAATTATCTGTACGAAACCAGTGTTTTAAAATGATTTAGCAGAAAACAAAATTAATATCAAAGCAGGTAGCAGTACTAGCAAGATCTGTGTTTCTGATGAGTATAACCAGTCAGTGTTTGTATAGTGTCAGCTTTTAAGAAAAAAAATTAATTAGCACAGAATCAACGAAGTCTTGTGATTTAGGGAAGAATAATAATGATATATTGCTCATAACCTTGTTTAAAGACATTTTTCCTGCTGAAAACATGGTACATAATGTTTTGTGAACTTCTTTTTCAGAGGCAAGATTGTATTTTGTTGTGTAAGAGGAAATATTCTGTGCTTGCTTTTAGATGGAATTGTGAGTGATTTCATGCCATCTGTATAAGAATAAATAGAGAAAATGAGTGAAAGCAAAACCTGAATAGTTGAAATATGTTTATAATATTTCAACTGCCCTCCTAGGTACAGAGAGTACAAGACTGGTTATAGTTGGTGACTGTTCTCAGGACTTCTAAATAAATTTCTGCAGAAGCCTGCTGTATGTTGTTGAAGTGATCCCACTGTGCTTCTTAAGAAAGATAATTAGTGAACTTAGAAGATAATTTATGGATAAGAAAAATGGAGTTTAGAATGTGATGTTCAGAAGTTACAGTCCCTCTTGTGGCACTGGTTCAGAGGCACTGTGTGTTAATGAACTTTTTTGAGTGTATTTTTTATGGTAAGAAACAAATTAGATCCTGTTTTTTCTGTTCTGTCTAGCTGTATGATTTCCTAGTGTTGTCAGCTGTATGGACCAGTGAATCTGCCTTGACTCTGTCTTATCAGGTACAAGGAAAAGTGTTGAAGAAATCCAGAGAAAGGATGTGAAATAAAAATATTATGTATAAATTGCAATATTAGAAGGTTTTCATAAGATGTCAGCTTATCTTTTATGTTTTGCTATGAATTGTCTTACAAGTTTTCAGTAGATGACAGATTAATATCATTAGCAGTAAGTTTTTGAATGACTTCTAATGGTCACATCCTTTGGAGAAGGAAAAAAGATGTTAAGTAAGTGTCTTACAGGTGATTAGATTTTTTCGCTAAAACTTACCCATTAAAACATAGGACTTTATCAACTCTGACCTTTGGTAATCTATGTATTAAATTAAAGCACAACTCATTTTAGATCAATGCAATGAATCAATCTGTGCACGTCAAGCAGGACTGCTTTCTTTGGGGTTTTGGTCGTGAATTTACATTGCAGGTAAAACATCTTTTCTATATAATTAAATCTGTATTTATTGACTTCTTCATAGAGTTGAAACAGCAGAAATCTAAGTGAAAGTGAAAATAAATGTATTACTTTTTTGAAGAAAGATACAAAGATACATTTGAATGAAATATAATAAATGAGAAAGCAGGATGTACTGTATTTTGATTTAAGCTATTTAAGGTGTTTTAAATAAATATCTGAAAAAAAATTGATGTTGTATTTAATGAATGTCAAGACTTTCCCAGGAATACTAAGTTGCTTTCACTCAGCGTCTCCTGATTTTTTACCTATTTCTTTAGTGGTGCTTTTGTCCAGGCAAAGAGTTTGCCTATACTTCCTTCTAAGTATTCTTGAGCTTTTAAATAGCTGTCTCTGTACTAGTAAACTTGTAACTGCTATAGCAAAACCCAGCTGAGAGTTAAACTGTCTTGTTATGAACATGGCTCCAGTTAGAATACTAGTACCTGAAATAGCTCATACAAACCTAATGATAGAGTGTGTGTGGTACTACTTACTATTCCTGTGCATTTTGCAGTATGCATTGCAGTGTTGATTGGAATGCATGAAAGATTTGGATTTACCTATTTGTGTCAAAGAAATCCTAGCAAAAAACAGCGTATATGAATCAGTGAAAAAAATAATCAGCTAATCATACAGTTTTTTTCTGGGTGTGGACAAGCTAGGAGGGAAGTTATGAACATAAGTAATTCTTCACCACTGCAAATTACCAGCATGGTCTGAGAACCTCAGTCAGTAGAGGGTATTCATGAGACTTGAGAGTACAAACCAGTGCATCAGCCTGATTTCTGAGGAGCTTAAAACAACAAAGATAACATCACAGATGAAAGGATTTCATGTGTAAACAAATCAATCTTTGTCATAATAGTTCTGTTCTATAACAAAATACATGGTTTGCAATAATCTAGGGTGTGTGTATTTATTGGGTTTTGTGTATTTGTAAGGTAGTGACACCAAGAACACTTGTATGTGCACAATACAAAGGAATTGAATCTGTTATCATCCTACAAAGCCAGCCAAACTGTCTGAGGGACAGCAAAGAAATGTGTGTCTGTTTTCATCTGTATACATATGCACGTGTGATATGCATTTGCTTTGGATACGTCTATTCTAAATTTGTCATGTATAGTTAAAGGTCACTATCTTAAACATGTACAGAATCTGTATAGTAGCTGCTCTTGATTGTGATTTACTGTTTCTTTGCACAAACTAAATTGTGTTTCAGTTTTGAAATATCAGTTCAAAATTACAAGAATTTTACCCTCTCAGATTACATCTGTCTGGAACAGGGATACTGTAGACCAGCTGCAAGTCTTTCCATATGTATCCAATGTAGGTATCCCCTAGCCCTCTGTAAGGCATCTACCAATCCCCATGGCATAGGTAAGGATGTATCTGCTCTGATTACTTCAATCTGATTGGGAGCAGTAATTTGAATGTTGCTTTCATTGCTTCTATTTAATCCAGAATTTGCATTTTCTNTTTTTTTTTTTTTTTAACAGGTGTACTCTTGTAGTTATTTCCTTTGTATGGTTAAAAGCAGTTCTTGGTTGGTGAGTTTAGATTGCTTTTTGCTTTCTTTCTCTAACTTTTGGCCTTCCTGAGTATCATTACCGTGTGTTATAGTTACATAAGAAAATCCAGAAAAAATAACATTCAGTAGTGTGCAAACTACATTAAATTTGTGCTAAGAAGGAGTATTTCAGTGTGCCCACAGCAGATGGACTGGGTTTTGACATTTCAAGCTCCCAAAAAAGACATTTGTGGATTATGGGTGGGTATCATGTCATTGTAGAGATGGCACATTGATTATGAAAGAATTTTCATGAAATCCCTGCATGAAATCCTGCACAGCCTACTTAAGATAGTAATACCTTAATAAAAATTATCTATAAATGTGTTCAGCTGTTGTGTGGCATGAAGTAAAAGAGAGCTGAAATACTTTTAGTATAAGGTCTTGATTACTTTGACAGTAAACCTGAGAAAGCGTTTGAGTACTTAAAAATATGCCTTTTTGCCACTAGAGGGAGCACAATGCACAGGAACAGGAAAGAAGGGGCAAATGGTTTCTTAGTTGCATGCTGCCCAGGAGGCCAGAAAAACATGTCTGAAGAACGTTATGCATTTAACATTTAAAGGAATATTCGGAGCTTCCCGCAGCATTTGTCTGAGACAAATCATTCAGGGCACTTGTTTTAGGTTGCTTGAAATACTTTGAAAACAGTTGCAGGTACAAGCTACAATGCTGAAAGCTAAAGAAAAAATAGTAAGTTCATTAAAGACAGTTAATGATATACATCATCTTATCATGAAATAAAGCAAACGTGAAGGAGTAAAGACAAAGAAGGTAAAAATAGGAGGCATATTAAAAATATGATTGAAGAGAATTCAAGAAAATCTTCAGTGCTGTGCCTCCCTCCCTGTTTGAAAGGCGGAGGGTAAAAATATTTCTTGGTCCCTTCTGAAAAGAGGCAGAGGTCGTCCTTTTGCAGATTTTCTGTATTTTTTTAAAATATTGAGATTTATATTAAAGTGTTTTAGAAGGCACAAAGTAGCAGGAAAACAGAAAATAGCTGCTGAAAAACTTCTAGGAAAAACAGGGGGAAACAAATGCAGTAATACCCTTTACACCTATATACTTGTACTTTTTACTTTTCATCCTATCTTTCGTGTGCTCATGCCTGCTTCACACTGTCCTTTGCTGAGTTCTTCTACAACGATTGATGATCACCCTGTGCACTTTTTCAGGTTGAATCTAAGTGTCTTGCACACAGACAGCACTATAGAACACTGGTCCTTTAGAAAAGAGCTGGGTCAGACCTGTGAACTATAGAGGTCATTCTTCTGATAGAGGTAATTCTGTTCTGTGGCTGTTGCAGCAGAAAGGGTAGAGGGGAGAGTTGTTCTTTCTGGGAATGGACTGCACTGTGATTATGGAACTGATTAAGCTTTAGTGACCTCTTGACTGTCTTTCTAGGAAGCCATGTCTGGCATTCCTGAATAGTATGAGGTCTAAATGGCATGCGATTCTCAGAATCTGATAAGCCATAGTAACTACGGTATCTAAATTGAATGTAGCAAGCTGTATGGATTTATATAATCTATTCTATACAGTTTGTCCAAACAATTCAAAGGAGTCAAGAAAAGGAAGAGACAGAAGACAGAATGAAAGGAGGGGTCTGTGTGAGTTTGTAATGGCCATTGAGAGGCCAGGTTATATTACAGCAATTCACAATGCATCATGAGCGAAGCCATCATGAATGTTTTCCTGTGTGCTTTGCCTCTGAGAAAGCAAACTATGACCTTCATCAAGCATAGCACATAGTTTAGCACAAAGGATTCAGCTTGTCTGAAATTAAGAACTTGTGGGTTTTTTCTATTTGTAAGAGCAGATTGTTTCAGAATTTTCATGCCAAATCTAGGCATGGAACAAAACTGAAGGTGATTGCTAACTAGGCCTGAGGCCTGCAGGACAGGCTGTCATTTAAAATGACTAGTGACTGCTTTGTGGCAACAGCAGCGCTGCAAAGGCTCTGCAGGATCACTGAGAATTATAACCTGTGCTTCAAGATTTATGAGAAATCTCATATTTTTGATATATTGAAATACTTCTGCAGACAGCTGTTTTAGTGCTGTCTGTTTTAGACCCTAGTGCTTTAATGTAGGCTTTGGTTTTGTTTTACAGAAACAGGATGGCTTCTTGACTGTATTTTGGGAGATGTGTTGGGTTTTTTACCCAATGCAAATCAGAATGGTTCAAGAATGTCATCTGTTGCACTCCTGTATTTTATGTAGTNGGGATGGTCTGGGGGTCTCTTATTCTCTGATTTTGTATATATGGTATTTTTAGTTGCATATTAGTGTTAATATAGATGAGCATATAATCAGTTTTCAGTGTTTTCAGTCTTTCTTTTTTTCTCCCTTTCTCCCTTGGGCTTGTACAGGGGGGTGGGGGGGAGGAGGAGAGTCTGCACTCTACTGTGAAGTTTTGAGTGCCCAGCAGGGGGGTTTTTGACTCAAACCTTCACAAGTTGATTCTATAATTAGCTGTACCATGTGTACGCTTAGTGAACCTGTTTTTCTGAAGTGCTTACCAGAAGCATGTGATTTATCATGTCCTTATAAACCTGCAATATTGCCGTGTGCTAGCAATTTAAGATAGCTTTTGTAAGTTGATGGTGTAGCAGTTAAATTACTAGTGTGATAATTTTATTAATGGGTTGCAGAATGTAAAATTAACAAACACTGTGGCTAAGTGATTTTACTAAGGTGAAAAGGACATGCACAGTCTATATCAATTACACATTTTAAATTCTTTTAATTCTATACCTTCTATTGAGACATTTCAGTCAGCTATTGCATTTCACATCAAAGGATAAATTGTTTTGCTAGTGGCTGAAATGGTGCTTGTATAACCTGCTGAATTATGGGAACATAGAATTAATTAGCTGAAAGTTTTTTACTTTTTCAGATCACCAGGTAAGCTACTGTAGAAGTGAAAAAAATACTTTGCACTTACAAGAAATTTTGGCCATAATGATTAAAAGATTATAGTGAAACATTATGTAGCAATTCCATAAAGTTATGATTGCAGCAAAGAAATTGAAAATATATTTCCTTTAATATAATTAATAGCTTAAGATTGTGATAATTGGTATCCAGATGTAATACTGTAGGTCCTTAGTGTAACAACACTGTTTAAAGTTTTACATAAGAATAAAAGAAGAATTTTTTTGCTGAACACACCTGTTATCCATTTTATTTGAAAATGAAAAATTACAAAATTTACTGAAATCTGATCATTTCCATGACTGCTGATATTGTTTTTATTAAGCATGCTCATAGGCAGGACATCTAAATTGTATTATGATTAATGACAGGAGGCAGATGAGCATTTTGACTTGTATTTCCCTTTAGTAAACCTGCATTTGCATTAAAATACCCATTGCAAACTTATTACAGGACAATTTAGTGTAATAATATTATAAATAACTTCAATAAGTTCAGTGTTAGAAGTGGAACCTGGAATGGAGCCAGTCTTTCCTCATGCCTATTCTGTCATGTGTCTTAGAGGATGCCTGTTTTTTTCAGGTGTAGAGTCTTCATAGCCTCACTGAAAATATTAGTTATTATCTCTATTTTGAGGTTGGAATTAGGTATATAAGAACAGGCTTTATTGTTCAGACTTGACCCTAGAAAGGAGAGGTCCTTATAACTGTTCATGTTTTCTGCCTTTGGAATTAAAACATGTGAAGTTCTCATGCTGTTACTGTGAAGCTCACTCTCTACACCTTACCTCCTGATTCACTGTCACAAAGATTGATTGTGACACATTCCCTGCACAGTCAGCAATATCTCTCTGGCTTTCAGCTGTTTCTGAAGTGAAAGTTGCCAGGTTATGCGCTCCTGTAAGGCCTATAATTTTCAGGGAGAAATCCAAGCTAAAAGAAGGTTGACTGAGGGTCCATTTTCAAGGCATCAGGCTGGCAATATGGTTGCTGCCCATCAGCTGACCTATCTAGCTGCACATAGGTGCATATCTGTCCTGTGCCTATGGAGCGATATGTGCCTTTCCTGCAACATTTTCACCTGGTCCAATGCTTGGATTCTTGTACGTCAGTGTTCAGGTATGTTGGAAAGCCCTGACTAGCCGGAAGTGGAATAGAACTTAAAAGAAGATATGTCAAACTGTCTCTTGAAAAGAGCTTTAAAACTTTCTGTGGAATTATTTTACTCTTTGGAACAGAAATTGCGTTGGATTGTGTCAGGCATAAATGGGTATAATTTGCTAGTAGTAAAAGAAGTAAGCAAGTTTGTTGACTCATTGCTGCAGAAAGACAAGTAATTTTATTTAGATTGTAGTGAAAATTAAAACTTGTGTCCTCCCTCTCCTACTTCCTAACAGCTAAGTTGTGGTCAGAATAGTCAAAACGAATAAATAATTCATTTGCATTCCTTTTTAGGTACTAATAAGGATTTTTCCATTGCCTCATACATTTAAAGAATGATGATTATCTCACTGAGCATTGTTAACTATGAAAAGAACATTTTAAAATCAGAACATATAGGTGGGTTCCCTGCATGAAACTACCTGAAGTTCTGATCAGAATAACAGAATTAAGATGATCCAAACACATCTGCTTCTCAGTTCTGATGACTGTGTTGGAGCCTTATTGATTGTTGATCCAAATTTGAACAGAATAGGACGTTTGTTTTTGTCTTTAGATTATCAGCCTTTTCTGTGTATGTTTCTGGCTATAGAGGCCTTTTTCATATCCAGGAGAAGGAAGCGGTGTGTTTGCTTCTATATACATGCTCATTCCACTTAGCGGGGTGTGTGATGCAGCAATATCCCATGGGAGGAAAGACAGGATTCAGAACATCTGTACAAGAACTTTTTTTATATAGTCTAAAATGTGTTTGATCTGGTACTATATATTTAATCATTTAATATACTGAGAATTTTGTGCCTATTATCTCTCTCTATTCCTTTTCTGGAGAGGGCTATGGAAGAAAGACTGAGAAGTGAAAATAAAATTAAATGCACCTTACTAACAGGCCCTTTCATGATCCCTGCCTATGCTTTTAAATTATTTTTTATTATCATATATGAGCCAAGTATTTAATCTCATCTTCAGTCCAAGCCAATACTAAATCTGTTGGTACAAGACTGCCCTGAAGACAGTATGCTCTGATGTATAGTAAAGCCAGATTGCGACTGATGGTTTTGAATACATGGAAGATTTTGACAACAGGAGGAATAGCTGATTTGATATTCACATTGATACTCAGCTTGAGAATACACGCTTATGGCCTGAACTAAAAATCAAAAAGAACCAACCATATATTGGAGAGGTTATTACTATTATAATGGAGTCATTCAGGGAATACTATGTAATTTAGGATTTTTTTATTTGCTTGTTTTCTGTAATAGTTGCAAGTGGACTGGATTTATTCAAGTATGGATTAGAGACATCGTTTTTGTTCAATGTCTCTAATCCATACTTGAATAAATCCAGTCCACTTGGAGAATCCTGAATATTTCTTGCACTGATGTATGTCAGTGGAATGTAAGAAACAGGACCAAAAAAGAACTCCTTGGGTTATCAAGTATAGACCTCTGCCATCACATCTGAGCGTATAATTTAATCCTGTTCATCAGTTTATCAAACTGTATTTAAAAAAATAGGTTTATTTATTTTCCTGCATCTGCAGGATGACTGTCCTGGAATGCTGTTCCAAGTTTGACTCTTCTGAAGATCAGAGAGTATGAATTGGAGAATTTGTCCTTTTATCTGATGAGTAACTATTACTACTTGATCATCACTCTTATAATACATACATTTCTACAGATACCAAAGTTTTGCTTAAGGTCTTTTAAAATAATTCAGAAAATTCAGTGTTTTCCTGAACTTTTGAGTCTCTATCTGGCACTCTTTTCTATGATGAAGGTAATAATGACCTTTTTTATCTCTGCTGACCTCTTATTCACTGATATACCTTCCTTTATACCAATTTAAGGCACTGCCAATAAAAGATGCTTTGCTAAGTATTGAATCTGTCAAGATATTAAATAGTTTCTCTTCAGGTATCTATTGAAGATGAAAGAGATTTTGAACAAATGTGTCTTGGGGACTGTTTGTTAGCTAATTTTTCTTCTGGATTTCCATCTGCAGCAACAACCTGAGTAAGGAAAAAAGAAGATGATTTTCCAGACAAATCCTCTCTGTAACAGAATAAGCAATGCAGTGTCTGCTATTTGTCTTTTGAAATAAATTACTTTAACTGGGTACCTTCACCTGTTGTTTTGCTAGCTCTACGTTTAAGTCACTAGCAGAGGTAAATTTGCCTAGAAATACAGGCACAGATCTTTAAAGCACAGTTTTCTAGTACTTCCTTGAATTTTATGCCAAGACTGCTATTTCTATTATAGGGAATTCCTGATTTTGAAACAGTCTTGGGACAAAGCTTATTGATAAGGAATTGGTAGGGTCTGATAAAATTATAACTAGTTATATTTCGTTATGAAGCAATAAAAGTAATCAAATTGTGTTTCAGATGACTGTAAAAGGAGATAAAATGAGTAAGGTAATATTTAGACTATCCCTCCTAATGCCACTGGATGCTGGCCTTTCTTAGTGTTATTAAATCAATGTTTTCTTGCACTACCTATTAGGCTGGTTAAAGAATTCCTGAAAATCATCCTCATAGGACTAAAGCACTCAGAAGTCTTGACATGAGGAGTCAGAGTGATAGGTGTTAGCATGTATGCCATTCTGCTTGGCTGCAGGTACTGCTTGCAGTATCCTATCTATGGCTTTTCTTACATGAGTACAGATTCATGTGAGTTTTACTGTGGAAGATGGAAGTCTTCAAACAGGTTTCTTTGCTGTTTAAGGTGAGCATTTTTTGAGAAGTGTAGTCAATTCATTTAGTGGTTTAGTTCTTTTATCTTAAAATGTAAGCTGTCATATGGCTATTAAACAGCAGCACTGCTGATCAATAAACTAAGCTTCTCTGTTTATTAAGTTATTT
>WAAB01014945.1:3442-28371 GCA_013389865.1 Piaya cayana | reverse complement strand
TACTACCACATCCCCCACAAGTAATTATTAGACGTATAAATAAAAGTGACAGTAAGAAAAATAACTTCACTAACATACTGTGAAGAACAAACACACAATCTGGATGAGAAACATAAATTTGCTGAATAAAGTGGCAATACTGGCTCAGGCCTGACAAGGCTTTATTGGCTCAGACTCCAAGCCAAACGTCCTGGGCCACTGTCAGCTCTGTACAAGGCCAACTCAGGTTTCTTTGCAACCTTAAACTCCATAGCTTCCAGTTCAGTGCTGTGGAGCATGTAAACATCCTGAACTGCACTGCCAAACTAAGTCAAACAGCAGAAAAAGTCAAGGCTGATTGTTTACTCAGGACTAGCACAAGAACTTCTAACAGAGACTCAGGGCTTACCTGTAGGAAAAAACCAACAATGGAGACCATGAACTGTGATGCAAATGTGAAAGTGACTTGCAAATCCAAGATAAATTAAAAGAGCTCTTTCCAGTGAAGAACAACCTCAGTAGTGTCTCATTTACTGAAAAGTAATCTGGTTCATTATTTCCAATTTAGTGTTGTTTCAATATGAACACTTAAGGAAGAAGATATTAATTAACTGAGCTGCACTTTACGCTACTCCCTATTAGTACCTGCAAAGTGGAACTTATCCATCAATCACAAGCCTGTCAGAAACACTGAACTTCAATGTGGATCGAGAAATTTACTGTTTGTGATTAATATGTATCCAGAAGACATACCTCTCCCTACTAAAGGTACAGCACAAGTACTACACGTGAGAGCTGAAAGCAGGATGTCTCATGTAGCTATTTATATTGCCTTGTACCTTTTAGTCACAAGTATCTTCCAATCTCTCCACAATGTGGAAATACACTATCATCTCATATATAAATCCTTTCTGTTCAAATCAGTCAGGGGAAGGTAATATTGTGAAAATAATGGATTTTATCATCTTCTTGATGCAGTATGATGGGTAGATGGGATAAAAGTTGGCCACACAGCTCCCAACAGGTCACCAACACTGGAGATCATCGATACCCTCTCTGTTTTAAGGTGCAATCCATCTCAGGCAGTGGTATGTCAAAATTGTTTTTATTCCTTAAAGTGAATCAGTAGTCTGTAACCAGTTTCCAAGCAGCTAAGAGGGTTTCTTCTTTTCAGCCTGTTTTTAGACCACAGCTAAGGGCACTGATACTGTAGACAATAATTACAGAGATCAAAGATCAAAAAGTCTATGTAGAGCAAACCCTTCTAGATTAATTGATCCTACCCATTCTGTCATTCTCCTATGCTGTCAATCTAGAAAATTTCATTAGATTCATAAAACAAGTTGAAATTCAATTCCAAAGTAAAACATCCTAGATATATAAACTCCTGTGATAATTCTCCCTTAATATGTTCAGAGTATCATAGAAGTTGGAATGCATGAACATGGGGATCATGTCTCATCTCTCCCTTTTCACAGAAGATGCGATGCATTTTGCCCACTGAAGTCAGTGTGTTGAAGTTTGTCCAGTTTGAAAACTTAATCTGAGATTTGTTCTTTTACCAGTGACAGCTCAAACTTGTTGCTATTTCAATAAATATATTTTATCTAGTACAGACCTTACCTGGGAAGAAACTAAGTAGAAAGAAAGAAAGAAGCAGAAAGCAGCTTGAACACAAATGTCCAGGAGTATTACAGAGCTGTCCCTGGTGTCTTTCCACAATGGTGCAAACACTTTTCTCTTTCCTTTAAAAATACCTTGTCTGTTCTAACACAGCACAGAACCTTTTTGTGACTTCATTACACTGCTGAATTAGGTTTTTTTTCAGTGATAAACTTAACCATTCAAGTATTAGCTTCACTTTGAGCTTGTATGCTCATTATGCAAAGCAGAAAATCATTTGTAATGTTCAATATTATTTTACATTTTATTTCTACTACCAATCTTATATTTCACTATATTTTCACTACCATTTCCTCTATAATGATATTCTGATTTCTTCCCCATTAAGAATGCATCCAAGCTTTAAGTATGCTATATTCCAAGAGAGACTTATCAGAACTTTTCTGAATAATAAACATTTAAATTTGAGTTAGATATTTTAGTTTGCTTGGTTTTGATCACAAAAAAAAAGGATTTAGTAGATGACAGGAGGCAGGGGAATTTACCAAGCCATTCCAAGGATAAACAACTGTGGTAACTGCAGTTATAGCCACTCCGATATTAGGAGCAATGGGGAAACTCACACTGAAGTCAAGTCAAAATCACAGAACTGATTCTGTATAAATAGGATGGGAATTTGTTTTCACTCTCTCTTTGCAAAGGGCCTTAAGCTTACCAACAGCACATTCTTCAGACAACTCGTACCAGAGCCTGAAAGCCTTATCTCTCTCCCATTTTTATGCTGTTTTAGTGAACTGTAAATATGGTGTTTGTAAAGGGCGCTGGATTAACAGTGTCACAGACATAAGTTCTCTGTTTATATTCAGAACAGATTTTGTTACAGCAATCTGACCACTCCCATCCTGACCTTTAAGTGGCTCCCAACAGAGAATAGGATATATAGCCCTGATTTCTGAGAATTTGCTACCTGATTAACACGAAGGTGCACAATTACCAATTAGACCAAGGCAAAAGGCCATTTTCCCAGTTAAGGAACTGAGAAGACATGTAAAAATCAAAACAATAATGTCACTGTAACTAAACAGGTCTCACCAAGGTAACAATTTTATTTTCTGTGGTATGTTTGGACAAGTTAAAAAAATGGGGTTAATGAAATATTCCATTAACCAATATGGAAGATAAGAGTCTGGACAACCAGTTTAGTAATCTAAAATTTTAAGTGCTAGCTACTTGTTTTGCTGGGAACTTGCATCTTGGAACAGTTTTGATGTGTGTAAAGAGGAGAGACGTACGAATGCAAGGTGACTTCTAGAGCTGAGGCTTAGAAAAATCAGCTATGATATAAACAGAAACTGGAAACAAAGAAGCAGAGAGAGTTTTTGCCATAAAGTTCAAACCACAAGTCTCAAGTTTCATTCACCTTGCATTAACAGTGAACATGGATGAAGAAAAGTTTACATGATGCTAAGGAGAGACGATCAGGAGAGAAGTCAGTAACCACAGTTAAAACCAGTTCACTGATTTAATCTACAGAGAAAACAGGAGAGAAAAGCAGACGGAGTACCTTCACAGCTGAGGAACTTTGCACAAGGAGGTACAAAGACTACTTAAATGCCTGAAACAGAGGCAGTAAAGGTTGAGCAAGATCAGCTTTAGTGGCATATAAGTAGCAGTGAAGAGATTCCAGCTCTGCTTCCAGATGCAAAGGATTTACTCTGGGCAGTTATTTGTTTATGACTCAGTTTCCTCAGTTCTGAGCACCTGGCATGGCTGTTGCAGAGACTGGTGAGCAAAAGCTTGCATAGTGATTTGAAAATATATAGGTTACCAGCAACCAAAGAGGAGTCTCCTCTGAGAGCAGAGTGGCCAATCAAAGGTATCTAACAAAAAGTACCCACCTCTGCCACCTGCCTTGGTAGGAAGATAACACTATAACTTAACCAGGTTTGCCTCCCTGCCTCAGAGATGTTCCTGCTTCTTTGTTTAGGGTGCTTTGAACTACAACTGTATGAGTTTGATGTTTGCACAGCCGCTGCTATATTTTTTCAATCTGACATCAGAATAACCTGTATCAAGAAAACCTGCAATGCTTATTATTAAAAAAGGAGAGAGAAAAAGATGAACTATTTAAAGGTTTCCTTCTATTCTTTTCCATTTTATCTAGGATGCATTCATTTCTATTCACAGTCTTAGATAACAAATTAATTAGTCTTACATAAACACCTGAATAAATGAATTCTTATTCAAGAAAAATGAAAACATTTTTCTCTATATAAAAGTGTCCTGTTAAGAGGAAAGAGCTATAAATCCAGTCCCATTTAATGTAGACAGGGCTGCAGTGATGTTTATATTGTATGAACCCCCCACCCCCGAGTCCATTAAGAAGGAAGTTTATTGCAAACAGAGACATGAACAAACAGACCAGTCAGGAAAATACGTAGTCTAGTGATGACTGAGCTCCAAATACTTGTTAATGATTCTTCTCCATTTTTATGGCATCCTTTCATTTGGCACTTTTGCTCAATTAAGTCAGTATTGTACTGTGTCGATAATCATCTGCTTATGCTGTGGTTGTGTATAGTGTCCAGTTTCATCCTGTTCACATGCAACTCAAGTTCATATAGCTGCTTATGCTTATATATGATCTACAGATAACCAAAAGATCTCTCTCATAAGGATTATCAGTCTAGTTCTGTTTTTAATCAGAAAAAAACCCGTAAGTTTCTTATTTATGTATTTTAGAGGATGTGATGTGTACATATGCATGGATATTTGAGGCCATAACAACTTTTCATTGTGTCTTGATTCAAAATATTGAACTAACTGTAGAGGTGAGGCATAAGTCTCTGAATTAAACTGCGTATCCTAGAAAAACACACAATTTCTTTAAATGGAAGCATTTGCAGAATTCAAATACATGCTCCTGCAGTCTTTCAACAGCTATTTCTTCAAAAGGAACATATTCCATAATGGAGAACCAGAAAAATTAATCTCACCTGAAAAAAATCTACTTTCCTGCAAAATTTCTTATCCTTTGCATGACTCCATGTCATAGTTCTTTTTAGGAAAAAAAACCCAAAACACCAAACTCCCTTCGTGTTTCACAGAGCTGATTTTCCATGTGATAAGTACATTATACAATAAGATATATTAGTGGTAAAGATACACACTTTAAACCACTTCCATTTTAAAACAACCCAATAGCTACAATGCTTTTCTATCACTGCTTACTGGAGCTCATTATCCACCACCATCTGCAAATTTTCTCATGTCTGAACACTTCAAAAAGAAGTATTTTATTATGTATATGATCTGCATTACTCTACTATGACTCATGTAGCATATAGAGGCAGGATTCCCTGACAGAGATCGCAGCTGCTGAATGGCACTTCATTTGTATTAATACTTCTGCTAAATAACCCCACACAGATTTCCTCTGTTCTTTTTTAGGGTACAGGCACTTCCTTTTCTGAATGTCTCCAAATCCAAGCTCAGCAGATGACAATGTAAAGTGCGATAAAATACACCAATGCTGTTTGCATTTTATTTGTGTTATTCCCTGTATTCCCTCCACCTCAGAATTATTTCAGGACATATTCGGTCTGATTACATTTCATTGCCTCTTCTTTCTCCCCAGAAAGTATTACCATGTCACCAGAGTAATCAGAACCCTTTCTAATACAAGGCTACAATCTTCCATTATGTTTCAACACATAAAAGTTGGATGCCATTTCCAAACTTTGTTACTATATTGCCTATTCTCCTGACCACTGGCCAAATTTTGGAAGTGTTTACCTTAGATGTTCGTAGTTTGTGTATTTATTCCACAGCCTCCTTGCTTTGCTTGTAATTGTTTTATTTTCTGTGGTTTATTTTTTTCCCTTTCAGCAGATGAAAACCTCACCAAGTGTTATCTTTAAAACTGGACAGTTATCCCACAGCTAGAGTCTACATAACAACTACCTACAAGTATTACAGGGAGAGATAAACCCAGTCTCACTCATGCTCTGAAACCATCATGAGTGCAAAAAGCTATATTATTTCTATTTTTTAAATGTACTTTCTCAATGACTGGTAAAGTTACAGCCAAAGGTCTGTACAATTTGGAAGAATTGCTTCACTAAAACTAAGATAAGGTAAAGAATCATAGCGGTTGGCCTTAGCAAGCTACATGAATGTAAAACTTCATTCCCATTCTCCTCAGCTCTCTCCTAGCCCTTCCCCATGCCAGTGAACACCATGGTTACTTCAGCCTCACAATTTTGGAATGCTTATTCAGGGCTTATTCATATGATACTAAGCAGAGCAAGACAAAACAGCTGGTCTGTAACCAAGGACACACCAAAAGTTATGTCTGGCATTAGACTACATAAGAGAAGGGGATTTTGTTTTTTAAGAATTAATCACCTAATATACTTGTGCATTTGAAACACTTTACCTGAAGCAGGAAAACTGCTGCTCAACAACTCACCTGGCATGGTGTAAAAGCTCCAGCCCATATCTCAATTCTAAATGCTCTTTCTGGATATTAACACAAGTAAACACGGATTTGCTATAAAATAATGCTTCTATGTACACTTCTCATTTGAGAAATTCAAAACACATTATAGACATTAACAAAATACTATGAGTCTCACAAATCCCTTGAAAACTAGAAAATAAACAGGCGCCATAGAAGTTGTCATTATCAGACCTGGCGAGTCTCTCACTTAACCCAGTACCCTGTCTCCCACAGACAAGAATAAACACTAAATATAGGATGTCAACATATTAAACCCTACCATGCTGTCTCCCAGAGACAGCTGAGCACACATGCAAACAGTAACCTTGGAAACTATTGACTCCAGTTCAGGAAAGAAGGATAATTATGCACACAGGGTTAACTGAGCAGTCTGACTGTTTCCAGCACAGCCCCATTGGTTTTGGCCCAAACTCAAAAAGTCTGCATGTTTATATATGGATGTCAGGAAAATAGGTGTCATGGTTGACTACTTTCAAAAGTGCTTAAGGAGCACCAAGTATCTGCATCCATAAAGTAACAGCAAATCCTCTTTATGAACTCATTTGTGCGAAACAATTAACTTTTCCCATGTTCTCCCAAGCTCTTACCCTGCTGTGCCACTGCATAAGTCATGCAGCTCAGTCCCACCTCAACAATTAAAAGACTCCTACACTGTAGTCCACGCTTCTGTGTTTAACTGACATAATGGTTTTAAATGCAGACCAAAAACCTCATTCTGCCCTTGCTCAGTGGTTTTACTTTTGTACTGGAGGAAACCAAACCGACTACACTGGTTTTTAGAAGGGGCCAGAAGAGGAAAGTTCATCTGCTTGTTCAGAAAACTGTTGCAATAAAGCAAAATCAATTGATTTCAAGGCAGGCTGGATGTCCCAGAAACTTCATTACTTTGCTGAATCAGTCACTGTCTTATTAATGTTCACAAGACATACAGAGAGTGGGGTGGAAAAAGGGTTGGTTGGCTGAAAAAAATCTGCTGGACAAGCAAAATAAAGCAACCTATATAAAACAAGTTCCTGTGTAGGAATATTACGCTAAATTTCCCAGGGTTTGTTGCACACTTGTTCTGCTACCTGCTGCCCTGGCATTCCCCAAAGTTTCAGGAACAGCAACTACATCCCTGAACTCCCCCAGAAATGAATACTGGATGACTAAGAACAAGCATCTAGCAGCATAGTGGCCTGTCTTGTCCAGGAGATAGTATGGTTCTGGAAAACTGCTTGCTTGAACCCTTCTTAACAATTGCATTATCACTTCACAATCTGAAGAATACAGTGCATCTCAGGAAGTGCTTTCCCTCATGATGGGCAGCATTTTCCAGTGAGAAATTAGCATGCTGGCTCTACTACTACGGAATTCAGATGTAACAGAAGATCCCTCACTGTCCCGGTTCCACCAGGGAAAGAAGAGAAAGCAAGAGAGCAGAGTCAGGAAGAGCATCTCCAGGAGGCCAAGTGAACAAAGAAAGAATGAATTCTACCTTTTCAAGAAAAAATTGCCTCTGCCGTGCAAGTCAGAACAAAATACAGTTTATTCCTTGAACAATATTGATTCTGCAGGTTTACAAATTGTGAAAAGCAGGGAAAACTTTGTTTTGCACTGTGTGCTTCCAGTAATTTCTCTTTAAAACCAAGACTACACAGATAATCACAAGTTTCTTTTTCTTTTTTTTTTAGTACAGTAATATGAGCATTTGTAAAAGCAATTACTGACTTGGAAATTTTTGGACCTCCAAGTCCTTAAAAAGTCCTTAAAAAGTGCTGATTTTCAAAGCACTGATAACTAATACCTCCTGGCAGAACCACCTGATGACGACTGGAATAGCATCTCAAGAACTAAAGCACTGATATTCACAATTCCTTTCTGAAAGTGGATATAAAGCAATTATGCAAGAACATATGTGTGTAAAACTACAGGAATTTAATTAATAGAGTGCTGCCACAGGCAGGGTAATTCTAGATGTTTTTCTCTAACTGGAAACTGCATGTCTATCTAAAACATTTCTATGACTTTAAGTAAACAGAATTCATCTAAAAAAGGACATGTAACAGCAAAAGGAAAATATAGGACATCATGGACATATCCTATTTCATTCATGAGCTTCACGGACACATCCCTACTTACATCACACTTCTGTTTCAAATAATTTTGCTTTTAGTAATATATACTAACATTTACTTTAAGGTTGTTTTTCCTCACTGTAGATTTAGCTCTCCATAACTAAAACAGAATGAGGCCATGGTTTCACATGCAAACAAGGCACTGCACCTGATAAATCCAGTTAGAAAGAGTAAAACTCTGGGGTTTTCTATATGGATCATAATATTTTTTTCTATAATGGGATTTTAAACTCTTGAAAACAACATCTCATACACTTGTGATCTACAACTTCTCAAGCAAAATAAGGAAAAACTACATGTAATAACCTACCACTCTTTAGGAGAACTGCTCCCTCTTTCCACCACCAGAGGAATGTTCTTAATCCTTTCTAGCTGACTTTGTGCACCATGAAGTAGCAGAGCCCAGCTTCTGCCTTTTTGCCTTTGCCAACTCTACCTCTCATGCACCTCTAAGCAATCCAGGAAACTTATGAACAGCTTTGTTTTGCACACACATCATTACACATCGTAATAAGAAGCAGAACCTAGAGAAGTTAGAAGAGCAGAAGCAGTAAGAATATGTTTCCATATAACTGTGCACAGTCTTTAGAAGTGAATTCCTAAGATGCCTTTTCTAACTGCATTTGACACACTTACGCTGCTATGTGAGAGTCTGGAGGACTACTGCCCCTTCACAGTGTCCGCTACGTAGAGGAACAGTAGTGCCATCATTATGATTTTACTACTGATAAGTAGAATAAAATACTCTCCTCTGGCTCTAAAGTCAACAATCTAAAAGAGAGAAACCTTGTGTTGTGGCAGTAAAACCAGGAGCACCAACTTAAATGCATATGGGTAGCAATGATACAGGAATAAGATGCTACAAATGTCATGTAGCAGTTTTTCTGACAGCTCTCCAACAGGCAGAAAACCAATACCATTAAGACTGAGGGTCAGCCTTTGGAAAGAATTGCATCAATACAAAACCAGAACAGACAAAGCCAAAAGAGATCATAAGCACAGATATCCCAAGGGACAGATGAAATAATGGGTTATGATGTTTTTAAAAATAAAAAAAGTTATTCCCTCAATCAAACCCCAAATGTCTTGTGTCCTAGTTTTTCACAGATTTTTTTTTTTAGATTAAGAGGTGAAGATTGCACTCAAAAATGCTGCTATATTTCATTCAGAAGCATGAAGTCTCTTGGTGAAAAGGGTAAGCATTGTCCTTTTTGCAGACATACTTCTGGTAAATCGGTACTACACCTACTGCTCAAAGTTAAACTTGCTGGTCCAGGCAAATAAACAGTAGCTACAGGAGACAGAGTGCTCCCTGTCCTGTCACAGCTGAAATTTGGCACAAAGACTGAAAAGGATGACAGCAAAACAATCATGGTAGTGAAAAGACTAGCCTCGTATCCCTGCCCTCTGTGCAGGAAAGCATTTAAAAATTACTTTTTGTGTCCATAACATGAAATGTGCTCAAGGAACTCGCATGTTTGTGCCAACAGGCCAACACTAGGTCCTGTGGCTCAAAGCTCGTTCCAACACAGGGAGGCACTGGAGGACTGGCCATCTATGAAAAGCAAAGGATACTGACTGCCCCTCAACCCAAAAAAAGCAATTGGCTGTAGTGCCAGGCTCCTAACATAAGTGACATAACCACAGAGGCCGAAGGACACAGTTAGCCCTTTTGACCAAGCATCACAGGTGTGGCTTTATTTAAATACTCTTCATTATTAAGTTCTCACCTGTCTTGTCGGAAAGTCATGATACTGTAGTATAAGCCTGGTGTTGACACTGTGACTCCATGTGTTGCCAAGGGCTGCTGTCACACAACCAGCTTTCCCACTTCCAGAAGCTCCTGAAGATAAATAAGAATGAAACTACATCAGGACTGTGCCATAGAGAAAGGGTCAACATGGAAACTCTAACCAGCAGTCTCAGATCCTTCCCTAAGCTGGGCAATCACAGTTGGTGCTTAATAGATGGCACTAGCACATGAATTTCCTACTTTTCTGATTTATTTATACAACTGCAGCACAAGTTCTCCATTTCACCCTCTGATACCTAAACAAAGTGCCAAGAATGAAGAATACATTGCTAAGTAGTACCTGTCTCCTTGGAGAGACCAGGTACAACTTATAAATATCTGGAGGTTCACCATGCATGCTGCCTTTTCCTCTTTAGATATACTATCACCAAGCAAACTAGCTTTCTATGGGCACAGAGTAGAGGGAAGCTGACCGGCAGAGTGAGACCGTACTAAGTAAAACAGAAACTAAATGACCAGGATATGGTACCACAATATCCCAATCTAAAAATCTGAATGCTGCTTCATCAGGCATCTCATTAATTTTCTAAGATTTGCAAAGAAGGGACCCCTTAGCTGTAAATACCATTCTTGAGTCTCTGAAAACACATGAAATTTATATAACCCTGAAGGAAAAGTCACTTTGCTGCTATCAGCAATAACAACACAAAGAGTGTTTCTAATAATGACACATGATCCAGCTTGCTGAACTGCCATTCCATCCGAGTTTTCTCATACTGAAATCAGATACCCATATACACACACATATACATATGCAGGTAGGTCAGTGCCCGAGACCTTCATCTTTGCTTACCACAATTTCTGCATAAGATTAATAGATAGATGGGTGACTTGTTTGTACTTCAAATGACACTTCAAGAACAGAGAAAGCCAGACAAACCAAAGAAATTCAGAAACAAAATCCCAGCTGTTATGATCATAAGCAAGGTGAAAATTGAACTGTTTGAGACAGGCCATGCTATTAAAAAGCTGTGAGTTCTGGTCTGAAGCTGCATGAGAGAAAGTCAGATTTAAAGGCGGGGATATTCCTATCATCTATCAGAAAACAAACAAAATTGCTTCCCTTCGACAGTCATGACATCATTAAGTCAATTAAAATTAGAGCAGAAACTTACTACTCTGTTCCTGTCAAAATGATCAATAAAGCAACAGTTGATGTTGAAAATTAAATTCTAAGTACTTGGTTTTGTAAGCAATACTGTACTGAGATGACAAAGTCAGCTTATGGCCCAGTGGAGCTGGAGATTCAGGTTTTAAACCCTTCATTGCTTTTACATTTGCGAATTTGTGGGGTTTGTTACTTTTCCCCCAGCTACTCAGAGCAGAAACATGATTTCTTCATTCACTAAAGCTTTTATTTTGGAAAAATATCCAGTAAAGTGTAAGAACAAAGATGCTGGCATGCGTTAATAATCATTATTTGTACCACTGCTGTAGCTTGTAAGCAATGAGAAGAACACTGTACTAGGCTGAATTAGGCAGTGGACAACAGGAGGCTGACGTGAAGAGCCTGGAATGATTGTGGTGTGCTACAGGACTCAGTTGAGGATGTCAAACTTCCCCTCTCAAATAATATAAGGTTAAATGTTTAAGATCTACAAAAGAAATGAGTAAAGTACATGGTTCAAGCAAATAGTTTGACAGCAGTCTGGACTCTGTACTGGTCTGAACAACTTCCCACATCATGGGAACTCACTGCCAGATGCACAATACTTGCTTCTCTAGAACATCATCTGTTATAGTCTGAAAATATGCTACAGTTGTACCATCTGCCAAGGACAGCTGCTTTTCTTTCCTCAAAATAAAGGTATTAATATCTTGACAAGTATCAAGCATCCAGCTGAATAACTCTCTGCAGGAGCACCTAGCTGAAGTTTCAGTAGTAGGAATGCTATTCTGTTAATTACTATAACCCACCTCTGTTGGGATGGTGGATTTGCTGGCAATAATAACTTCTCTTAAATCTACATCTTGGATTTAATTTGCAAGCTGGAGGAAATAACATGTTCGAGTGTAAAAGCAAGGTGCTGGAAGGTCTGTAATCCATTCAATTAAAATGACTTAAACCAAGTTACTTAATTTTTGTTCATTAAGTTCTACAAAATTTTGGTTTTCTTCTAACACCACAGAAGTAAAATGCTGTGACTATACAAACAGGCTGAAGGAAAATAAAAGACACCAGAGCACCTTTAAAGTTTTGCAATCCTTTCTTTGTCATGTGAAATATGCTGCAATTTCCTCCTGTAGTCAATGCTGTCCTTCATTCCCACCTACTAGAAATGGCCAGGCATCACAATATTCAAGTGAGGTGGCTAATTATGCATTCTGGTGGTTATAGAGGTGTTCTCCTCACAACTGGTGTAACTGCACCCCTGCATGTAGCTGTAAACCACTGCTCCACACCACTGAGAAGCAATTCACCCACTGTGGCTTAGGGATCTCTGACTACAAAGAAAAGGCCCAGACATTCCACAAATAGCTACTCTTGGCATAAAACAGCTGCAAAATTCACATCCAAACTTCCGTCAAATTATGTGTCTCTGCTATTAGCTAACAGAAAGAGTAACATCTTGATGTTGCAATTCTGAGCTGGGCATTTAAGCAGTTAAAGGACTGGAGCCAGCTGATATTATGGATATATCACTCCATAGAAATTCCAAATTCTGCATTCCTTCCAGGCCTAAAACCTGTCCCAAAATGAGCAGAGTGTCAGAGACATAACACTTGTGGCAGAACAAGCAAGCTAATTACTGTCATTTATTTTATTATACAGGAGAAAGCCTGCTGTACCACACTGTGTCGGTCCCTGCATGAAGAGGGCTGCTTATGTGACCCACTTTCAGACAATTCTTCTCTGTGAAGTTATTCAAATTTATGACTCTGGTGCAAAGTGGTTAGCAAGCCTGAAGAAAATTTACAGCAAAGAGTTTTCACATGGTGGAAAGGAATGCCTAACAGGAAAAGTTTCAATTTTATAAGGGATCCTCCTGCAATCTGATGCATTAGGCATTCAGAGGCAAACCGACAAGAAGTGAAGCAAACCAAGAAGGAAGCAGTGCCAGCTTTGCAGAGAAGTTCAAGGGCAGTGACAGCATATGCTTCCTTCTTCCTCCTTGTTCTAAACTCAAAAAGATAGCAAATGTCTCTGAGGAAGGAAAGAGGATATGTTAAGGAAACAGATTTTTATTCAAGCATGGCCTTAAAAAAACCCCGGGCTTCTCTCCTCTGTTATTTCAACCACTACTTAGTCATTAATGAACTGGATGAAGGAAGTGGATAAATAATACTGTTCAAATAGACAGTGATAATTTTCAACACACATTGCCTTGTTTTTCCAAACCCTGATATCTTCTTGCTTAGAGATGAAATATCAGACCAGGTTTGGCCCAAGAAGAAAACAGGCTTCATAAGAGAGTTTGGTCTCTGCTCAGAGGTCCCCACACTGTTCAACGTGAACCCATTTAGAGTGGCATGGAGTAACAGCTCTGAAATGTGACATGAAGGTTCTTATCCATGCTGTGGGGTGGATGCTTCCACAGAGTCAGCAATGTGCAATCAGCTGATAAGCAGCACTTCTCGATTCTCCACACTGTTTAGACTACAGCTGGTGTGATGGTTCCTGTTCAGGACATGGATAATACAGTAAGCATAGAGACCAGGGAGAGTAAGAAAACAGGGGTGACAGACAGATGAGAGACAGGTGGCAGATCTCAGTTTATGGATGCAGTATGTGGGAAAAGGGAGTGAGTGTCCAGAAGAAACAGAGATGGGATCCTGGCACTAGGAGGTGAAGGCGGGAGAATGCTAGAAGGGTGGGAAAAGACCGCTAAACAGTTCCTTGCTCTATGTATTCAGATCCAATTCAGGTAAAATAAAGCAGTGACTTCAATTTCTGTAAATGCCCCTTCCTTCCACACACAAAAAGAACAAGCATTAAATTGACCTTCAAGGGCACATCAGCAGACAGGCTGAGGACTGTATGAAGTGCCTGTTCTATCATCTGTGAAAATGAGCTCTTCAGGGCACTGGCAGAGACCATATCTGTTCTGGATCACAAGCATAAAGGAGGAACTGGCTGCTTCACTCTCGCTGAACAGTTGTCACTAGTGAAAATAAAGCTTCCTGTGGTAAAATGCAAAGTAAATGCCTCTACACAACCAGGGTAAAAAAACAAACCAAAGAAGAAAGGATGATTCTTCAACAGGCCTGCAGTGCTGCTTCCAAGCAGAAGTCATTCACGTTGTGCTTCACTGCCCTGGAAAGAATTGTTGGTTGAACTGGGCAACAGCACTTGGCCCTACTTATACACAAGGGCTAGGTTAATTTTGTTTGTTTCCCTCTATCAGTGCAATTGAAACAAACCTTCTTGTAAGTACCTTTCTTAACACTGAGATTAATGCCACAGATAGGCAGGATGTGAAAAGTGGGTTTATTTCCCCTTGCATTTTTCACTGAAGGAAGCAGAAGGATTAAAGCTATTCACTCAACACTGATTCTGGGGTTATTCTGTTATGTCCAACCAGAGAATCACAAACACAGACATAGCCTCGGAGACTTTCTCATTCTCTGCATTTAAGGAGGTACCATTTTAAAGACTAAGTTCCCATGCAACCAGGTCCCAATTGCTGCAAATATGGTTGAAGGGGACTTAATCATAAAGTAACTTTCACTAGTGTCTCATCCTATGCAAATTAGGATAACTAGACTAGTGTCTTGAATCAAATAAAACAGGCTTCTTAAACCAAGATTTTTAAATGTAAGGAGTCCTTGCAGGCAGAATTTGATTATACTTTTGATTAAAAAAACCTAAGCTGTTCCTTGTCAGTGTAACTGCACAGTGCAGTGAATTCCACCCTTTCCACACTCTCAGATAAATTTCTGTCTTTCCAGATGAAAACTCATTGCCTAGCAGGTTCACTTCTAGCACTGGGCCCCTTTGAGAGACTCAGTTTGTTAATTCAAAAATCTTTTCTCATCAAATGCAAAAAAGGTATCAATGCACAATACAACAGTGAAATAACAAAACAGAGAAGCAACCAGTCCTCAGATCTTCCAAATCTTAATATGAAACTATCTTGATAAAAGCCTGGTCTATCTAAGTGGAGGAAAAAATGCTCCAGAAGTACACAGAAAATATTTATAAAGCATTAAACTACCAAGCTCAAAAAACCCAACACATCACGTAATAAGAATGAAAGTACTTTCCCTTCTGCTCAGGCTATGCAGCTTTCCGGTTCATTGGCAGAGCTTGTGAAGATCACTGCTTTTCACCTGCATCACATTTAGTCTGTATTTTTGGTGCAGATCTCTAACAATGACACGGGGGGAGGGGGGAAGAGAGAGAGAGAGAGAGAAGAAAAGAACAAAAACTCTCAACACCCAATCATCTAATTTTCCATCTTCACCTACTCAGGAAGTACAAGTATAAAAATATTCAGTGGTGGAAAAACCCATCACACAGAAAAAAACAACACAAGCAACACACAAGACAAACTCATCTGTGAAGTAACTAACCACAGTGCCCTTCAAGCTCCCACATGCTGACTTCTGCCATTTTCAGCCCTTCTCTACAGCCTCTTCCTTAGTGAAAAGTAGTTGCTGATTCTCCTACCCTGCAGAGGTGACTATGTCTCTGCACTGGTCAGCCAAGGCACATCCCAAACTCTTCCTGTCCTATACCTTCACAAAACTAATAGGAAATGAGTGAGGAAATAAAAACCAGGATCCTTTACACTAAAGCCATGGCCTGAGCAGTAGGCAGCTAGTGAGACCCCATTTGATACCACTGCTTGAAACAAAGCACAGACCAAAACACATATATACATACACCTAGGTGATTACCTAACACAAATTACTGATTCATGCAAATGGAAATGTTGCTCCCTGTTCCAACTGTACAGATCTGTTTCGGTTAAGGGGTTACGCAGGCATGTCAACAGCAGAGTCTGGTTCATCTTAGAAGAAAAATCAAAACTTACTTTCTAGAGTACAGTATTGCATTCATACATCCTTGTATTATTTGGGATGTATAGCAGGAAAATCAGTTGCTGCTCTGAGAGATCCAGGTCTGCCATGAAATTATGCCTGTAAAAATTCAAACTTTTAAAATGCTTATTCTCCTCCTTTTATTAAGAGAGGGAATCTGGCAATTTTACTCCCCAAAACCACCTAGTTCTAAATCTGTGCACACACCCCCTTCCCCTGGTTATTCTACCTTACTTCAAATCTTAATTAAAATAAGTAAAAATATTTTAGCTGGAAGCTGGAATTGTTTAGCAATCAATTATGTGTAGTTTAGTTTTTCAGTGGTACAGTCATAAAAATACACTTAGCAAACAACACAATTAAGTACAAACCCTTACTAATCCCCAGTTAAAAAAACAGTTAATGGAAATTTTTTTGAGCACCCCTAGTTCATAGCTATGCTACTGCTGCTGCACTGAAGTGCCTACTAGAGACTGCACTAAAAAACCTGTTCTCATTCAATTGTCATCACCAAGAGACCAAAAATTGCCACTTCTAGATTTCACCCACAAAGTTCTGATGGAGACAGCTGTGAATGTGACACAAAGGGAATGAACTTAATTCTCATTTTGGACAACATGGTTTATTTATCACATATGCCCCAAAGAGGTGAGTTTTCACAGTTTTTTATTATTATGTTTGTTTATGTGTATCTGTGTACACATTAAGACTGATTTTTACAGTGTTAATCTGACACTAGATCCAGAATAAGGTCCCTTCTACTGACATTTACCAGCCATTCATTATTTCTATCAGACAATCCTAGAGCTCTCATCTGCAATATGTAAACCACTACACAGAGAACAAAAAGATAGTTCCTGACCTAAAGACCTTCTTTTCATGTGAACAGCAGTTTAAAAGTCTCCTAGCTGCTGCTGATTATTCCCCACTTACAAGGAATCTTCCCTAAGGGATGAAGGAAAATAAGCCAAAATATTTGAAAGGCCAGCAAAACTGGACATAAAGACTTTCAGTATTCTCCATGAAACATTAAAAAATTCTTCAAATAAGTAATATCAACCATTATGCCACCTCCAAAATCTGAGCTATGACCTCTATTCAGGTCAAGACACATGAAAGGTGCTCCAGAGGCTGGTTTGGTTTTAATCCCACACCAGCATGCCCACTGTTACCAGCGTGTTCTTCCCCAGTTGATCTCATTGCCTGACATCATTGAGTTCACGTCGATTCTGTTTTGAGTTCAGAAAGGGAGACCGGCAGAGAGAAGCACACACATGCCAGTACTGAAACTTCTGACTGCTGACCTAAAAAGGGCATTGACATTAAGAAATGAGAAAATCCAGCTGGTCTGATTTCTTGCCAGACAATCTACCAGCCATGACCAAAATGGTCAGCTCTCGAGATCTGTGGAGGTGAGAAGACAACTGGTAGTTTAAAGCACCTGAAACAGGACCCAAAACAGGGAATTGTGCAGTTGAGATGCTTGGGAACAGATAGTTTCTTTTTACTGGTGTAAACTTTCTGCTTCTGTGGCCTGACACCACACCACAAAGCAATGAGCTTCCGGCACTCTGCTAGTGTGAATGATTGAATGAGTAGTGCTTGGCGGGAGGGATGGTGAAGACCAAGTCAAAGACAGCAGTTAAATCAATTCCTTTCTGTAACCAGGAACAAATTCTTTACCCCTCAGCTCAACCTCTTTCCCTTTCTAATGATGTTTTTTGAGAAATTCCCTCTTTTCCTAAAAACAGAATTGTATTAATTTACAGCACTCTCCAGTACCCAGAGTTCTTTCCCACATTGCTCACCACTAAAATTTAAAGCAGCTTCCTCCATCTAACCTCTCCTGTGCAGTCACTTCTTCCTGTCTCTACAAGACTAGAAAATAAAATCCCAAACCATTGGCTGAAGTCAGGGGGAACGGGAGAGGGGGGATTCCAAACTACCCCTGGAATTTTGCCTGTCTCTACCTATAAAGGATGCATAGGTTGAAAAACAAAGCTTGCCCAGTAATGGCATCTGGCAATGCTAGGGCCCTCTGAACTAGAAAATGCTTTTAATTATCACCTCACCAATCATGCTAGAAGTTATTGCTGTATTTTTTGGGTTAAGTTCCCCTAGGGAATTAAACAGATCATGATATAAATCAGAAGGCATGTAGGAGGGAAGGGGCAGAATGCTAGAATTACACATGTGTATGTCCCTTAAGGTTTGAATAAAGAACTGAGATTTTGAATCCCACTGTCAGAGTAACTGAAGCCTTGCATGCTGCAAGCCTTGGCCCTCTGACCTACACAGCCATGGCATTATCATATCTGATTTTCCCAGGGTGGTTAATCTCAGCTGCTGAACTTCATCAGTCTCTGCTAGTGTTTACCCATCATCAGGATTTGCCACTTCCTAACTTTCCAGGCTAGAATCAAACAAGCCAGCTGTCACACTCCTTCCTGNAAAAAAAAAAAAAAAAGCAGTCCAACATAACAGTCTGAAGTTTGGATGCCTAAATGGCTAAATCCAAAAGGCAGAACAAAAACTAATACATCTCAGGGGAAGAGAGGAAGATGTAGCTCTAAAACCGCAGTGAGTTTCAGAATACAGCTCCAAGCAGCATCGTCACACTAGGATGCTGTGGTCTGAGACACAGACTGTATTCTCATGGTTTACATTTTCACCCATAAAATATGTGCTGGCAAAGAAAGGGTGTCCTGGCAGACTAGCTCTCATACCCACAAAACGGACACAGTGCAGGCAAAAGGAGCAGTAATCCAAGCAAGGTAGGAGCCAGTCTGCAAATGAACCTTAAATTACATTTGAGAGTCATGACGAGGAAGGGTGAAGGGGGTAGGAGGGCAAGAGGTGAGTTTCTGTCATACACTGAGTTCTCCATCAAAGTGGCCAATAAAAGCACCAATTAGTGCTAACATACTGAGTGTGTTTCTGACACGGCTGTCCATTTCCCAGGGAGCAGGTTGATGGTGTGCCTACATGGCAGATACAAAAGGACAGTAGTTGTATGCAAGCTAGTTTTAAGTAAGCAGTAGGGACTGCCTCAGTAAATACATTCTGCTAAGAAGCCACAGAGAGCTTTGTGTATTTACAGCAAGTTCACTGCCAGAACCTGAGTTTGCTCAATTATCACTAGCACTGA
The DNA here is from genome assembly GCA_013389865.1 of Piaya cayana. Lineage (NCBI taxonomy): Eukaryota > Metazoa > Chordata > Aves > Cuculiformes > Coccyzidae > Piaya > Piaya cayana. The sequence goes on along the minus strand of WAAB01014945.1, from coordinate 9,184 downwards.
TATGTAGCCTCCACCACAGTGGACTGTTTTCAATATATACAGCATTAAAATCTCTAGCAAATAACAAGTTCTGATCAGAGCCATGTGATCATGGGTTGGAACTACTGAGTTAAGTTATCCATCCTTTTCACTCCTGAGCAGTGGTCCTTTTTCTGGATCATTTTCAAATTCAGTGAGTGACGATTTCTTGATGTAGGGTGTTGAAACATGCAATAATTAAAGAGTCCAGGGTGGGGCTAGCCACAGGGACAATACTTGATAACCAACATTAAATTGTACTTTAAGTTGAGATTTTTTTTTTTTGCATGCAAAAACTATTGGTCCCATAGTTATCAGTTACAATTCCTTGTAGGTGTAAATAAATGAAACAATTCTCTTTCAGCCTGCAACATGAACAGAGGTCAGCCAAACATTTGGGGGCTAGAGCTGACTGTTCGCAAGTTACAGCTGTTTACATTTGGAGTTCAGATTTGGCCAGCCTCTTAATATTATCCATCACAAGAACTACACTGAAAGAATGTTTTGGTTGTATGATTAGGAACATAAAATTTAGGAAACTTTAAATGTAAGAACTGCTATGTGCAACTTCAACGCTGCCTATCAAACACAGCAGAAGGGACTCGATTATCTCACAACAAATATCATCAGGGTCAATTGTGTCAACTCTTAACTGGTCTTTAACCACAAGTCTGCATCTGCCAGTACAGGCCTAACTGGCTGCATCTATTTCCCAGTGCAGAGAGGCCTATGACACAAGCTGAAGGTTGCGATGGTGGCCCACCCACTTCTCTTCTCTGAAAGAACCCTCCACACACACCTCACAGATGTATCTAAGTGCCTGGAGTGCCTTCACAACATATATTCATCGAGCATTTCCACATTTTTTTTGGTAATTGCACAGCCAATATAACCATGTATATAAGACATCTTCCCTCTCATTGTAAGAATGACGACAAAACATTTTAGTACATGTGGAAACCACAGTGGCTCAGAACATACATCTTTATGTACTTAGAGACACACACACAGAGACAGTTTATAACATGGAAGATATTAAAATGACTAGGGGTCTGGCTTCACACTCTGACTGACACAGATTTTCCAGGAGTTTCTCAGCTAGTCAGTCCCTCTCTTCATGGTGCAGTCCCCCATCCCAGAGCGGAGGAGGAATATGCTTTTTTAATTAATTTCATTCTTAAAAAGGAATGACTCACTTTATCTCAAACTAAGCAAATACATTCAATTTTGGACAACAACCGAGACTGGAAGATATCTTCCCAATAATCTTTCCTGATTGAAGACAGAGGGTTAAAAGGGAAACAGTTGTACAAGCTCAACTATAGGAGGTTCCTTCTGTTCCTGCTATAATGCAAAATATTCCAAGACGTGCCAAGCTTTCACTAGAGTCTACATTAGGCAGTGACAGGATGCTGGAGTGCTCTGTGGAGAGTAATACATAAATCCAAAATGATATTTGGACTGCAGTGACTTTTCTCTCGAGATGTATCATATTTTTAAAGCCAGTGAAAAATAAAAAATTGCAAAATATCACTTTTAATCCTTGAACTACAAAATGGTTGAATTCGCTAGAGGCCAGTCGGGGCCAGAAACAAACTTCTTTCCCCTTTTTCCCAGATTTGGGGGAGAAGGGGGAGGCCAAGGGGAAAGGGAGAGAGCAAAGAGTGGTTGGTTTCAAATAGCAACATTGTCCAAAAGGGTGAAAGGGAACAGATGGCCGTGGAGAATGCAGCCTCAAAGCCCTAAAGAAAAGGGTTATTTTGACAGATCTTGCTGTTTCTTATTCAAGCATGAACACTCTGGCACGGAGAGTTAAGACGATACAAGGAACAAACTCTGTTCCCAGCAACTGACTACAGGCAACTGGCCTCTGAGCTCTCTGAGAAAAACAACATGAGACAGACAGACAAACAGATATGGCAGCAAGCCCAGATCTCAGGCACCAGGAAAGGGGAGGGGGGCTGGGGGCGACACCCAGAAAGGCTAGAAACAGCTGCCTTTTCCTGGCTCCAGCGCAGGAAAGAAAGAGCCTGTCCAGCCTTTCTCATCTTCCTTTTCAGTGAAACTTCTTGAAGGGGTCACCCTCAAGCTGTTGGTCTTTGCCCTGAGGGGAGGTGAAAAAGAGGACAGAGCAGAGCTTGTCTGGCTTAACGAAACCTGCTTCCTTTAATCACAAAGACCTCCCTCCAGCTAATGAAGAGAAACTCTAAATGTAAAAAAAAAGCATAATTAATGCTGGATTTTTTCCATGCAAAAAGGTTGAGAAATTGAAAGTTGTGGCTCCCACAGTACATGCAATTTGTCTGCATAGTATACAGCATCAAGCCATTATATCCGAGGGTGGGGAGAATTCTACCTTCTGTGGGAAGTGCTGCGGATGTGTGTTCTGGCTTTTTCTATCACTCCTAATCAAGAGATTGCATCAACAGCTGTTTCATTCACTAACCCTGGGCATGTACTATCAGACAGAGATTTCAACTTCATAGGGCAGCTTCACAGCCATGCCCAAAATTTAAAGATCAAAGCCATTCAGTGTAACCAGACTTCACTGTTTTCAAAGTCCATAGATGGAGGGATGAATCTGAGTTTGTGAATTTCTTTCTAATTTATGCACCATTTTCATTTATTAATGCAGAGCCTGGAGTATTGTTTCCCAGTCCACACTTGCCTATAGGCAGAAACACTGAGCAATGCTTTCCCTTCATGCTCTAACCTGGACCAGAACAATGGTAGTTTCATGCAAAAGCTGAAGGGAGGAAAATAGGAGTCAAATGGTGTAAACATTAACTATCTTCACAATCCTTCCCCGAGGTGGGGAAGTAGACATCATCCTAATTTTAACATTCTCCCCTTTAAAAATCATTGAAGGAAGAAAATAATAAAGAATTGTGGGTGTTCACATGCCAGAACTCCAAATGAAGAAATGCAAATGCTACATACTGATCCTATCAGCGCCTTTGTTCCCTCATCTGTGAAACAGCATTTGTTAACTTCAGTCAATAAATAATACAAGTGAAAAAAAAAAAAAGTCAACAACAACAAATCACCTTGAAATCCTCAGGCTCTGAAGGAATCCAAATTATTATCAAAACCTTGGGTTTCTACAATAGGTGAAGGATTTGGATGGGGTTTTTTTGTTTTCACAAAAGAGAGACAATGTAGTCATTACTAATTGTAAATGTTACTTTGTAACTAAATAGATAGGATCTGACTAGTGGAAGTAGTCAAACAATAAATAAAATATCTTATTTAGACTAAATCAGATAAAATCTGTTTATTTTCTTCTTAACCATGAGCTTCCTGAAACTAACTGCTCCCAGCTATACTTATTAGGGTAATCTGAAATGTGGATTATTAGCTAAGTATTAATAAGCATTGAACTTGTTTATTCATCTTTCTCCATGTTTTCTTGAGTAAAGTCAACCCAGTATAGTTACTCTGTTTTTCATTCTGCTCTGCTTTTAGCGTACAACTCCCCCTGTTCACTGTCAGCATAACAAAGTGCTCTCAACCCAATTCTGTCCTTCGTGTTGCAGAACAGGTGGTCCCTCAGCATATTCCCACATATTCCAGATATTTTAAGTGTTCCACATCTGTTGTCTAAAACATTTTTAGTTTCCTGCAATAACAGTAGGAGATGAAAACAAAACATTATATATAACATAGTAACTGACCTCTTATGCCACATGAGCTTTCTGTCATTTCAACAAGATGATAAATTTCCAAAAAGAGCTCAATCTTCATTCGTTATACCGTATAGCTATTAAAAACTCTTGCAGAGAAGATAACTTGACAGTTAACTTAGGACAGATGTATTAGCCCCAATGATAAACATGAGTGTGGATGTTCTTTTTTTTTAGTATCCGCTGATGTATGGAAAATTTTAAAAATTATAGAATGAAGGTGATTTACACATTTTCTCACCATACAAACCACTCTATTTGCTTAAATAAAACATAAAAACATTGTCCATTTATGTAAAAACAACTTGGGTGGGATTTATAGAAGTGCTCACTCAGTGTTGGCTGACAGCAGGTAGGGAAACAATACTTTTGATTTTTTCTTTTTCTTTTTTTTTTCCCCACAACAAGAATGAACCTAATCAGATCTCCTTTAAAAACCCATGACTGCAAGTAATTCTCAGTGATGTAGCAGAGCCACTGCTCAAGATCTGAGACCAAGAAATTAAAAGCCCTAATTGCATCTCAGCTACTAAGCTGTTCTTGATTAAAGTGTTGTGAGATAGCAGCAACTACCAGCAGTTGGGAATCTGGTCTGTACCTCAGTGCAGGAGATGGCACGTCTCTCTTTACTAGCACTGCAGCACCGCTGGGTACTGACTGGTGAGGGACTGTGACAGGAGGCTCAATCAATCTCCCTTCCTTCAGCTGAAAACCATTCCCGCTCATCCTATCTCTGCACTCCTTGATCCAAGAGCCCCTCCTCAGCTTTCCTGGAGCCCCTTTCCGTACTGGAAGCTGCTCTAATGTCCTCCCAGAGCCTTCTCTTCTTCAGGCTGAACAACCCCAACTCTCTCAGCCTGTCCTGATATGCGAGGTTCTCCAGCCCTCAGATCAAGCCTGCTGCTTGACCAATGTTATTTTCAATGACATAATAGAACTCCTTCAAGCACTTTGCCGGTGTGAGGACACACTTCAGCTAGGAGAGCCAAAGGCTCATAGTATGAGACATTATCAGAACAAATAAGATCTCCATAGCTATGCAAGATAAAAAAATGCTCTCTTTTGTTGGTTTGTTAGGTTGTTTTTTTTTTAATGAAAGAACAACTTTCTGTTCTGAACTACAGAGAGATATTATAGGGGATCCTATCCAGCAGACCCAAGACTACGCCTCAGGGAAAATGATGCCACTGTGTGACTGTGTTCAAACAAAGCACTAGTAGAAAACACAGCAAATGCCCTGGTACTTCCTGTGAGGCCAGGACTGAAACTTAGGCATTTAAGTAAACTTGCCTCAATTTATTTTTGGAAGACACCTACCTGTGTCCAGCCCCAAACTGATGCTGACTGCAAGGCACAGTATCTCATTAGGGCATAATGGCAATATGGTGCTGGGTGTGAATGAGGATGTAGACGTCAATTTATTTATAGTAAATTGAACTGGCCCATGGAAGAGAAGGATTTTAGCTTTCTTTTTAATAGCACAGAACTCTGTCCCGCTCACCCTAAACTCCAAGCGGCCTCTGACATCCTGGCACCACAATAAGTGGAAAAACAAGAGACAGAAAGATGGACAGACACACTGAGGTGCATCAGTAGGTGCCAGAGCAGGAGCCTGAGAAGTGAGGGAGTTTCACTACTCCTGCAAATCCTGCTTTTCAAAATTCAACTCTGAAGTGCAGAGTTTAGTACGCTTGTCTCTGCAAAGCAGAGAGGCTGCCAAAGACTGAAAGACCACTGAGGAGTTAGAACAAAAATTACCTGCAATTATACACAATTTTTTTTTTCAATTTTGTTGTGGAAAGTGTTTAAACAGCCAAAAGGATAATTTCATAAGAAAACACAGTATGTCCAAAAGAACTCAATACAGTGGATTTCAATAAAATGCCAGCTAACAAGACCTAAATGCCAGCTAACAAGACCTTGTACTTGTGAATATACTTTCTAACTGAATTTTTAAACTATATGGAATACTTCTGATGAGAAAAACAGTCAAGTAGAGCTTAATATGAACTTGTGCTCTCCAGGATCCAGAAAGGCCTGG